>CM053770.1:365614285-365680536 GCA_028658325.1 Potorous gilbertii | reverse complement strand
CCTTCCCAGTTTTTCCTCCACCTGTCTAACTTGATTTTCAATATCCTTTTTGAGCTCTTCCATGGCCTGAGCCCATTGGATATCTATTTCAAGTGTTTGGGATACAGAGACCTTGACTTCTATGTCTTTACCTGATGGTAAGCATTGTTCTTCCTCATCTTAGAAAGGAAAGGAGGAAACATCTGTTCCCCAAGAAAGTAACCTTCTATGGTCTTATTTTTTTTCCCTTTTCTGGGCATTTTCCCAGCCAGTTGCTTGACTTCTGAGATTCCTCTCCACCCCTGTCCAGATCCACCCAGCTAGTGCTTGGGGTCTGAGATTCAAATGCTGCTCCCCAGCCTCAGGGCTCTCAGTGGTGGGCATGGCTGCTATTCAATGTGAGCTTAAATTCTGGTGCTCAGGTGGAGGCAGGGCCGCCTCCCAGGCTCAGTTCCCTTAGGGGGTTTATGCGGAGACCTTAAGTAATGGATCTGAGCTCCTGCCTGCTTGGGGAGCCCGGGTCCACTGCTGTCCCTGTCTCCACTGCTGCCTTCTGAGAGGGCCTGAGTTATGGAGACACCCTGCTCCCCTCTCAGCCAGCCCAGAAGTCTCTCTCACTGACCTGTAGTGCCTGTGGGTGGAGGGACCTTTGTGGCCACCAGAGATTCCGTCCCTGAAGCGTGCTTGGATCTGCTACTTTTGGTGCCATGTGGCCAGGAAAGGGCTGGGCTCCTCTCCTGTCCGGTGTGCGAGGAACCTTTGGGTAGGTTTTTCAGGGCTCTGGAACAGAAATCTCCTCCACTCCATTGCTGTGCGGCTTCCACTGCTCCAGAATTTGTTGGGACCTCCTTCTTATAGGTAATTTCTGGGTTCAGAGCTAGCATATGTAAATCTTTCTACTCTGCCATCTTGGCTCCTCTAGCCACATTTTTAGGCCATCAATTGACAACTGCACTTTATTTTAATAGTTATTTAACAGTGGTACAGCCTGGTTTCCAAAGTTGTCCCTGAGTATCCTGGAAACAGATGCTAGATGACTATCAGACATATTGTAGAAGTGGTTCCTTGCAATGGGTAGGATTAAAATTGGTTAGTCTGGTTTGGATGACTGCCTCAGCTTGGTGTAAGGCCTGGGAATAGAACATAGGTAGGAGGAAAAGTCATTTTGTTGGACTTTGAGAAATTTTTATATTAAATTAAGAATTGCTGAGGAGTGGTCAATCTGGACCAGGAGACTTGGTGATTTTATTTTATTTTTTTATTTTATTTTTATTTTATTTATTTATAAATGTTCTACAATCACTTCCTTAAAATTAAGATTTTATACCCCCACACCTTCCCCCCCTACCCCCCTCCCTCCCCATGACAGCATACAATTCTGTATAGGTTCGACATATACTTTCCTATTGAGCATATTTTCGCTATAGTGATGTTATGTACTCACACTGACATAAGTGGAAGAAATCATATAACAAATCAAAACATAATACACGAAAACCCACACACACACAAACATGATCTGCTACATTCTGCGAATGACTTCCATATTTCTTTCTCTGAGTGTGGAAGGCATTTTGCCTTAGAAAATCGACATTGGGATTTTTTTTTTTCAGTAAGTTCTTGTGAGACTTGGTGATTTTAAAGATTTTTTTCAATTTTTATTTTAAACTGGTCAAAGTCTTAGTAAAATTTCTGGGGATTTGATTTAGTGTACTTTTTTTTTTGTAATGAGTAAATTGGAATTGAAATAAACTTGAGGCATGTTTCTCTGAAGTGTGGGTACTGACAGCTATGGAAGTGTAGGGATGGGGTTAGGAACTGGACCTGTAATGAATTTCATTGCTATGAAAAGAAATCCTTTCAGAGTAGAGACTTAGAAATTGCCTGAAGAACCGTGGAAGCTAAGTGATTTTGCTGAGTGTCACATAGCCAGTGTCAGAATTAGGATTTGGATCCAGCACTCTGAACTCTACTATAATGACTGAAGAATGCTTTTATCAGTAAATTAGAAGGTGAAATAAAGTAACACATTCTTTTTTTTTTTCCTAGTAGTAGTAGTAAGTTTAAAAACTTGACTAGGTGTGTTCATTAATAGTGACAGTGAAATAAATAATACAATAGAAAAATAAAAAGGCTCAAGACAATTGTATAGAAGTAAGTAGCCTAGATATATAATAGCCCACAAAAACACCATTATTGCATGAATTATATACCTTTTATAGGTACTGTAAGGGAATAACAAAGGGTAATAAGAACACTGCCTCAAATTCCCACAAAGCTTAATCTAATAGGGCTTTGATCTAGAGTGAGTTTCTTTATGCCTTTCTAATTCAGGAAATGATAATATCTTAAATATTTTTCCGTTGAAATTTTGAGTGGGTGGTTCTTATTAATTTTTAAAGCACAGAGATTTTTTATTTTTTTTCTATTCCAAATTTTCTCTCTCTTCCCTCCCCACGAGAAGTCAACCCTCTCCAATTCATTAATATGAAGTCATACAGAACAATTTTGTATTAACCATGTTGCGGGGGAAGGAGATTGGAGGGGGAAACAAGAAAGGGAGATTTCAGTATGTATTTTCGAGTCCATCAGTTTTCTGTCTAGGGTTGGATAGCATTTTCATCATGAATCCTTTGGAACAGTTGTGGGTCATTGTTTTGGTCTGAGATACAAAGTTTCAGAACTGATTATCTTTATAATATTGTTGTTGCTGTGTAGATTGTTCTCCTCGTTTTTGCTCATTTTATTTTGTATCAGTTCATACAGGTCTCCTCAGGTTTTTTGAAACCATCCCCTTCATTATTTTTTACAGTGGAATAGTAATTTCTTCCCTGCTCCACTAATTTGGTTATGATACTACATTTTATGCTTAAATTATGCATTCAGTTTGAGCTTAGTGTGGAATACAGTGTGAAATGTTGATCTCTGCCTAGTTTCTGCCAGATTGTTTCCCAATTTTCCCAATACTTTTTGTCAAATATTAAGTTACTGCTTCATTGGCTAGGATCTTTGGGTATATCAGACACTAGATTTACTGTGTATATTTGCTTTTGTATGTTGTATACCTAATTTGTTCCATGGATCAACTGCTCTATTTCTTCTACCTAGTACCAAATTGTTTTGATTATATCTTTGTGGTATAATTTGAGATCAGATACTCCTACACCACCCCTTCCCTTCCTATTGTTTTTTCCATGGATTCCCTTGATATTTTTGACCCTTTGTTTCTGCAGATGCATTTTGCTACTTCTTTCTAGTTCTCTAAAGTAATTCTTTGGTACTTTGGTATGGCACTGGATAAGTAAACTAATTTAGGTAGCATTATCATTTTTATTATATTGGATTGGCCTATCCATGAGCAATTCCTATTTCTCTTATTATTTACATCTGTCTTTGTTTTGTAATTGGATTCAAATAGTTATTATGTGTTTCTTGGCAAGTAAATTCCCAGATACTTTATATTCTTTGTAGTTGTTTTGAGTGCAAATTCTCTATCTCATCCTGGTGGATTTTGTGTGTAACATGAAGAAATGCTAATGATTTATGTGGAAACAAATGAGTTTTATATCTTGTCAAGTGTTTTCTGCATCTGTTCAAATAATGCAAATTAAATCTACAGTTTTCTTTCTGTTTTGACTCCTTGGTTTAAGTGTCAAGACCATATTTATGTTATAGAAGGAATATGGTAGAACTCCTTTACCTATTTTTTTTAAACAGTTTATATAATATTGAAATTGATTGTTCTTTAAATGTTTGGTAGAATTAGCTTGTAAATCCATCTGGCCTTGGGATTTGGGGCTTTGTCCAATTCATTTTTTCTAAGATTAGGTTATTTAGGCATTCTGTTTCCTGATCTGTTAAATTTGGCAGTTTGTATTTAAAGAAAAAATTCATCCATTTCATTTAGATTGCTGGTTTGATTAGCATATAGTTTAGCAAAATAGTTCCTAATTGTTTTATTTTTCTCTTCATTGTGAATTCCCCTATCCATTTTCAGTACTGATCATTTGGTTTTTTTTTTTTTTAACTAAATTAGCCAATTTTTTTTTAAACAGCTCCTTAGTTTTAGTCTTTTTGTTTTTTGAAAAAAACTTTAAATTTTGTTAATCTCTTCTTTGATTTCTGTATTTTTGTTTTGATGTTTAGTTTGAGATATGTGTTTTTATTCTGGGATTTTTAGTTGCATGCCCATTTTTTAGACATAATCTTTCACTCTAGTCAAAGCACTGATTTGGTTGCATCTCATAAATTTTGCTATTATCTCGTTGCTATTATTGTTAATGAAATTATTGATTCTGTGATTTGTTCTTTGATCCACTCATTCTTTAGGACTAGGTTACTTAGTTTCCAGTTAATTTTTAATCAGTCTTTCTAAAGTCTTTTATTGAATATAATTTTTATTGTATTATGATCACAAAAAAGTACATGTTGATATTCAGCTTTTCTGCATTTGTGAGGTTTTTATGCACTAATGTATGTGAAGGTGCCACATACAACTGAGCAAAAGGTATATTCTTTTCCATTCCCATTCAGTATTTTATAGAAATGTGTATCACATCTAACTTTCTTAAAATTTATCTCCTTTCTTTAATTTTATGGTTCGATTTATATAGGTTTGAGTGGTAAATTGGGAGTCTTCCATTAGTATAACTTATTGTCTGTTTTCTCCTGTAACTTTCTAAGAATTCTTTCAATAATTTAGATATTATGCCATTTGTTCAGTATTCATCTCTAGTATCTTTCTGGCAAAATGTAGTTTTGTACAAAAATGTGGTTTTTATCTCTTAACTTTGAGATCATGGTTGCCATTTCTGCCTTCTTCAACTTCAAACAGAAGATTGTGTATTTTTCTGTTTCACATATTTCTTATAAACTACATATTGTAGATTGGTTTCTAATCCATTTTGCTATCCTCTTTCATTTTATAGATGAGTTTATTGCATTCACAGTTATGATTGCTAACTGTATTTCTCTCCATGCTGTTCTCTTAATACCAAACCTTCTCTACTCTCCTCATGAATCTGTTTTGCTTCTATGACTTTTCTTAGTCTTCCCTCCTGTTTCCCCCACTCCTCTTTTTCTTAACCTCCTTCCCTCCTATTTCTTTGTTTGGTAAGATGAATTTCTTAACCAAATGTGTGTATATTCTTCCTCCTTGAACCAATACAGATGTGAGATTTAATATTAACTGCTCCTCCCTTCATCATATAAACTCTTTCTTGTATATAACCCCATTTATGTGAGGTAGTTTTCTGTTTTTCCTCTTCCCTTACCCTCTTTTCCTATGCATTCTTCTTTCCCACTCTTCCATTCTTTTATTTGGATCATTCCAATAATCTTGTCTAATTTTGTTGTTCAGTCATTTCAGTAATGTCCAACTCTTCGTGACCACATTTAAGGTTTTCTTGGCAAAGATACCAGAGTCATTTGTTTCTCCAGCTTTTTGACAGATGAGAAACTGAGGCAAACAGGATGAAGTGACTTGCCTCAGGATCATACACTTAATAATTGTTTGAGGCCAGTGCTCTATCCACTGTGTAACCCAGCTGTTTCTTGTCTAATTAGACTCCCTCTAAGAGTCCTAACTGTTATAAAGTTCTGAGGGGTTTATATGCATTCTCTCCCCATATAAAAATGTCAGCGCTTTTAACCTTTGTAAGTCCCTTAGGATTTCTCCCTCATGTTTATCTTTTTATGCTTCTGTAGTCTTGTGTTTGGGATTTTAAGTCTTTAACTCTCGTCTTTTCATCAGGAATGCTAAGACAGTCTTCCCTATGTAAGATTATACATAATTTTGCTGGAAAGATTATTCTTGCCTTCCAGAATATCACATTTTCAAGCCCTCATGTTTCTTTATGGTAGTGGTTGTAAAATGTTATGTGATCTTGACTGGTTCCATTTATTTTTTGCTATTTGCTGTATTTTCTCTTTGACCTAGGATTACGGTATTTGGTTATCTGAATCCGTAGAGTTTCATTTTGGGGTTTCTTTCAAGAAGTTACTGATTCAGTTCTTTCTATTCCTACTTTGCCCTCTGTTTCTAAGATATCTGAGCACTTCCTTTACAATTTAACTATGTCTAGGTTCTTTTTCTTTATGGATTTCATGTGGTAATTATCACTCCTTGGTTTATTTTCTAGGTCAGTTTTTCATAGGAGATTCTTTTGATTTTGTCTTGTGATTTCTTTGTTTTATCATATTCCATTTGGCAAATTCTAATTTTTAAGGAGTTAATTTTCTTCAGTAGAATTCTGCACATCTCTTAAATTATTCATTCTCTTTCTCACAAGTTTCTTGCGTAACCCATTTCAAAATATGCCTGGGGCTCCAGATTTTCATAAGAAACTAAAATATGAATTAGAAAACATTTCAGCAATATTAATACAAAAGTTCAAGGAAGGTAGGAAAGGATTACACACATCTCATTTAACTAGTATCATCTGGTTATAGAGGAAGAACTGAACTTAAGAGTTTATCCTTCAAAGTGGTTTTATATCATTAAAAAGTCATTTCAGGTAGAATGAGAATGTAAGAGTAAGAGGTAGGATTTTTACCCAGCACACCTTCATAACAACCTTAAAAAGGTGCTAGACAATTCTGATTGAGAAAGCCAAAAAAACAAACTTCTTTTCTAGACAAAGGCAAGCTTGGAAAGCTAGAAGTCTGTGGACTCTGGAACAGCTGTGGGCACAAGTAAATTGGCAACTGGTTAGAACCAGGACCTCCTTACACTTAAGTTTCTATTTGTGATTGTGGTTCTGAATTGTCTTTTTTTCTTCATATATTATACGTAGGCACTTCATCTGCAGCAGCATCACCATTAAAAAAAGAACAACCCCTATTTACTCTAAGGCAGGTTGGGATGATCTGTGAACGTTTGCTGAAAGAACGTGAAGAGAAGGTTCGTGAAGAGTATGAAGAAATATTGACCACAAAACTTGCAGGTATGTTTGATTATTACATTTTTCCTATAAATTCAGCTTATACTCTTTCTTGGTCCTGCAAAGCAAGCATACACAGGTGTTTTGGAGAAAAAAACACTTCGGGAATTACTTCATTCTCAGATACTCAATGTTAGTGTTGGCATTTTCCCAACTGTTTGTAGATTTAAAAAAAAAACAAAAACTGGTGAGTTCAAGAAAGGATATGTATCTATAGAAAATGGGGCAAAAGTTAGAAACATCTGCTTTTTGGTTTTTCATGACAGTGTGACTGATGCTAACCTATAATAATAGTTAAATTCATATTTGCTTTAAAATTTTGTAATTTTATATAGATATAAAACATAATTTTCAAATATTTGTCTATGGGCTTATAGAAAATCTTTAGTAAAGATTATTTAGAATATATCATTAACACTCAGACAAAACTTAGGTTCTCTAGTCCTAGGATTTTACAGAAGAAATCATGGACTGAGAGGGACTGCTACTTGCTCAAGCCCACATGGCTTGCTCCAATCTTAACAACATGTCTTTCATGATGGCATGTTGCTACCAGTTATTTATTATAGAAATTCAAATTTTATTACTTAGAATTGTTGCAGCACAAGATTTGATCAGAGGGAGGAAAGAAGGGGAAAAATATATATTGACTAGGAAGCCTCATTTTTTAAATTGTTGCAATTTGACACATTCACTTAATCTATTTGTAGAACAATATGATGCATTTGTGAAATTTACGCATGATCAGATAATGCGACGATATGGAGAACAGCCTGCTAGTTGTAAGTATTTAGATAATTTAAAACACATTTATATGATTTGATTTTTAATATTTAAGAAATATCTCAATGGGATGAGGGTGGTGTGTTTATTATTTAAAATTATCAGTGTTCTTGGGGAAAATTCCATTTATTTTCTTCTTTTTTCCTCAGATGTTTCATGAATCACGTTTCCTGCATTTGTGGGCTGCCCAGTTCCCTGTTGAGTTGTTGCAAGTGGTCCCAGTTAAGACTTGCAGCAATGCCATATTTCTCCCCCTCCCCCTGTGAACACAGGTTATTTCAAGCTTTTGTCAGTGGCAACCACTCTTAGGCAGCAACTGATTTTGGAGTGCTCCCTGATGTCAATACACCTGGATGTGGACTGTTGCTACCTGTATTAATACCAGTGGTCTCATTTGCTGTATCATTACAATTTGGCTTCTTATGTTAATGATATGTTTGAAAAAGATTAAAGCTGGTGTTCTAGAAAATGCCCTTCATTGGTTGTGTAAATAAAACTGTAGAATGACACTTTGGATTGAAGTTAGTGTGGTTTTAATAACTGTGCACCACAACCAAGCTGTAACCCGTCATTAATAACTTAGAATGTAATCCCAGGACAATTAAGCAAATAGCCCGCAGTACTATCTGTGAAATAGTAAAGAAGGAGAGCATTTCTGTATTCCAGGACTTTTGGGGGGGGTGTTAAGAATGGGTTTATATGATTTCTTGTTTTTGTAGTTTTTATTTATTCTATCAGTCTTTAACAAATGTTTATTGCTGCATTTTTTTTTCAGTGTATCATTGTTTTACTGCCCTTGTAGTACTGGAATTTAGTTGGAAAAATAAAACATTTACTTCTAATTTGTTTTGTTTTTAATGTGCAGATGGGCTTTGTGCAGTGAATGGATAAAATTAGTGTTTGAAATATAAGGATTACCTAAGTGAAGGAACTGGAAGTTCTCAGAGAATGAAGTTTATCTCAATAATCAATGATTTAGTGCTACTGTGTAAACTTGGCTGAGTTCTTTTCTTGGTCCTGAAGCAGTTTTTCACTTGTTGTAGGATTTGACTAGCACTTAACTGCAGATTACACTTTTAGCTGCAGAATTGTAAATTTCAGTAGAATGAAAAGGTTTGGGGGTTTTTGAAGGTTAGTTATTGATATGAACAAAGATTTGAACATTTTTATCACTTGGTAAAAATTTAACTTCAGTCCTGTTTTTAAAGTTTTGTTTTAAAGCCATGCCAGGGATAAATCTTTATGCTAAATTCCAGTAATACATTTGGCCATAAATATTTGGAAATGGGTTAACTATTGGAAGTATCTTAAGTGCAGCTTACTTTTTAAAATGTGCTTTCTGTGACAAAAGAAAGAGATGCTTTTGATTCTGTACATTTTCCCCTGGCTTATATGTTATTTTTCATTAATACTTGAAAGTATTGGTTGTAACCTAATGAAGACTAAAGGGAGGAAAGGGGGAATGAATGAGAGGGTAAATACACTGACCCTGGGCTGTGGTTGTAAATGTCACTTCATTCTGTTTTCCTAATCACCAAATCCTCTTCCATACCTGGAATTTCAGTGCCAACACAGTTGTATTAAAAAAATCAGTAATAGGGCTACTTTTTATACTTGATACAGGGAGACACCAGTATCTCACTAAAAGGAAAATCAGTGCCTTTTTCCTTCCTTTTTTCCCCATTCCACAAGGAATGATAATGACTTTTGGGGTCACAGCATTAATGTAATACATTTTAGATTTTATTAAAATATTATAAATCAAATTTCACTGCAACAGAATTCCACTAGAACAAAAAATTTGTCAGCTTATGGCCTGTTCTTAAGCAACAGAATTTGGGCATTCCCTTAGAATTGATTTTAATGGGATTTGAATACTTGGGAATATACTTTCTTTTAGTGATGGGCCAGATATTTCAGTAGATTTGATAAATAAGTCTCCCCCACCTCCTCACTTTCAAGCCTGTTTTGTTTTATATAGAACAGCATTTTCTTTGGAATTACTTTTGTGACGTTTTGCTAATAAGCAGGCCAGTAGTTAAAGTGCTGTTAATAAATTGAAGAAATTCAGTTACTAAGGCCTATCATATCTTTAGATATTGTAGCTAGCACACTGGCAAGCAATTTGGTTTTTTTGAAAGCAGATTTCAAATTTAGCTTCCCCATGGCCTTTTTAGAACTCTCAAATGGTGCTGTAAGAACTATGTTGCTGTAATGTGAATTAGTGCCATAAAACCCTAATTAACCAGACACTCAAATACACTTTTTTTTTTTTTTTTTTGGCAAAGGGGTTAGGGGGTGGGGGGATAGGAGTAGCCTTTGAGGGAGAAGTCAATCACAAAGCATATGAATCTCAGGGATTTATTCTAACATCTTCCAGGGTATTTCTTGGCCTCAGTACAGATTCCAACCAGTCCCCCTATATACCTTTATTACTACATAGAGGCAAGTAAGTAGACTACTATTTTAGACTTTTTTCCAACACTTAATGGGTAAACCCTTAAATACAATCAGAATATCTTATTCTTGAAGTGTTTGGTTAATTATAATTTTTGTCATAAATGAGGGAATTGGGGCAAATTGAATGGCTTAGTCTAGTTTTATTTTCAAGTTTTTATTTTCCTCCACGATAATCTGCCATGGATAAGGTAGGCTTTGTACCTGCTTCTAAAATGAGAGCTATTGCTAAAAACAAAATGACCGTGACCAAATGTGAAAATGAAATTTCTCATTTATGAAATGAAAATCAGAGCTAATATTTGGATAAACAAGTAAATCAAAACGGGCTTACCTTTAAAGACTAGAAAAGGTAGCCTGGTAATGATCTGGAAGAATCAAACATGACAGTCTTTTCCATATTGCTTATTCCCAAATGTGCCTCTTCTGTTTCTTTTTCCCATTCTTAAGCAACACGTTGACCTTGGCTAAACTGCTAAAAGGGCTAAATTTCAGCTGTAAGGTAAGATCTCTTCCAGCTTTGATTTAATATCTTTAACAAATCTTAGTTTCAAGTACTTTGTAAGAACAAATTAGTTGACTCCTTCAGTTAAAGTACTGTCTCTATTTTGAGTGGGTATTTTATTCATGTTTAAAGCTTGCATTCAATGTTATTCAGTTTGTGGAAGTCATGTATCTGTTAATAGGTTCTTAAAATTCCTCCAAAGATTTAATCTAAAATGAAGAGTTGGGTGGGGGAGTCTTAAGGAAATGATCATTTCTGACCATTTCCATGGAAATATATTTGAGTAAATACAAAAGTTTCAAACATGATGAACTAAGAATTTCATCATGCATAACTTCCACAGACTCGTATTTCAAAAAGATGGAAGGGATCTTAGAAATCAAGTTTCATGCCTCTCATTTTACAAAGGAGACTGAGCCCCAGAGAGAATACTTGCCCAAGGCAAGTGAGCAGCAGCAGGATTTGAATTGAGGTCTTCAGATGCCAAATCCTAAGCTCTCTACCATGAAACCTTTTGAGTGTTTTTCCCCTCTTTTCACATGTCCAGTTTCAAAGGCTTGGAGCCAGAGTTGCCGGTCTTAGTTCCACTTTGAAGTTTTTTCCTACTACAGTACCTCTGTGAGAACGCTACTATTTGGAAACTAATTTTGGTAGCCTGTACCTACCTAATTTTTTAAGAAGGAAGAAGGAAGAGGGACATGTAACAGTTAAGTTACTATTTCCTTTATATGTTTAGGCATATGGTTGTTTTTCAACTTTTAGGTAGAAGATGACAGGGATACAAAATTGGGACTGAACTTGAAAAAATGAACTTTGAGAATCTTATGCTGTATTCTACTTCCTCTTAAAATATGAGTAGTTTCTTAGCAACACCAAAGCATTTTATTTTTACTCAAATCTTGACCTACACCAATCTAAGATTTGAAACTAGGCCTTTATATGAAGAATTTATTATCTAGAATGTCAGCTCTTTATCAAAGGACATTACTGAAGTTTACATTGTACATTTAAGATAATTCTGAAATCCTTTCTACACTGATAAGACTGTTTAGTAAGACATTTTTGAGACAGTCTCCTTTTTTTTACTAAAGGCTGTTGTCTGCATGTCAGAATGGAACCACTTTACATACAGCCTTATTATTGTTCATAGATTCAAGTAGAACTTAATAATATCTATCTGGAATTTTGCTGTCTGGCAGCCTCACTAAAATGTTATCTGAATAGCCAAAGTAAGATTCCCCAAATCCCTTACATTTATCAATGAGTTCTCCAGCCCATTTCTCTCATACACATCTAATAAGCTTGGTTAACTGGTTTTTAATCCTCTCCCCCAATTTTTTTTTTTACTTCTAAAAGATATAGGAAAGAGGGAACCACTACAGCTAAGCCCACTGCTAGCAAAAGTAGAGAGATTCGAAACAGCCTGATAAAATCATTGTTTCTATTTAATCCATCAGCCACTCCCCCCCTTAGATCATGAATATATTTATAGCACGGTACAGTAGGTGTTCATAATAATGATGCTGAACCATTGGAAGATTAAATTGTGTTCCATATGCTATTGAAGGTAGGAAAATTCAGATTAAAATGAAGATTTGATATCAAAAGGGGTAAACCTTCAGCTCTATTCAAGGGTTTTTAATAGCTGGAGTTTTACTATACCATTTCATCTAGGACATAAGGTTACATAGTCTACTAACAGCTTTGTTGATTTAGAAAACTATAGGGTCTACTGAATGTGATGTGCTTTGAATGTTGATTGAAGCTTGTCTTTTACTGGGAAAATGTTTACTGACAGGAGTACTTGTATTGGAATATTTAACATTATACTGATTCATAATAAAATATGACCTTTCCACATGTTGCATAGCTGATGTTTTGGAGTTGTTTTTTGGGAAAGGGTAACTGTCCAGTCACTGGCATTCAGGATGGTAAATGACATATTCAGAGTACTATTCAGAACGGTGACAATGTGGATATTGGTTCTTTGTGGCATTCTCAGATCTTGCTGGATCACACACAACTTGAAGCATCCTCATCCTTTCTTTGTTTCATGTTATTCACAAAATAGAGAGCAGTACTTAAAACTTTTTCTCCACCTGAAGCTGATACACCAGCCTGTGTATCAATAGCTAGGAAGAGTTTTTTGACAGTCAAATCCACTTAAACTCCAAATGAATATTTTTTTTTAAATAAAATTAATTGCATTGTTTTCCATATTGACAGAACATCCTTTTAAGAAGTTGGCTTTTAAGAACTTTAAATAAAAGTTTGTTCACTGTACATATACTATAACTACATCTACATCATACTTCAGACATTTATAACATCCATGCTGTCTAACCTATACAGTTAGTTTTTCATGTAAATGTTTATGGTTTGGATATTAGCATTTTCATTCTAAAGTTTTGGCTTAATATATAGTCTTCTACTAAGCATGGTTAATTTAAGCCTGTAAGCCCTACCCAGTACTAATGTTACACAGTGGAACCCAGGGAGAAGTTAGGTTTTTAGGACCTGGGTACATGGTAGAATTAGCAAATATATAAAAAAAAAAAAGAAATGGGAGGGTTGCTACTTCATAGTGAACGTACAATGCTGGGGCAAAGTCAAAACTTTTCCTGTGTATTCATGGTGGGGGAAGAAAGGATTAAAGATGAGTACATTTAAGCTGTGAATATCCGGATCTGAAATAAGCTGTAATAATAGGTTTCTATTGGTGTATAAAGTATTTACAATTTATCATTAAAATTGTTCCCTTGGTTCTGTTCACTTTAACTCTGCACCAGTTCATCTTACCCATCTCTTAAATCACCTTTTTTTTTTTTTGTCATTTCTTGGGGCAGAATAATATTCCATTATATTTACATACCATAATTTAAGTCATTCCCCAGTTGCCTAAGGTATTCCATTAGAGTCTACTTTCTTCCCCCTTCCATTTCTTTTTCAAGATCAGGAATTTTTGAAGATGGTGGAGAGAAGTCACGAAGTTGACCACGCTTTCTCCAATTTTCCTCAGAAACATTAAATCAAGCTTCTAAACGTTCTGGAGTGGACAGACACCACAAAATGAGTGAAAAAACTTTCCAGCTTAAGATAACTCAGAAGGACTTAAGGAAAGGTCTATCTCACTTGGGTAAAAGGGGAAACAGTGCAGCACAGACAGTGTCCTGGCAAGCTCTTAGCCACAGCACAGATTAGCAACCAAGGCCCCTTGGTCCTGGCTTAGCAGGCTAGTGGCACATCAGGCCAGCTGTGAGACCTCCAGCTCCAGAATCCTAGCACAACAGGTGCAACTAGGCCAGGCCACCCCAGTGCAGTGGGCAAGCCACAAGCCCTGGAGGCCCAGGCAAAAAAAGCCTGTGACCAGGCCCCTGGCCTCCAGTATAACAACCTTGGGACAGTGCCCCCTGTGTCCTAGGAGCAGAGCTCAACTTTGTAAGTCATGAAATAGGCTTTAAAATGAGCAAGGAAGAGAAAGGAGCTCTGACCAAAGAAAGTTACTATGGCAACAGGGAAAATCAAAACACAAATTCGGAAGAGGACAGCAATGTAAAAATGCCTACATAGCATCAAAGGGGGAAAGAATTTATCTCAGGCCCCAAAAGCCCTGGAAGACCTCAAAGGATTTTTAAAATCCAGAGAGGCAGAAGAAAAGTTGGGGGGAAAGGGAGGAGAAGGGAGTTATATAAGAGTCAATAGCTTGCAAAAGGAAGGACAAAAATTGACCAAAGAAAACAATTCCTTAAAAAGTAAAATTAGCCAAATTTGGGGGTTGGGGTGGGGAATCCACTGGAGAAAAATACTTAAAAATTACAATTGGCCAAATGGAAAAGGAGTTACAAAAGCTAACTGAAGAAAATAGTTCCTAAAAACTAAAATTGGGCAAGTGGAAACTAATGACTCTATGAGACATCAAGAATCAAAACAAAAAATGAAAAAAATAGAAAAAAATGTAAAATACCTCATGGGAAAAACATGAGCTGGAAAATAGATCTTAAGACATTGTTAGAATCATCGGACTACATGAAAGTCATGATTAAAAAAAAGCCTGGAATATCAAATTTCAAGAAATTATCAAGGAAAACTGTCCTGATATCCTAGAACCAGAGGATAAAACAGTAATTGAAAGAATCCACTGATCACCTCCTGAAAGAGATCCAAAACTCCAAGGAATACTGTAATCAAATTCCAGAATTACCAGATCAAGGAGAAAATACTGCAAGCAGCCAGAAACAATTCAAACATCAAGGAGCAACAGTCAGGCTTACACAGGACTTAGCAGCTTCTACGTTAAAGGATCAGAGGGTTTTAAAAATACAATATTCCAGAAAGCAAAGGAGCTTGGATTACAATCTAGAATCAATTACCCAGCAAAACTGAAGATGGGTATTCTATGAAATAGGGGACTTTCATACTTTCCTGATGAACAGAAAATTGGATCATCAAATACAAGCATCCCTACACAGGAAAATGATACTTTTAAATCTTGAGAACTGTATCCCTATTATGGCAAGTTACAAGGAACATATGTAGAGGATGTGGTTATAAGTTGAATTTGATGGAAATCTATAAAAAAAAATTAAGGGGTGAAAAAGATTGTACTGGAAGAAGAGGGAAGGGGAAGGCATAATTAAAGTAAATTACCAAACATGAAGAAGGGCAAAAGATCTATTACGGTAGAAGGAAAGAAAGGGGAGGGGGTGAGTATTGTTTGAACTTTACTCTTACTGGATTTGGCTCATAGAAGGAGTAACATACATACTGAGGTATAGAAATTTATCTTATTCTATAGGGAACTTATGAGGGGGAAAACGGGATGGGCAGATTGAGAAAGGCGGGATCAGAAACAAAACACTGGTGAGGAGGAACAGGATGAAGGAGAGAAGTATAAATGAAGAGAAATAGAATGGAGGAAACATATTAATCATAATTGAATGTGAATGGAATGAACTCTCCCATAAAATGGAAGCAGATTGGATTAAAAATCAGAATCTTAACCATATGTTGTTTATAAGAAACATTTGAAGGAGAGAGCTAAACACAGTAAAGTTAAAAGATTTTAGCAAAATATATTGTGCTTTAGCTGCAGTTAAAAAAAAAAAGGTAGCAATCCTGATCTCAAAGTAAAAGCTAAAATAAATCTCATTTTAAAAGATAAAGAAAATAACATCTTGCTAAAAGGTACCACAGAGAATGAAATAACATCAATGCTAAACGTATGCACCAAGTGGTATAGAATCCAGATTTTTAGAGGAGAAATTAAGTGACATACAGCAAAAAACATAGTAGATAGCAAAACTACTAGTAGGGGACTTTAATCTCCCTCTCCAAAAACTAACTAGTAAATCGAACCATAAAATAAGAAAGAAATAAAGGTGAATAGAATTTTAGAAAAATTAAATATAACACACCTCTGGAGAAATCTCAATGTGGTTAGAAAGGAATATATCATTTTCTCAGTGGAACATGGCACCCACACAAAAACTGACTATGAGGGCATAAAACCTCACAATCTAATGCAGGAAGACAGAAATATTAAATTTCAGCTCATGATGAAATAAAAATTGCATGTAATGAAGGACCATGGAAAGAAATTAAAAATTAGTTGGAAACTAAATCTAACCCTAAAGAATGTTGTCAAACAACAAGAAAAATATAATTCATCTGGAAGAACAAAAAGTCAAGAATATGAAGTGAATTAATGGGAAAAAATGCAAAAGAAGATGGCTTAGCTGTACCAGATCTAAAAGGAAGCAGTCATCAAAACTAGCTGTTATTAAGAAATAGATTAGTGGATCAATGGAATAGGTTAGGTACACAAGATACAATAGTCACTGACTACAGTGATCTTGTGTTTGATAAACCCAAAGACTCCAGCTTCTGGGCTAAGAACTCACTATTTGACAAAAGCTACTAGGAAAACTGGAAAACAGTATGGCAGAAAGTAGGAATAGACCAATTTGTATACCAAGGTCAAAATTTAGACATAAAGGGTGATACCATAAGGAAATTGGGAGAGCAAGGCATTGTTTACTGTCAGATCTGTGGAGAAAGAAAGCATTTATGACCAAAGGAGATAGAGAACATTATAAAATGCAAAATGGATAATTTTGATTAAATTAAAAAGACTGCAAAAAACAAAATCAATGCAACCAAGAAGAAAAGGAAAGCAGAACGCTGGGAAACAATTTTCATATCTAGTGTTTCTGATAAAGGCCTCATTTCTCAAATACATGGAAAACTGAGTCAAATTATAAGAATACAAGTCATTCCCCAATTGATAAATAGTTAAAAGATATGAACAGGCAGTTTTCAGATGAAGAAATTAAAGCTATAGTCATAGGAAAAATGCTTTATCACTGATTAGAGAAATACAAATTAAAACAACTCTGAGGTACCACCTCACACCTATCAGATTGGATAATACGACGGAAAAGGAAAATGATAAATACTGAAGAAGATGTGGGAAAATTGGAACATTAATACATTAATGCATAATGGAGTTATGAACTGATCCAATCATTTTGGAGAACAATTTGGAACTATGCCCGAAAGGCTATAAAACTGCATATCCTTTGATCTAGCAATACCACTACTAGGCCTGTATCCCAAAGAGATCATAGAAAAAGGGAAAGGATCCACATGTATAAAAAAATTTATAGCAGCTCTTTTGTAGTGGAAAAGAATTAGAAATTGAGGGGATGCCCATCAATTGGGGAATGGCTGCATAAGTTATGATATATAAATGTAATGGAATAATATTGTGCTATAAGAAATGACACGTAGGCAGATTTCAGAAAATCCTGGACTTAGATAAACTGATGCTAAGTAAAGTGAGCATACCCAGGAGAACATTGTACATAATAACAGCAATATTGTGTGATGATAAATTATGACAGACTTAGCTCTTCTCAGCAATACAAACAATACAATGATCCAAGACAATTCTAAAACACCCATGATAGAAAATGCCATCCACATTCAGAGAAAGAATTATGTAGTCTAAATGAATACCAAAGTATACTATTTTTATTTTGTTTTCTTTCTCATGGTTTTTCCCTTTTGTTCTGATTCTTCTTCCACAATATGGCTCATTTGGAAATATGTTTAACATGATTTGTACATGTATAGCCTATAATGGATTGCTTGCTGTCTTGGGGAAGAGGTAGGGAAGGGAAGGAGGAAGAAAAATTTGGAACTCAAAATCTTGCAAAAATGAATATTGAAAACTATCTTTATATGTAATTACAAGAAACAAAATACTACTAAGTGGGAAGAAAAAGATCAAGAAGTTTGCTTGTGACTATTCTTTGCCAGGTATTATCTTTCCTCTTAAGCCTCCCTTACTCTCCCTGCTTATTTCCTTGATATATTTCTATACTGAAGTGTGTGTGTGTGTGTGTGCGCGCGCGCGCATGCGCGTGCATGTTCAACCTTGTTTCTGGTAAGAGCAAGGTTTCCATGATGCCCATACCCATGCCCTTTCTCCCTAAACTCTTTTCACATGCTCCAATTGTGGAAAATAACAAGTTCTACCCTTTCTTTATCCACCAGAGTATTTGTCCTTTTAGCCTCCCTTCTTTTTTCCCTTTTCAGATACCCAAGAACAAATCAACCCACTCTCAAGACTTCTGTTTTCCTAAACTACTTCAATAACCTGTGACATTTAAAGTTCTGAAAGGATATTTTTTCTTCCCTTATTAGAATGTGAACATTATGTTGTTGTCCTACAGTCTCTTCCAAGGGCTCAAGTAAATTTACTGTCCTAGGTTTTTGGATTCTTGTTCGTAATTCAAAGTGGTTGCTCAGCTCTGGTCTTTTCATCAGAAATCTGAAAGGCCTCTTCTTCTATTCAAGGTCCTATTTTTTTCTTCTGTAGAAAGATGCTGTTTTTTCAAGATAAATTTATTCTTGGTTATAAGCCTATCTTTTTTGACTTTTGGAATAATGCCTTCCAAGGTCTCCTCATTTAAAGTAGAAGATACCAGGTCTTATGTGCTTTTGGATATTGTTCCCTAGAACTTAAATTGTTGTTTTCTGGCGGCATGCGATTTTTATCTTCAATGTGATATTAACATATTACTATGACTTTTCTTTTTGGGGTTCCTTTGCAGAATTTTGATAAACAAATTCTTCCTATCCTTACTTTGTCCTCTGGTTCTAATACATAAATTTTCACTTACGATATTCTTTAAAAAAAAATCAGTTTTCCAGATTGTTTTTTATATCAGATATATTTTCCAGTATTTTTCAGTTTATTTCAAATTAGTTTTTGCTGTTTCATACAGTTTGAGTTCTTCTTGATCTATCCTAGTTCTCAAGGAGTCCTTTTCTTGGGTTAAGGTTTACCACTTTCTCTTCTAATTTACTTATTCTACTTCTTTTCTCTAGAGCTTTGTTTTAATTTTTTATTTCTTCTAGGTATCCATATGTAATCCTTGTGGAAGGTTTTATTCTTTTGAGTATTTGCTTGCAGCTGTTATGGAGTTACTTGCTGCTTTTTGAGGATGTCCAGATTTGCATTATTTTTTTTTTTTGGTTGGCATTTAAATTTACTCTTGTCTCCAACTTTAGTTTCTGAATTGGGACTTTGTAGTATGGCTGAGTTCCATCTCCTACAACCATTTAAGGGGGAAAGAGAGATACTGTTGGGTCTGCTTGTTCTTCCCGTGGGTTCCTAGGTTTCTCTGCATCTTTGAGGTTCAGAGAATTAGATCCTGAGGGTCCTCGTAATTATTTCAGCAGTGTGTTACTCAGATGTTTCCGTGGTTGCCTGGGACTTTCTTTCTCTAGGGAGCTTTCTGTTCTTGTGGTCTCTGCCTGGGAAACTAGCCTGTGGTCATCACTGTGGTCTTTGCTGCAAGACCCTTTTCCAGTAATCCTCAGACTGACCTCTACTACTGTTAAGAGGTATAGTAAGTCACTAGTTTCTCATTGAAATTCTTGAACTTTGGGTCTAGCCATAATTTTAAGGTTTTACTAGAGTATGTATGTGATCCTCTCCCTTTAGGCAACCATCTTAGCCACAAGTTTCTATGCCCTTCTGTAGGAAAAATAACCTTTAAGCATAAAGATCCTTAAATCGATTGCTCATGGGTTTTGCTAATATTCTCTGTTATAGAAGAGAGAGGTATCATCCAGAGAACTGGACTCAAATCTGTCCCAATACTGGCTGTGTGACAGAAAATCATTTAACTTCTAAGTGCCCAAGGTATTGTTCTCAAGACTGTAAAGAACAATCAGTCAACAAGTAGTAATACATAGCACCAAGCAGAAGTACTGCAATTCCTGCCCTATAGGAATTTACATTCTAATTATACAAACAGTTCATATGCATTGGTGGAGGGAATTTATTCACCTGGAATTTCCTCTAACAAAGAAAAAGTAAGTTCTTTTTTCTCATTTTCTATCCCCATAAAAATAAGAACTTATATAGTTGTTAGGGTGAGCTACTTAAAAACTTTATTTGAACATTTATGGCTGATGAGATGGGGGGAAAGGGGGCCGAATTAAACCAATTGCCACAAGCGAACAATTTGTCAAAAGATTTTATTATATCACACATACTTCTTAAGTTCACAGAAGACCGACACAATTTTGTAATGATTTAAAAAAAACACATGTCATAGTATGGGAGAACAACAGTCAACACTGCTCCTCTGGCTTGGCTGCTTGCCTTCTAACAGCCTCCCCACGTCAGTCTTGCCACGTGATCGGTCTTCTGTTTGGTAGGCTTTATAAACCCTAAAAGTTCTAGTTCAGATACAGCTCTAATAAATCGAGCACTGAAGGCAGAAGCTAAGGAAAGTCACCAAGTCATGGTTCTGTTCGGGTGTTAATTATCAGTTGAAGGGAGACTGGAGAGTGGTAAAATGTATTCTACTAGAACATAAAATAGGAAAAGGAAATAGGGAGAAACAAAATCAATGTTGACCTCACTGAAGGTCTCTAAATTTTGCAAGTGGCATAAAATAGTTCTCCCAACTTTCCTAAAACATTATAGAAAAACAAGGACTCAGACAACTCTTGAAATGGTAGCAGCTCCATTTCTGGTGGATGTAAAAAAGAAATTTACATTATGGAATGTGACTTTTCATAGGAGTGTGTGAGTGTATGTATGCATAATACACAACATTGTATCCAGAGTAGAAATCATTTAGCTACTAAGAATTTAGTTATTAGATCTAGTGTTTGCTTTTGTAAATCCTCAGTGAAGATTTGGGAAACTGACAGTCTAGTAAGTTTTGTGTATTTGAGTAGTGCCAAACTATACGAAAGGATACTGGATAATTTCCTTTATCTCTTCTGAGGCTGTGGAATTTGGATCTGTTTCTTCAGCAGCTGTTACCACTGTTGCAAAAGCCTTTTGAAAGGACCAAACATAGAACTTAATACTTTGAATATTTTTAGGCTTGCCAAATATTCTGCACATATGGACCGTACATATTTGTGTCTTGTCCTTTTTTTAATATCCCCCAGTTGAGCCAGATCAAACAATGCTGTTGACCTGTATGTACACATAATTCTTTACTCTGCCCCATCAAAATGCCCTATATTCTTAAAAGTTTGACAATCCTAAATAACATATTTAAAATCGATCATGTAATGAGTAATGCCATGTTAACTAAGTACACTTAAAAGTGTTAAAACTCCTAACATGTGACAAGGAGGAGGAATTAAAGGCAGCAAAAGTCAGAGGATCAAAGGAAACCGTGAGTGACTCCCCTCCCCTTCAACTTTCCCTAACCTTCAGTGAAAAATGACCTTTGGAGCTATGCAAAGTTCCTCTCTCCAAAGTCCCCATCTTTTGTTGGAAGCATGCCTTTAGAAAACAACTTTTTCATTGAAAATAATGCAATAATATAGGTCACCCTATGGCATAAGTGCTCCAAGTATTCATCTGAGGATAGAATAGTATTATTCTTGTATAGCTATGTCTCTTAGAAAAGAAACAGTTGTCCAGTGCCATACCAAGAACTCTCTGAACCCAGTATTTCCCAATTTGTAATCTACAAATAATGTGCTTTCATATCAAAGGATATTTTGTTCTTTTATTGTGACAAGGAAAATAAGAAGAGGGGAGCTGGACTTTCCAAAGTAGAAGTAAAGGACATCTAAAGAACAAATGTGGGTCCTCAAGAACCAATACAATTAAAACAATCAAAGAAAGTGGTCACATATGACTAAACAAATAGATCATATATAGCTTGTTATTTTCCAAATGACATACCTCTGACCAGTCCACAAGGTTGATGAGCCTGCTACATTCCAGGTGAAGTTTGTAGGCTATGCAGATGTCAGGTGCTACATTTGGAATGGAATCATCTTCACTTTTCAGAGCCTGATTCTAAAAATAATGTAAATTGTGATTCTTTTCTTATAGTTGGTAAGAGGAAAATCAGAAACTAATGAGCTGCAATAAAATGAACATTTTTTTAAAAGTATCTTTTGGTTGTTCAATATGCTGCATTATTTAGGTGAGTTACATTTATAACCTTCATTTCTAATTCTGTACATTCTCTCCTATTTAGGACTTTGGTGACATTTATTTTTGAGGAATGTTCTCAGGATCAGAAGGCAAGAACAATATTTATTTGTTTCTTATTTTTTTTAATTAATTTTATTTATTTTCAGTGTTCTACAATCACTACCATATAACTTAGATTTTCCCCCCCTCCCTCCCTGAGACAGCATACAATTTTATAAAGGTTCTACACATACATTCCTATTAAATATATGTTTGTTATTTTTATGATCAATAATTACTAGGAAAGCTGGAGCTGCACTATTATTCTTTTTAAAAATTTTCAATAAAATGTCATTTCCATAGTTTTAACACTATGCATAGCTGAGTACTACATGAAGGTTCCAGTTCGATATTGTAAAGACTAAAAAATACCAACATCTTAAAGGGAAGTCTGAGGTTTGTTGGACCAACTCCTATCAAACGTCATAAAAGCAAGTCCTTCATTATAAGGAAGGCATCATCCAGGGAATCTTATAGATCATGTAAGTCACTTCCTTGCATATTTCAGATGAGGGAACTGGAGTGACAAGCTGAAAGTCATGATTTATACCCACTTCCTCTGATTCCAAATCAAGTGCTTTTTTCACTATACTACATTACCTTATGTTCCCTAATATTTCTAACATTCTTACATGAAAAGGAGAAAGAAAACAAGACATCTTTGACAGCAATCATTTCTTTCCCTCTTTTCATCAAGGAGTATGTCCCTAGGGAAATGAATGCTCCTGAAAAAAAAAGTAGTTAAGGAAAACCAACCTGAGGTCACAGCAGATAGATAACATGTGCAAATTGCTGTCTTTGTTATCCTCCATCTCTACTCTGATAGGTTTGTTTCATTAGCTGTTCTCTTGACCCATTATTGATTTTTCAATTATTTTGGTCTTGGTTTTTTTTAGTAATCTTTTCATCTAAATTATTGTAGTAATTGGGATATTTTCCTTCTGGTTCTGCTTATCTAGCTTCTCTTGCAATGGTTCTCAAATGAGTATTAAAGGATCACAGAGCTGGAAGGGATGGTAGCAGCCATCCAACCCTCTCATTTTACTGAGGAACTGAGGCCAAGAGAAATTATGTGACTAGTCCAAGGTCACAAAGAATTAATAGTGATAGGTGCTTTCCACTACACCATTTAGGGATACTTCCTTAGGTTTGCTTAGTGGAGTACCTATAACATTATAGAGACTTAAAAGTAGATTGAGATACCAATTCATAATCGTACATAAATAGCCATTTTAAAAGTCATAAGAAAACTGGTTTTGTTTTGTTTATTGATGCCAAACACTCAAAACAAGAGAAGACCCTATCCATAAAGGAATTAGACCTTAATAATATAAATCTCTAATCATGTACTTCTCTTGACTTTAACAGCAATGAAGTCTGCCAGAAATAAGGCTTATCTTGAAAGTAACTCCACCAGAATGTGACTTTTGTTTTGTATATATGTGACAAAATTATAAACTGTATCTATGGATCGTAATGCTGGTAATTTAAGGAAATGCTCCAAGAAACTTGTCCTTTTTAAAGATGTAGCACATGCTGCCATCTATTCTTGAGAGGAAATGGTAGCCTACAATGTGTTCTTAGAGGAAAATAAAATATTTGAATCCTCACTGGAACAGAAATACATTTGAACTTAATGGGGCTTAATCCAAGATACTTTTGTCATAGGCTTCCTTTTTAAGTGTGTTTGTAACAGTGGTAGTCATGCACTACAGAGTCATGGTTTCTTAAAAGCAGAGGAAGAGAGAAAATATTTTGAAATTCTGTTTACTTCCCCTATCAGAAACTTGGGGTAGCAGTGATTGCTTTCTTGCTGAGGACATCTAAACCTGGGACCCAAAGTCAGGCAATGTATCTTTTTAAATGGATCAGTCGTTCAAGATCGGAATTTAGTTCCTCTCTGTGGCTGCTGCTTTCCTGCCATGTTTTGTGTTGAGAAATCAAGAGCAAGAATTCAGATTTCCTGCAGTATGCTGCAATAGAACACTGCCCCTTGGGTATTGCTGGTTATCTCTTCTGTTCAGAACTAGGGCTGCTCTTGAAGAACAAACTGACATCTGTGCAAAACTCAAGGTGAAACTCCAAATTGTTTGAGGTTTTTAAAGTATCAAAATGGACGAATTAGACCTCTGTACCTAGCCATCACTGTTGACCAAGAATGCTGAATAACCATGTATATGATATTTTACACTGAACAATGTGCTTTTCTCATATAACACCTGATGAGTCAGAAAATGCAACTATCTTCATTTAAAAATAAAGAAACTGAGGCTAGGAGAAAGAGTGTCACACTATCAGAGCCTATCTTTCCATTATACCATGTTGCCTGTTACATGGCCACATATCTATGGAAATCATGTCATCTTTGAATTCCTTGGCAGACTAATGCTAGAGTCTAGATTCTTATCTAAAGTATTTTGGATCAGATTTTTATCAGAGTAAATTCAGATTGTGAAGAATTTACAATTACAGGGGTTGCACCAGGTGACAACTCTTAATTTACTTCACCGAGAGATCAAAATCTAGTGGCAGTTAATTAACTGTGCATCTCTGCAGAGAATACAGTATTAAGTGCTGTAACAGCATTGCAAAGTGGAGCAGTCAGCACGGTCCCAGTTATTGAGCAGGTGAAGTAGAAGGACTGAAGAAGGATATTTGGCAAGAGATCATTCTTGACCTTAGAAAAAGAAGTTTTGGTAGAGCAGTAAGGACAGAATTCAGTTCTGTTCAAAATCTTTTCCTTTCTTATCTATATGCTCATGTACCTTTTGTTTCCTTACCTCCATGTAGCGCACACACACACACACACGTGCGCATAATAGCATTCATGACCAGCTCCCTCAACTCCCCCCTACTTCTCTATATTCTTTCCTTTTCTCTGTCTAAAAGGGTGGAGGTACCTATTCCCTACCCCTTTATCTGTAGCCAGAAGCCCTTGTGAGAGACTGCCTGGTGTAGCAGAAAGAGTTCTGGGCCAAAAATCAGAAGACCTGGGTTTGTGTTTCTGGTATGCCACTTATTAGCTACTTAATAAGTAATAACAGTGATAGAGATAATAAGCAGAATATATGCAATGCGTGTGTGTATATGTCACCTACGATATGCCAGAATATATATGTGTGTATACATACATACATACACACACATATACACATCTGCACATATATGTAAAATGACCTACTCTATGCCAGACACCGCTAAACGCTTTATAAATATCTCATTTGATCTTCACAATACCCCTCTGAGGTAGTCACTGTTAACCCTATTTTAAGTGGAGCAGACACAGGTTAAGTGTTGTTGAGGTCACACAGGGTCTATGGCAGGATTTGAACTTGGATCTTCTTGGATCTTGACTCCAAGCCCAGGCTCTTCATCCATCACACTCCCTATTTGTCCCATGGGCAAGTCCCTTAACCTCTCTGGGTTTTGGTTTCCTCATCTGTATAATGTAATGTTTGAAGTGTATAATTGCCAAGGTCCCTTCCAATTCTAACAGTCAATAACCATAAGAATCATTTGCTGCCTCTTCTAGGATCTTGCTCCAGTGGTCATTCCCACTTGTGCTAGTGTACCTTTATTAACTTCCTCGCCATTGGCTTTTTACCTTCAGCCAACAAACATACTTAGGTACCTCGAGTTTTATAAAAAGCCTTTACTTGGCCCTTCTATCTCACCTTGTTACAGTCCTCCTTCTTCCCTCTCATGCCTAAACTTGAAAATGGAGGTGATCTTGGGCACTTGGATGGACTAAGTGACTCATCTGGATGAGTACCCCTTGCACAAATATGACCTTAACTCACCCACATCTCATCATGCGCCATTTGTATTTGCAACCTTTCAATAAATGCTCTGCCCAGTGAAACAAACACTTTGTTTTTTCATTTGCTGTCACTACTCTTGGCACATGACTGGAATACCCTTTTCAGTCATACATGTTTTTGATGTTTTTTATACTACTTCTTGTATACAAATCATGGTTGGTCATTTATTTGTTGCAGCCTACTCATACCCACCTTGCATATTTCCAATACATCTTTGATTAAGTACCATTTAATTCTTCTGAGATGGTGGTTTTTATAAATCTCAGTCATATAGCATCACCAGAAGAATACTGATAAGATATACTTTGGTACGATTTTTGTACAATTTCACTAATGTAATTCAGTCTTCCATTTCTTTGTCCAACTTGATGAGCCTTCATAGTACTCCCACCACTCTCCTAACATCCCTCCTCCCCACACATTTGTCCAACCACTGAGTATATATTCTGGTCTTTATCCAGTTAATTCTTTTGTGGAGGTGACTTAGTGGTATGGGTTTTATTGAGGAGAGTTAATGGTGTTTTGAGGTTTCAATGCAATCACTACAAATAGGAATGTCTGGAGAATCAATCTCACCATCTTTGAGAATCCCTATTCCATTTGGGTTTTTCACAACCTATCCTCTCTGTGATACTGGTGACCATACAGTGAAGAAAAATGAACAAGTTATTTTTACTTGCACCTGTCAAGGAATTTTGTGTGAACTTGACATATGAATGAAAGATATTTTTGTCAGAGGTATTTTGCTTTCCCAAATGCTTGTCTTTTTTGGGTTTGGTTTTGGTTTTTTTTTTTTTTTTTTTGGTAATTTAGAAATAAAAGTCCCAGTACAGCCTTGCACTCTTTTCTAGTCATTGTATGACTAAACATGTGATCTACTGTAAAAAAAATTTTGATAGCTGTGTGAAACAATCATAAACATTTTACAAATATTTTATAGAAAAGAGGAGACATATGGTTCAGAAGTTGCTAATGCCTTGGTTGTCTTTCTGTAGTAATAATGCCAACTATGACTCATTGGACTAAAAAAATCTACCTTATAAAATTTCTAAAGGAAAAGTTCCTAAATGCCCATTAAGAACAAAGTACATCATTTAGCATGTCAATCCCAATAGATTGTGTGACAGCTAATACAGACTGCATTACTGCACAGCAGAGTACTGACCAAAGCTTATTGGTCTCAGCCAAGATGTCACTGCTTAGGAACTTGCTTCCTACCTTCAGATAATGATATGGGTTGTTGAGGGCAGTATGGAGAGCAATTCGGGGAGCAGCATTCAAGTGCTCACGCAGCACGTGAGCCCCAGCGAAATATACCACTTCATACAGCGTCTGTGTGTCTGGAGGGAACAGGTATTTTCTGAAACAGTCAAATTGAGACACCTACTTTTAGACAGGTAGTTTTTCCATATCAAAAAGTCTCTCAAACTGCTGTTACTGATACGTTTACTAATTTTAAAAACTAGAAAAACACACAGTGAAAGCTAACTTTGTAATGCTTACCTTTTGAGGGAGCATATATTTAAGGGTGGAATAGACCTCAATGGTCATTAAATCCTCCCCCCTTTCCAGCTTTACAAACAGGAAACTGATACCCAGAGCAGTGAAATGGATTGCACAGATTCAGAAGTAGTAATAATTATGTCTTTTAAGTAAGATTTCATATCTTTAATGATAAAAAGACAATTTTTAACTTTTAAATTAAATATCCAGAAGGAAAATGGCGCATGCTGTTTGGTCCAAAACCTTAAAAGAAGCTTGAATAAACTTCTTTAAAGGAAATATATTAAATGAACTCAAATATGCTTTCAGAAAGTAAACATTTAACTCATTCCCTTGCTAAAGATATGTATCAATTCTTGTAATGAAACTGTTTCAAAACACAATCTCTTAGGAAAATTAGTGTTTATATGAGATGATCCCAAGGAAACCGTATATTAGAGCTTTGAATACATTTTAGATTTAGAGATTTATAGTTCTTAAAAATTATTTAAAGAAAAATTATTTAAAATCTGGTCTCATTAATACAGACAAAAATTCTTTATCGCTAAATTTTTAAATGTTTTTAGAAATAGATACTAAGCCACATTTTAGAGATCCCCATACCCTCAATTAAGCTAGATACCAGAAAATGTCAATAAAGTATTATTTTAAAAGTCATTTAAAAGCATGTTGCACATATGTACATATTGACTAGACTATGCCAAGATATGAATATTATCCCAGTCTGGGCAGACTAAAGAGGCTATCTCAGGGCTCAAGTTGGAAAGGAATGTGAGAGATACACACAGACAAGCCAGAGGGGCAGGGTAACAAAAGGTCATGTTTCCTAATTTGTTTAAAGCATTAAAAACACATCCTTTAATAAAGAAAGATCATGATGGAAAGATAATATTTGTAACTCTTGAAACTATTCTCAGCATTTGAGTAGTTGGAGGGATTATACACACACACACATCACACACATATATAAAGGGCACAGGGTGAGTTGAATAGGAAGGGATGATCTCTAAAAAAATAAAATTATGAGAGAAGAATATATTGGGAGGAGAAAGGGAGAAATGGAATGGGGAAAATTATGTCTCATAAAACAGGCAAGAAAAAGCTTTTTCAATAGAGGGGGAAAGAGGGAGGTGTGAAGAAAAAAGTGAAGCTCACTCTCATTGCATTTGGCTTAAGGAGGGAATAACCTGCTCACTCAATTTGGTATGAATATCTAACACTACAGGAAAGTAGGGGAGAAGGGGACAAGTGGGGTGAGGGGGAATGATGGAAGGAGGGCAAACTGGAGGAGGGAGCAATTAGAAGTAAACACTTTTGGGTAGGGACAAGGTCAGAAGAGAGAATAGAATAAATGGGTAACTGGGTAGAATGCAGGGAAATATAGTTAGTCTTTCACAGCATGACTATTATGGAAGTCTTCTGCAAAGCTACACATATATGGCCTGTATTGAATTGGGGATGGGTGGGGAGGGAGGAAGAGAAGTTGGAATTCAAAGTTTTAGGAACTAATGTTGAGAATTGCTTTTGCATACAACTGGGAAATAAGAAATACAGGTAATGGGGTATAGAAATCTATATTGCCCTACAAGAAAAGTGGGAAGATGGGGATAAGAGAAGGGAGGGATGTGATGGAAGGAAGGGCATATTGAGGGAAGGGGTAATCAGAATGCAAGGCATTATGGGGTGAGGGGAGGGGAGAGATGGGGAGAAAATTTGAAACTCAAAATTTTGTGGAAATGAATATTGAAAAGTAAAAATAAATAAATAAACATTAAAAATAAAAAATAAAAAAGGAAAGATCATGGCAGTTGCTCAGTCCTGTGGACAAGTGGAAAATATTTTGGCAGCATGAAAAACCTGAATCAGTTTCTTTCCAAGAGAAGACAAGCAATGTCTGACTTGGGGCTAGCATCTAGTTGATAACCCCAGCTCTTAGTACAGAGCCTTTGTCCTCATGTTCACTTCCTCCTCCTGCACTGGGGGTCTCAGGAATTACTACCAATGAATAATAACTGAAATGGGAATGGGGATTTGGGGGTAGATGTTTTTAAAATTCTAAGCTAATTCTAAGAATTCTAAGCTTCTTACCTTGAAAGCATTTTTTCCATAGAAATATTCATAAATAATAGTTTCTGTTAATTCTTTACAGAACTGGTTAAATTTTGTGGCTGCTTTGAAGTAGTAAACATTCACTAAATATATGAATGGATAACATGATCTCCACCTCCATGTACGTCAATCCCCCTAAGTGACCACATCATTTTAAACTTTTCCATATACCTTTCTGACCACTATTTCTATCTTTCCACCTTTTCTTATGCCTCGTCACCTTTACTAAGGCCTTTCATTTCTTGATTTCTCCCTTTCCTCTAGCCCATTTTCTTTAATGGTCCTCCCTTCAGCCCTGACATTCTTATCCCCTTTGTCCCTCTGGAGTCTTCATATCTTCAGCCTCACTTCATTTATTTTTCTCCTAATCCTACTGCTCAAATATTCCGAATAAAATTATGCTGACTGGATCTACTTTTTATTTATGCTATTTAACCTCAATTGGGCATCACTACTGCATGTCAATTCTTTCATTTATCTCAAAGATTCCCAACTACATTTCTCACTTTCTCTTCTCAAGACCCCCAACTCCCTGCTTTCCCCTCTGCATTCTCTTTTATTGAGAAGAGAAACTGTCCAAAACAAATCCCTTCAACTCATTAGTCTCCCACATCCTTGATTCCATTTCTTCTAACCTCCTCCCTTATTTTGCTCCACCCTAATCTCTCCCACCCTTATGTATGTTCAGTATCCTTTTCCTCAGTCTTCAAATGTTCTTAGGTTCCCCTATTTTTAAAAACACACACAAATAACAAATCCCTAGACCTAGACCTCCAACTCTAATCTTATAGCCTTTAAACATTATCTTTTCCTCCAGACCCATTCTTCTTCTGATCCCCTACTTTGGCCACACTTCTCATTACTGCTCATTCTTATTCACCCTCTTATCCAATCAGTTCCCAAGTCTTGTAGAATCTACCTCCACAATATCTCTCAGGTCTGTCAGCACCTCTCTACTCACACAGCTACTTCCCACTCTTCATCACTTCTCACTTGGATTACTGCAATAGCCCCCCAACTGCCTCAGTCCTCCAATGAGAATTCTCCAATTTATCCTCACCACAACTGCCAAAGTGATATTCTTAAAGCAAAGGCCTGACCAGCGACCAAAGGTGGCTCCTCTGCTCAACAAACTCTAGAGGCTCCCTAATGCCTCTAGAATCAAATAGAAATCTCTTCATCATTTAGAGTGCTTTACAACGTGGTTCCAATATTCTTTCCAGCCTTATTCTCCTTCAGGCTCTCCCTCTTCTGACTACGCTGAACTACTCTCTGTAGTTCATGCACTATTTTCCATCTCCTGTCATTCTGCCTTTGCACAGGTTGTCTTCCCATGCCTGGAATTTACTCCTCTCTCATTTTTGCTTCTTAGAATCAGTTTCCTTCAAAGTTCAGTTCCATCACCTTCTACCATCAGGCCTTTCTATACCTTCCCAAAAGCTAATGTCTCCCCAACAAACTACTGAAATAACTGCCTTCCTGATTTAACTTAAAGGGATAAAGATCTCAAGGAAGGACTTGTGTAATCAAATGCTTTTCTGTGTTTTCTCTTCTTCTGCTTTTAAGCACTTCTTTTCCACATCAAATAACATGCACTAACTTCCAAACCCATTACTCAGAGCTGACAGAGAGTATTTTAAACTAGAATTTGCATTTTGTTGGCATCATTACCACTTCATGAGTATAGCAAGTTAGTGGAAAAATAATGACACCCACATAGCCAGTTTCAGCAAATGTGAGAATTTCAGAAACTCAAGATATCACCTGAAAAGATATGTTGCTTTTAATCATGTTTGGGCCACTATCAAACTCTCTCCATTGGTAAAATTTCTACTTTTAGCATATATAACTGTAAGTAATTATCTCCTGGGAACAAGGGGAGCTTTTTTTTTTTTTTTACTATCCTCAGATAAACCACATCATGGGTAACATTAAGAGTTTGCCTTTAATGTGTCAGAGCTCAACTGCAGCAGTTGAAACAACAAAGACAAACAAAGCATCCTTTCCTTTTGCCTAGCTGTAGAAAACAACTTGGGTGGGAATGCACCACTACAATTCTATTTTTAAGTGGAAATAGTTAATGGACATGCTTAAAAGCTGCCTGGTACTGGGTAACTGTAATGTGTGCTTTTGAATGGTCTATGCTGTAGATGTAGGTCAGAATTCTGTTGAGGATGAGCAGCTTGCTAAATTTTTCTTAAAAAAAACCCCCAATAATTTGACATGTAGCAGTTTTTACTCCCAACTCTATTTTCTACTAAAAAGTAGTTTGAGACAGGATGTAGGACCTTTTTCTCTTAAATTGTATCTCCAGTATTTATGGAGCAGCTTTCTTCTAAAGAAGCCAAAGCTCTTAACAAACATCAATGATTTAGCCCTCCCACACTTTTGAAGGAGACTGGCTGTAATACTAGTGAATCTAGAGTATCCTCATGATACTATAAATACATTTACCCTAACACTATAAATGTACTATACATAACACATTTATTTTGTTATGAAAGGATCCTGCAAAAGAAAAAACGATTTACTCTCTTCACTAATCAATTTGGTTACACTACAACTAAGGGAAGCATGGGACTAGAAAGAAAAACTTTTGAGAAAAGAACTTTGAAGATTTCACTGAGTTAGTTTGGAGAGTTCTAATGAACAATATTAGATATAGGGAAATACCTTCTGATAGGAATGACAAATGTTTTTCAAAATTGGGTGGAAAAAGGAAAGTCTTATATTTGCTAGAAAAAAAACTGTGTGAATATCCCATGAAATAATATTTAGGATACTGGGGGAAAAAAATCTCAAGCAGAAGTTAAAAAGAGGGCAGGTACTGTAGAAAACAGACTGGATCTAGTACTAAACTTCTTCATCTAAACTCAGGCAGACCAACTGTCATCTAGCTGGTGGCCTTGGGGTACATACCTAAAATGCCCCAAGGATTACGGTATATGAAATGTCACTTTTCCAAAGAGTACAATGAATAAGCCAAGACCTAATACATGGAGAACAATGACTTTTGCTCTAGAAGTGATTTTAGTGAGGAAAATTTTTAAGGAAACACTGAAGACATAGTACAGTTCCTCACCAAGATTTCTCCAGAAAGCAACACAGGAAGAGGTGGATAGATAATCGATCCAAATATGGTCTGGTTCTAATTATCTGTACCAAGTCTGAGAACCATTTTTTCTGCCATATGACTCACCTGAGGGGGTGTCACAATTTGCTTTTGACAGGAGTTTACTCCTGAGCTGGCAGGAGCAAGCCTCTGGCCCCACCTCAGCCGGGAGGGTTATCCTCCTTTCCTTAGTATTAGTACAAAGGCTGGAATTGGAAGGATGAATGCAGAGCTCTACTTTTCCAGTCTGATATATCCTGGGTGCATCTTTACACACAGTACAACACTCTTCATTTACAATATGTTTCTGAGGACTTAATCTTGGAACCATGTTAAGTTATGTTATTTTAAGTGTCTTCTATTCCTCTCACACCAGGTGGGAATGGGAAAAGCACAGCTCAGTTGCTCTCAGCCTTCTTTTGGCTCTGCCTCACACACTAAGGGATGGTCCTGGCAGGAACAACAGTTTACCTGAGCTCATTACTTTTGTGAGAGTCAAAAATTACAGAAAGGAAATGAAGTACATGAGTCCAGGTGACAGCAGATTATCTCCACTTACTCAGGAAGCTGAATAGATAAGAACACAGAAGGGGATGGGTGAGCTGGTTTCTAGTTTTAGCTTTGGGAGCTGCAAGAACACAGAAAAAGAGCTAAAAGTCCAGGCTACAATCAAGATATTTAAAACTAGTCTTCAAGACAACAATCACAGCTTGATAAACAATAAAGTTTCTGCTTTAGCAACTTGGATGCAGCAACAGCAGAGGCCAAGGTAGGTGGTGGCCCCAAAAGATGATATAATAAATCTTCTACCAATCTGTCCTAAAAAATGGACCTTCTCAGTTTTACGGAGAACATGTAATCCACTAGAAAGAAATTTCTGGTGCTATTATGTCTTGATTCTGATTGGGATACTATTTTTCTAATAATTCCTCCCCTCCTCTCCTGTTGCTGACTTTTAATCACCACTAAATATCATGAACAATGATCAACAACAACCAGGATGATAACAGCAACTTCTTGCTATTTTTCATCTTCTTCTAAACCTCTATTGCTTTACATTCTTCTTATATATTTTCTTTTCTATATCTTGAATTTCACTGTTGACCTGTGAATGTTCTTGGCAACTTGCAAACCCTGAGATATTTTTATTTAGCTACAAAAAACTGGTTTTTTATGAAATCCACAGACCACAGTAATGCTTAGGATTTGTGATAGGGAATGACCTTTATGTTGATTCATAATATTGAGTCAGTGGGTTTCTAAATTTACTTTATGTAGAGTTCTCAACATCAATGTAATGTACATAAAAGTTAGACTGATGGCTCCTTTCTAGTGAAGAAAAGTAGACTTGCCATGTCACTTCATTTCTGCGCCTTGCCCAGGGCAGTTTAAATGTCAAGACCTACTGCTTACTTCCAATAGAGCCAATGCAGTAATAGCAGTATCTACAATGCAGACACTGGATCAAATTTAAACTTGTGACCTTGGGCAGCAATTAATAGGAATGATACTTGATGGAATATGTTAAAGACTGAAAACAAGCCCAAATTACAAGTTAAACTGGATCAATTGACCCTGAAAATGTACTGCCTTATGCCACAATAAGTTCTCTATATTTAGTAAGCTAGGACCCAATATCTGTCTCTGAAATACAATAACAGGCTTACCTCACCAGGTTGTCTATCAAGTCCACAACTCTGTCCCGCTGTACTTCAAATTTGGTTTGCTTCTTAGTTGAACTTCTTAATTCCTTCATTTCCAACAGGGACTACAGATGACAGAATACACTTTCCAATTAACTTGGCTACGAAATCTCCATGTAAAGGAGAGTAATGTTGTTTACACAGTAATAGGTCAAAAAAAAAAGTGGAGGGAAAAGGAAAGGGAGGACAGATGAGTATGAGATAGATAGATAGTATCATGAAAACAATGAACATGAACTTGGACAGATTTTGAGAAATAGTAGCGGATGGAAGGATCTGGTATGTAATGGTCCATGGGGTCACGAAGAGTTGGACACAAGCAAATCTCCCTCTTGGCCCTCATCACTTTCTCAGGGTAGGAGAGTCAGAAAAGGACGCTAGTAGGCAAGGGCTCTTGTTCTAAAGGTCAGGGCAGAAGCTTTTATATCATACTCCTCATGTCATACAGGGGCTCTACTAAACTTTCAGGAATGGAAGCAAACTGGAAGTTCAATTTCGGTACTAATGGTATGTATTCTACTTATACTATTATAGTATGAACAATCTTCCTCAGTAAATTACTTATTAACCATTCTACCCAGATAAAATTTTATTGTACAATTATTGTAACTTGGCATCATGGTGCAAAAATAAAAATTCTTTGATTTTGCAATTATGTGACACCAATGTTATCATCTGTCCAAAATTCAGTCACCTGAACTTTTATTTCAAAACTGTTTGAAAAATGAATACTCTTAGATGTGGTATATGTAAATAAAACAAAAAGAAGCCCTTTAGACTGCTGAGGTAGGAATTAGCAAGTTTCTCTGATTACAGTGAATAAGTAAGTGTAACCTATCAATATAACATGCTGTATACTCTTCCCCTTCTTAGTTAAGGGAAACCAACTTGTTTCCCCTTGTTAGTGCTGTAATCCTTATGACCATATTTTCCCAGGGGAACATTTCCACCTGTGCTGACTAGCAGATTTCCCATAGAATGTTTACTTAGGGTATGGCAGTAGGGCAGGCAAGATATTCAGTTTACAAGTCAACTACAAAGTAAGTATGGTTCATGGTTTTAAAACAAAACCAGAAAATAGCCATGCAGAACAAATCCAGAACACTCAATTAAGTGAAAAAAGGTTAAGCGACAGGAAGTTGCTGATAGATAAGAAACTGGGATGACCTTCTGAAGGTGATAGAGGTCTGTCTTCTGAAGTCCTTTCTGTTGTGATCCTGATCCATTCTCTTCCTCATTAGATTCTGTTTCTAGAACAAAAACAACATTCAACACCTAAAGAAGTCAATTGAGTTATGTAAAACAGATAGTCTTGCTAAATCAAGGTTAAACCAAATGTCACATTACATTTTCATGTAGCAAGCAGCCAGAGTTCCATGAAATAATCTGATTTTCTTCAGAAAGCTGAAATTCAGTAAACATATTCTTACATAATTTATGCTACAAAGAGGTCTTCAAAAATTTCAGTTCCTAAAACTTGGATTAAAAACAAGAACACACAATTTCATGTTTTATCTGGGGAAAAAAATATGTTACATCTACAAATTTACTTTCTATGATTATTCTAGAATATTAAATTACTAAAAGTTGATCCCTGTCTTTTTTATATGCTTTAATTAGAGAAATTTGGTGAAGCTGGCCTAGATTTGCCTAAATCTAATTGGTTTGGCTACAAAGAAGGCTCAGGATATAAATAGGAAGGTACTCAAACATTACATAGCTTAAAAACAAAAAGAGGCCCCTCACCCTTTCTAAAAGCACAGAGACCATAGACAGTTGTAGCATGAGGCTCCTTTCTTGTGTAACCAAAATCTCTCTTCCATCCCTAGCCTTAATACATGTTTGATTTAAATAACATCACACTCACATGGATTGTTTGGCAAAAGATTGGAAGGAGGAAAGCAGTGGTGTTTTCCAACAATGAATTTCAATTCAGTTATTAGTATTTTCTGGTTTAAAATGCAATCCAAACATATATGTATATCATACAGTACATTTTTCTTGCCTCAAAAACACTAAATGCAAACTGTCTGATCTTTAAAAATAAATGAGCCATTCATGAGATTTTGCTCCTATTTTAAATCCCAACTATAATCTTAAATCTAGGTTACAATGTGGAAGATGTTTTAGGAATAGGAGAAAATCATGCAGATAAATATTTCTAATTTTTAAAAATGAAGGCATTCTATTTCCATTTCAACCTTTAAATTAATACATCAAACATAAGCTCCTGAACAATTTTAACTATCATAATTTTAAACTGAGATTACATAGTGGAAAAGGATTTTGAAAATATAATAAAACAGTAAACCTATTATTTTTATCCTTTCAAAGATTTCAATTTTATTTCATTTCCCTTTTCAAGCACATAATCTAATAATTTTTTCAATTTTCAATATAATTCACACTGATTTGTGCCTTATAATCTCTAAAAACAATGTTCCCTCGGTGATACTATGTAACATGACTTTTTCATTGCCTTTCTAGCACAAGCATTTCTCAAAGGCACAATATTATAATAATTTCATTCAAAAATGACTACATTCAGATTGAAAATTGGAGTGACATTTATATACTTTTTGGTGCTTGATGGGAATTTAAATGTTGGATGCTCCAATGGATGAAAGGGATAAGGTTCAACTACCACTATTAAAAATACTTTTGTACATTTGGAACATCATTTGGCTCTAACTACTTCCTCTTGCCATTCAAATTTCTCTCCTTTCATCATCCATTGATATTAACTAAGTACCTATTATAGTACTACAGCTAGGAAAGGAAATATGTAGGTTTGAGTAAAAAGACAGGACTTATGAAATCAGATCTTAGAATCTAACAGATACACCAAAAATGTAATTACCCAAAGCTTTAAGTTAGAACATTAGTGTTTAACATGATAGATTTTTAACCTACTTCCTCACTAATTCTTCCTTATGCTTGGAACAACTTTCCACTTGACAAACACCAAGCTATCATACTCATGTAGCATTTCTGTATCCAAAAATATGGAGTGTAAATTTAATGCTTCCTTAAAAACATAGGAACCCCTACTCCTATGAAGTCAGAGACAGAGCAAGGCATAAGAGTACATGAAAGGTTGATGATCTCTGTGGGTTCATTTTGCCCATCAAGGCATAAATATCCTTAAAAGCATGATATACTATCTTTTACCTATGTCATACACATAGTACATTCAATAAATGTTAAATGATAATGTTATCCTGCTATTCCTTCATATTTAAATAAACTTTAAACTACAGTGTTTTAGCATTACAGAACTTTCTAGAGTGTTTCATATCATTTCAAACATCTAAGATGCAACCTTCTATAAATCCATTTTGGAACATGCCTCATACGTAGTTTGATAATCAGTTTAGAAGTAGGCCATACTACCCTGAAAGCAGTTTATAGCTATCAAATTACTAAGTTCACAAATAATTTACAGAGTGTTCTTGAAATCCACAAAGACATGAGTAAAGTGCTGAAGAAAAATTAAAAAAGAATCATAAATATTAACTTCTCTTCCCATCATTATTTTAAAAAAAGAACTAATTATTCTAAACAAAATGTAGGAACTGTACAGCAAGAACAGAAACTTCTATTTTTGGTATTTTGATAATAATCACTGTTTAAGCTAACTCTGGAGGAGAAATATTTGGCATGCTCATGGGCTGCTTCTGAGGCTCAGGGTCATGATAAGATTTTGGATCATAATTCAGTCCATCAGAATATGGGTTCTAGAATGTCATTTCAGAGTGACTAGGAACTGTTAGTATATTACATACTCACCTTCAAAACTCTGAAACTGGGCAAGGAACTCCTGCAGTTTCTCTGCTATGCTCCCAAGCTGTTTTCCAGGAGAGGATTTAAAAACTTCTACACATTTCTGAAGTGTGGCCATCAGTTCATCTTTGGCCAACATCCTAGAAAAGCACAATCAGTGATTAAAGATATAATGCAACTGGCAAATTAATGAACAAAAAAAGCAGTACTTCTAGAAATGTGGAAAGGTATAATTTCTACAACTCAACATTTCTGCTCAGGAAAAGCAGCGTAGCCATTCTTTAATTAGCAGCCACCAATTTTCTCATAGATAAGCTTTTTGGTAATTCATTTTATTTTCAGTAGCATTTGCTTTACATGATAATTTTCAAAGCTGAAAAGCTGAAAAAAATCTCAAAGGAAACCAAGAAGCTGTGATAATTTCTCTAAGGCTGAGCGCCTTCAACACAAATTCCTTTGATTACCCAGCCAGTGATGTCACAATGACTTCACAAAGAATCTATTTGCAAACTGCTTCTGTGCTCGTTAAGAATGTGAAAGAATGAGAAGAAACTCTTTAAAAGCTGATCCTATATTTAGCTAAATCAAGTACAAAAGATTTGTGACCAAACATATTAAGCACAAGATCCTTCACAAACATCAGCCCTGGAGTCCACATAAGAGTCCTAGAGATTGGTAGCTGCTATCCTTATTTAGCAGGATGGGGAGAGAGGGCAACCTGGCCATGGCCACAAAGCAAATTAGATCCAAAACAGAATTGAGAACTTAAACATTCCAGCATCAGTGTATGTCTCTCCATCAAAGCATTTCCTCAGAATCAACCTCGATCAGGTCAAGGTTCATGAAACATAATTATGCCAATTACATTCTTAACTGCATAGCATATGGAGAGAAAATACTAATGGTATGCTCGTGACAAACATTAATATCACTAAATTAGAGCAAAAAGAATACCAAACAATGTTAAACAAAGTTAACTAGGCCTGGTAAAGAAAGTTTTCAGCTACCTCAACAGAAAGTTGAAAAAAATACAAAAATGTCATTCATAAATAATGTATAACAGAAACTAGTAAGGATAGGAGGTGAGAACTTTTCCTGTTTTTGAAAAGAAAATCTAAAACATTTCTCTTCTAATTCTACACCAATGAAATAATTTCTTAAAACCGCTATGAGGCACAAAGAAGAAATTCAAGTCTTGATTATCCATGAGAAGTATATAGATTAAATAGTCTCTTTTCTCTCTCCTGTTTTCTGGGATCAAGGTATGTTGATGGTAGATCTAAAATGGAAAAGATCATTCCAGAAGTCAGATGCAGCTGAGTGATCTGTTTTCCATGATCTTTGGCTCCTCTGAGTGAATCACCAACCTCTACCTCTTAACATGCCAGCTCTCAGATGTTCATCAAAGTAACAACATAATGTGTTTTTGGAGTAAGGTAAGATGAAAGCATAAGGTCTGGGCTGATACTGTGTCTTTTCAACTCCCAAATTACTCAACTCAATTACTAAAAGAAAATCTTTGTTTAGGCTCTGTCCTCAATAATGACGAAAACTCAGAAAAAATTAAAAGGAATTTATTAAGTATCTCAAGGCAACATGGTATTCAGAGCATCCTGGCACCAAATTCAAACTACAAGCTAATTTTATAGATGAATTTCATAATAAAGGAAAGACAATCCTCACAGGTGCACATTTCTAAAACGGGACAGGGTAGCATCTCTCAGCTATTTTATTGCCCCTATCATAGGAAAAACGAGATTAGTGGTAAGGAGATCCATGCCTTAGCAGGTACTACAAAGGAAAGGGGTTAGGATCAAAGTACAGGTCTTCTTTCCCTTCAGATTGCCTGGCATGTACCTGGAAGACAAGCAAGGCTAGAAACAATGGGGTCATGCAAACTGAATCAGTATAAATCTCAATACCATCCTATACACAAGCTCATCACAACACACACACACACACATGCATTTATTTATTTATTCATTCTGGTGCTACTTTGCATACAGTCAGGGCATCAGAATAGCATATTGTTTTGCAATTTGGATTCCATCTTTATTGGATTGGATCCCATAACTTTTAGCGTATTTGATTATATGGATCAGACAGATATTTCTTCACAGATGCTGTTTTCTACAAATACTTTTGCCTCTGTTAGTATTAAACCAAACATCAATTACCTTTATTTTTAAAATAATAAAATAGCTTATGCCTTTTCCAAAGATCACTTTGCTATTTATTAAAAATAATAATAAAACTTGAGATAGAACTAATTGGAATTGATAATTTGACAGAATTAAGCAAATTTTTTCCATTTGTGATTAGCTAACCTGAGATTTAGGCAGCTATATGGCACAGTGGATAGAGTGCAGGGCTTGGAGTCAGGAAGACTCATTTTCCTGAGTTCAAATCTAGCCTCAGACACTTATTGTGTGACCCTGAGCACTTAATCCTGTTTGTGTCAGTTTTCTCATCATGAAATGAGCTGGAGAAGGAAATAGAAAACCCAATATCTTTGCCAAGAAAATTCCAAACAGGGTCATGAAAAGCCTGAAATGACTGAACAATAACATGATCTCTCAGAGACCACAATGCAATTTAAGGGTCACTAGGTGGCACAGTAGATAGAGGACAATGGTTAGAGTTCGAGCCCCCAAATGGAGTCACAAAGAGTCAGACACAACTGAACAACAATAATAAAAATTTGAGATACATTATTTTATGAAATGTGATAAAGCAATTATATTACATACATGAAGTATGTTATATATGTATATATCTCTATGTATATATATATATATATATACACACACACACACACACACACACACACACACACACACACATACATACTGATTTAATACGTTACTCTTCTTGACATCCATAGGAACAAACCATTTTAATTCATATGAGAAAACGTAAGAGTGGTAAAGTTGGTCATAGTTGATATGGGACCAGTCTTGGAGTTGGAAGGATCTGCATCCATATCTTGTCTTTGATATAGAGTAGGTATGTGAACAGAGGCAAGTCACTTAACCTCTTGGAAACCTCTCAAAACCCTGTAAGACTGTAAGTTATAGATAGATCACAAGATGGCAGAGAAAAACCAGGAAGTTGTCTAAGCACTCCCCAGTTCCTCTGGAAATAACTTTAAATTAAACCTCAAAATGAAGTCTGGTGTGACAGAATCCACAAAATGATGTGGTGAAACAAGTTTCTCGCTCAAGATAACTTAGAAGGACAACAGGGCAAGTCTATCTCACGTGGGCAAGAGGAACACAGTCTAGCAAAGGCAGTATCTGGGCAAGCCAACAGGAGGCTCCTAGCCCCAACCACAGATCAGCAATCCTGCTCAGCAGGCCACAACACAACAGACCAGCTGTGAGGTCTCCAGCCTACACAGGTTAGCCTACAGCTCCTGAGGTCTGGTGTAACAGATGTTAATAGGGTGGGTGGTCCCAGTGCAACAGGTGGGCTCAGTGCAATATGTATATATGTATGCATATATACACAGAGATATATACATATATAACAATCTTCATATATGTAATATAATTAATTTATTTGTCACATTTCATAAATGTTCCATCCCTGGAACCCCACACCACCATAGCAAGCCAGTGACTAGACCCCTGGCTTAGCACAAGAAGCTTGGGATAGTGCCCCCTGTGACCCAGGAGCAGAGCTCAACTTTAAAAGTCACTAATTAGGCTAGAAAATTAAAAAAAAAAAAAAAAGAAAGAAAAGCCCTGACCATAGAAAGCTACTGTGGCAACAGGGAAGATCAAAACACAAACTCAGAAGAGGAAGACAATGCCAAAACACCTTATACGGGAAGCTTCAAAGGGATTATGAATTGATCTTAAGTGCAAAAAGCTCTCCTGGAAGAGTTCAAAAAGAATTTTAAAAATCAAGTAAGAATGTTAGAAGAAAAATTGGGGTGAAATGAGAGTTATGCAAGAGAATCAAGAAAAAAGAGTTAACAGCTTAACTTGGAAAAGGAAGCACAAAAAACTCTTTAAAAAGTAGAACTGGTAAAATGGAAAAGGCTGTACAAAAGCTAATGAAGAAAATAATTCTTTAAAAATTAGATTTGGGCAAATGGAAGCTAATGACTCTATAAGACATCAAAAATCAGTCAAACAAAATCAAAAGAATGAAAAGAAAAGAAGAAAATTTAAAATACTTCAATGGAAAAACAAGGAAAGTAGATGCAATTTAAGAATTATTGGACTATTTGAAAGCCATGATCAAAAAAAAGAGCTTGGACAGCATCTTTCAAGAAATTATCAAGGAAAACTCCCCTAATCCTAGAACCAAGCAGCAAAATAGAAATTGAAAGAATCCAAACATCACCTCCTGAAAGAGAACCCAAAATGAAAACTCCCAGCAATGGTTATAGCCAAATTCAAGAACTCTCAGATCAAGGGAAAAATACTTACAGCATTGAGAAAGAAACAATTCAAATTTTGAGGCATCAGAGTCAGGATTACACAAGATTTAGCAGCTTCTTCATTAAAGGATCTGAGGGCTTGGAATATGATATTTGAGAAAGCAAAGGAACTTGGATTACAATCAAGAATAAACTATCCAGCAAAACTGAGCATTATCTTTTGGGGGCAAAAATGGATATTCAATGACAAGGGGGCTTTCAACCACTCCTGATGAAAAGACCAGAGCTAAACAGAAATTTTGATTTTCAAATATAAGATTCTAGAGAAGCATAAAAAGGTAAACAGGAAAGAAAAAAAAAGTTAAGCTATTCAATAAGGTTAAACTGTTTACATCCTCAAATGGGAAGATGATACTTGTAACTTAAGAACTGCATCTCTATTAGAGCAGTGAAACAGAGTATACATAGACAGAGCATGTGGGTATAAATTGACTTTGATGGGATGATATAAAAAATTAAAGGGTGAAAAAGAAGATTGTACTGGGAGAAGAAGGAAGGGACTGGCAGAATGGGGTCAGTTATATCACAGGAAGTGGAGGGAAATAAGGGAAGGGGACAGTGAGCATTGTTTGAACTTTACTCTTATTAGAATTGACTCAACATACACACTTGGTTGGGTATAGAAATCTATTTTAGGGGAGGAGAAAAGAAAAGGGAAGAGGTGATAGAGGAGGTACCAGACTAAGGGAGGTGGTAGGCAAAAGCAAAATACTGGTGAGAAGAGACAGAGTGAAAGGAGAGAGAAAAAAGTATAAATAGGGCAAAAATAGGATTGAGGGAAATACAAGTTAATTATTATAAATGTGAATCGGATGAAGTCTCCCATAAAATGGAAGTGGATAACAGAATGGATTAAATACCAGAATCCTACAATACGTTGTTTACAAGAAGTATATATGAAGTGGAAAGACATACACAAAGTAAAGGTAAAAGGCTAGAGCAGAGTATACTATGCTTCAGCTGAAGTAAAACAAGCCAGGGTAGCAATCCTGATCTCAGACAAAGCAAAAGCAAAAGTAGATCTAAAATTGAAAGACACAAGTAAGGAATTGGTACATATTCTCTGGTTCTCTTAGCTCTGGACTGAAACAAAGAAAATTTCTGATAATTCTTACTAGAACTGTCTGACTAAATTCATCATAAATACTAATCTTACAAAGACATGAATAAAAACATAGAAAAATCATATTTAGTGAAGAATTTTCTCACACGTTGAGGACTTTTGCCACCCTCTCTATAAGTCTGAGAGAATAATTAAAGTATAAGCTCAAGAGTAAGTCACAACAGCTTGAAATCTGCCTTTTGTTTTCTTTACCAACAATAAATCTAATCATCACTAGTAGTTGTCCTATTCTCATTTTATTAGCTATCTTATTTTTGCAAAAAGGTGAAGGCATACTTTCTATTTAGAAGTACTAAGGTGTACATATGAATATGAATATGCATAGCTGACTTGATACACAGCTAAACTGAATACACACCCTGCTTTTACTCTTAAATGAAAAATAGGTGACTATCTTACAAGCATCAAATGCAGTTAGAAGTTCCAGAGAGGTAAATTGTTTTCTTTAGATAACTACAAAACCATTCAGCCCCCTGAAACATTCAGGAAAAGACAAACTCATCTTAACAGACAACATAAAAGTAACTGATAAAGCAGAAAACAGAATTTGGTCAAATGAATCTTACTAAGTAGCAGGTCCAATAGATACTTGAGATTTTACCCACTGGACTCTAGAAAGATGGCCAAAAAAAAGACATCTATGATGGGTCACATTATGTAATATTTCAACTGGATAGCTTATGTGTAATTTAATTTAGAAATGTTCAACCAATTGTTAGGCAGCTGCTATGTTCCAGGCACCGTGCTAAGCGCCAGGGATACAAAAAAGAGGCAAAAGACAGTCCCTGCCTTCAAGGAACTTACAATCAAATGGAGGTGACAACAAATAAATAAGCTACATACAGGACAGCTAGGAAATAATTAACAGGAAAAAGGCACTAGAATTAAGAAGGGGTTGGAAAAGGCTTCTTGTAGACGACTGGGTTTTAGCTGGGACTTAAAAGAGGAGATATTCCATCACCAATATGGTGATCAAACTTCATGCCACAATGAGTAATTGGAAGAAGGACAATCATTCTTTATATATCAGCTAAAAGAACCACAAAAAGTCCATATGAATTTTTCATATTAAAATTAATATGCTTCTCCATATACAGAGAAATAATGATGAGTCTGAATGCAGATCAAAGCATACTAATTTTCAGGTTTTTTGTTTTATTCTTTCTCAAGGTTTTTCCCTTCTGTTCGGAATCTTCTTTCACAACACAACTAATGTAGAAATATGTTTAATATGATTGTACAGGGATAACTTATATCAGACTGCTTACCATCTTTGGGAGGGGAGAAAAAACTTGGAATTCAGAATCTTATAAAAGTGAAGGCTAAAAATTATCTTTACAGGTAACTGGAAAAATAAACTATTATTAAGTGGGGAAAAAAATTAGTTAAGTTTGTGAGCTGAAAATCTTGGTTCCTTAAATGTGACAGTTATTAGCAATACATATACATACACACATATGAAATATTATGGCAGGTGGGCAGAGCACAGTAAAGTCTCCTCTCTCAAGCTGGAGGTCTCAAGCCAAGCCCTGCGGTCTCTCAGCGCCTCTATTTTCCTCCTTTCACTTGAAGGATTTTTTTTTTTGTGTATAGGGTAAGAGAAGAAGCACCCAGCCAGGGGGCAGGGGAGGAGGGAAACAACACAGTTCTGTCAAGTAAAGTTAGAAGTTAAAGCAAGAACTGTCTGTATAAGGTTTGGTACTATCAAGTTTCAGGCATCCACTGAGTGGGGGGGGAAGGGGGGCACGGTTCTTGGAACATATACCTAGAGGATAAGGGGGGACTATTGCGTATGCCAATGAAGGGTTTTCACTGCATCATGCTTAAAGCCAGTAATTCTTGCTTAGGTGCTGATTATTAGAATTTCTAGTAGAACAGGTCAGAAGAAGTTGATTAATCTCTCTCAAGTTCTATAGCAGATTATTTCAGTAGCAAGTTTGTAAAACCTAGTCAGACATAACTAAACAGTTACCCAAGACAATTTCTAAACCTTTTCCATGTCTCAAACAAAAATATCTAGAATTTCTTCCCTCCTTTTATTCTGGGATGGGGGGGAGATAATATTGTGACTTAAGAAATTTAAAGAGTAAACCCCTAAAACAAAAAAGCTTTAATTCAAATATAATAATAAGTTTTATTTAAGAGAAATGTAATGAAGAGTCACAAATAATAATTTATCTTTTCAGACAATGAGTTCTGAAGGTTTTTTAATTCTTCTTTTCAAAAAATAAGTAACTTAAAAAATAAATTCCAATTTCATATTATGGCCAGGTAAGGGAGAGGAATTCTTCATTCAAGAAAGGTATCTCATTGTGGTGTGGTGCCCTGAATTCTAGAAGGTTCTGCCAGTAGGTACAAGCAACTTAAAACACTCTGAGTTTGGGCCTGTCAATGGACTGTGTCAGTTATGAGAATACAACAGGATCATGGAATTCAGAGCTGCAAGGGGCTCTAGAGATTGCATAGACCAACCCCTTCATTTTATGGATGAGGAAACTGACATACAAAGAGGTTAAGTGATTTGCTCAAGGTCACATAGGTGCTCAATAGAAAAATGGGATTTGAACTCAGGTCTGAAGACTTTGAAAACCAGTGTTTTCTTCCCATTACACCATAAGCTCCAAAGTTTCTTAAGCAGCTTTCGAAATGTTGCATTTTGGAGATGTAAAATAATTTTTCTTGATTGTAATTAAACACTTAGTGAATTTGGGCAAAGTCACTATCTTATCATCCTATTCTATTTCCAATGTTAAATATTTTCTTGATACATTTAGAAGGAAGGTTGGCTTTTTTTCCAGAAGATTCAACTATATTATGCTTACCAGGTAAATTTTTGATCACAGCATATCATGAAGAATGTGGAATGGATACAATGTGCTTGGTGGAAAGAGTATCCGTACACATAAAATCATAAAAATCACAGAAATTAAGAGGTAACTAGAAGGATGAACACTGAGAAACAGCAAGGAAAACGATGAAGGAAAGATAAAAAACAGAGATACACATGTAGAGAGAAACTGAGACTTTCTTTCATAAGGTACTGGCCCCAATGACATTATAGTCTATAAATATTTTATAAATCATTTTGCATTTTAGCAACTAAAGCTATAAGAAGCATCTTTGATTCCTTGTTCTGCAAGTCAGATGAAATCATGACAAGAATGGAGTAACAGGGTCATAAAGTACCCTTTGGATAACAGTACATGGTCATCTATCATTTTACGGAGCAGGAAACTAAGACCTAGGAAAGTGTTACTTACCTAAAATACAGAGAAAATTAGTGACAGAGCTAGGCTAGACTTCAAATCTTTTGATTCCCTATCTAGTGCTCTTTCCATCATAAAATGATGGCTTCTCAGAATTCTATCCAAGGGTCAAAAAGTCTCTGGTCCACTGACTGTAATTTTACTGACTCCAGTTCAAAGAAATAATCAGGTTATTGATGAGCAAGAATTTTGCATTAATGGTTTAGTTTCAAAACAGTGAACCACTCTAACAATTTATTCTCCATAATGCATTTTCAAGACAAACTTTTCCACTGTCTTTCCAATATTTTTGAATTCCTGAGGTACCTTTTATGTGAAGATTTAAGGAATGATAAGGGTGGTCTTTGCTAGAGAATAGTATCTTTCACGGCCTCTAGCCTTTTCAAACAATATTAAATGTAACTGTCCTTTGATAGATATATTTGCCCCTGATTCAACCCTTGCCAACCTGTATGTCTGGAACAGTGATTCCTAACATCTCTGAAATATAATCATCATGTTATTTTGTTTCAATTGGAAGTAACTAGAGAAACCTTGATATGCTACAAAACTAGACTTGGGAATTACCAACTCTCTAACTTTAGGATGTCTTCTATTATCTTCTGCCTTAAGAAGCATCGAGACTTAGATTACTATTTGGTAAGCATTTCATAGACAATGAAAGTGTCATTATTAATGACTGGACATTTATAATATAAAGTTCATCTGCAGAATCAGACAGTACATTATTAAGCCTCTAGATCTCTAATCTCTTCCAACTAAACTAAAGTCATAAACGTTAATAATGTGTAATGTCATTTTTCTGAACTCAACAATATTTGTCCACTTATATTTTATTTATTAAGTCAAAAGCCTTTCTCAGAAATGTGAATAATTTTCTTAATAGTCTGAACTCCTTTGGCTATTAATCAGCTGCAGTTTGTAAGTGTTGGTAGTGTAACAAGCTCAAAGGTTACACTAGACACAGTGGCTCCTGTTTTTCATTTATATGTCCAAGTTTCATGCCAGTACAACTAGTGCCAGAATGTTCTAAATCCAACATTTGTCCAACCTGTGTTTGGACTACATTGTAAGTTCTGTTTGGGCTACTATGCAAAGTTTTCATAGAATCTTGGAGTTGGAAGAGACTTCAGAGATTATGAAGTACAATTCATTCTTGAACAAGCATATACTCTGTGACATACTTGACAGGTCTTTCCTTGATGACCTCCACTGAAATGGCAGCTGTTATCTTCAGAGATAGCATATTACAGTTTTGGATAACTCCAACTATTAGGAAGTTTTTCATTATACCAAGTTTAAATTTGCCTTTTCACAATTTCCACATCATTCTGTCATCTGAGACCAAATAGAATAAATATAATCTTTCTTCCACATGAAAGTCCTTCAACTACTTGTAAATTACTATCATGGGCCCTTAATTTTCTTTTCTTGTATTTTTTAAAGTTGCTAAATATAATTTCTTTATCTCTTAATTTTGCTCTCATCTTTCTTATATTTGCTTCCAAGTACAATCCAAGGACTGTAACAAAAAAAAAAAAGTAAATTTTAAGAGGGATGCCACTTTTAGGTGGAAAATATATTACATTTGTTTTACAGAGATCTGTAAAAAGGGAAAAAAAATTTAAAAAGATACAGAAATGCTATTACAATCTCTATTCCCAAACTTATGAATTGCAAAAGTCTGCAAAATCCTTGTTTTCCAGGGGGTTTCTATTAGAAGACATTAGGCTTAAGAAAAGAATAGCATATTGGCTGTTTCTTGGTTGCAAACATTTTTCACTTTAAGGCTCAGGGTTCCCTCTCTTGGATTCTCTTTCTTTTGAGATTATTTCCTGGAAATAGATTAGTTTTAGTGAAGAAGTAATAGGAAACATATTTAGTCCTTCCCATATGCTCTTGATGCCTTGAGTTTTCCATCTTTCAGTAAGGCATGCCAATGTACATAACGAAGCAGATTATATCCTATATATTCCATCTTAATTAAAAGGATAAGGTCTTTACACTGGTATTTGAATGTATTTGAGCTATGAAGCCAAGGGAAACAATGAAATAACTATTAGATTACACTTATGGCATATCTGAAATGTAGTTAGTTTCCTGATAAAAAAGAGATTGGAAAAAATGTTATCTGGGTTTCTCTTAAATTTTATATATTACTCTTAGAATATTTACAGGGAAATTGCAATATTTTTCATTGTTTCATAGTTTTTCAAAAACCCATGTGCTTTCCCAGAGAAGCTACAGGGTTTTTGCATCTGAGAAATAAACAATCTTTGAAGAATCAAAGGTGCAGGAGACTCCAAAAGTAATAGGAAGATGTTAAGTGTGCAGAAAAAGTGTGCAAAATATCGCATATACATGCAAGAAGTGGTTAAGAGATATCTAGGAAATGTCTAATCAGAAAAAAAAGGTGAGTCAGTGAGGTAGCAGAAGGAGGTAGCAGATGGACTGACTGCACAAGCACTACAAAAGTATCCATGAAATATAAAAAGACCTAGAGGAGGCCTCTAGCATATTGAGTAGATCTTTGAGAAGTATCTATAGGAAAACTTGGAAAAGGGTCATAAAGGATGAAAAGTCATGTACAAGCTGAGATCTGTACTAACGAAAAGAATATCCATATTGAGATCATACCTACACTGAAGGAGTTAAAGGAATAATTTTAATATTTACATGCAACTTCTTAAATACTTTCTTTGAATTCTTGCTCTTTTTCCTTCAATGAATACTTAATATTTATCTTGGATTATATTTCTAATATTGAAACACCTACTTAAAATTTTATTTTGAAGATGGATGTGCTAATAAGGTATTTGCTTTGAGACACTCAATTCCCCAAATTTATCTGCTGTCTTTAGGGGTAAAAGGAGGCAAAACTGGAAAATAACTTTGATTGTTTCTCCCATAGATAGTCTTCAGAACATTGGAAGTACAAGAGGATGTTTCCAGGAGATAACAAGAACCTACATTTTTTTATGTTGGAAACACTATACGATTTATTTAGAATAGAGTGAAGCATCTTGAAATTAAAATGGAAATATATGTGATTCAAATACTGCCAAAGATACTTTGGTCAATGTCATTTTGAGTTATTTTCAAATCTAAGGTGGGAATCCTTTATTTGATATTAGGAACATTTTGATCACTTGTATTTCTTTTCTTTTTTCTTTATTAATTAATTTATTTTTCAACATTCACTTCCACAAGATTTTGAGTTCCAAATCTTTTCCCTATCTCTCTCTCCCCTCTCCCTATCCCAAGATAGCATACATTCTGATAACCTCTTCCCCCAATCTTCCTTCCCTTCTATCATGCCCCTGCCCCTTCTCTTATTCCCTTCCCTTCTATTTTCCCATAGGGCAAGATAGATTCCTATACTCCATTCCCTGTATCTCTTATTTCCCAGCTGGATGTAAAAAACACTTTTTATATCTTAAATCTTTAGTATCTATAGATATTGCAAGAGGGTTATAAGTCAAAGCTTAGTTAGGTGTATAGGGCTTCAAATCAAATATGGAAGAGAATAATTCCATAATATGGAAGAGAAAATGCCATCTGGTACAGATAGTTACTTAAACCCAAAAGTATCAGCCACCAGTCTTATCACAATTTTTTTTTAATTTTAAGAGTACAAGGCAAAATTCAAAAAGAGGATTCTATATGAAACCATGAATCTCTAATTAATATTTTGCTTGCTTTTTTAAAAAAAAGTATAAATTCTACATTTAACTTTAAATTTTTTCTGCTTGGTAGACTTCAGAAAAATCTGGAAGAACTTGCATAAACTGATGCTGCGTGAAGGGAGCAGAACCAGAAAAACATTGTACACAGTAACAGCAACACTGTTCAATCACCAGCTTTTTGACTTAGCTCTTCTCAGCAATTCAATTATCTAAGACAATTCCAGAAGACTCATGATGGAAAATGCTATCCACATCCAGAGAAGGAACTGTGGAGTCTGAATGCTGATTGAAGCATACTATTTCCCCTTTTTTTGTTTTTTTCTTTCTCATGGTTTTTTCCTTTGGCTCTATTTCTTCTTTATAACATGACTAATGTGGAAATATGTTTAACATGATTGTACATGTATGGCCTATATCAGATTGGATGCTATCTTAGGGAAGGGAAAGGGGGGAATTTAAAATTCAAAATCTTGTAAAGGTGAATACTAAAAACTAAATATGAAAAAATAAATATATTTTTAAAAATAATTAAAATAAAATTTTTCTGCTTGTCTGTGTACCCTTTCTGAAATTCTTTCTCTTCTATGCATTTGAAAAAAATGTTAGCACAACTCTCTTTTTTGGGTATCAATACTGCCTATCTCCTGCCCACTCCCAATTAAAAACAGAAATTTTTTAAAAAAAAGTTCTTGTAGAAAAAAAAAAAGCATAGGCAAGCAAAACAAAGTCAAATAGTGGCCAGGTCCAAGTATGTGAATCTGAACTGTTTCTCTGTCAGAAAGGAGGTGGGAAACACAGGGTTCCTTGTTCTCCTGGTTCTGCTCAATTCACTTTGCATCAGTTTATTATACTACTGAGGATTTTCTGAAATTGTCTCTTGTTATTTCTTAGGGCACAGTAATATTCCATTACTTTCATATACGAAAATTCCTTCAACCATTCCTTAATTATTTAAGAAGCAGTCTAAGGTATGCCCTTAATTTCTATTTCTTTTACTTTCATTTTTTCATTCTTCAGAATTGGGAAGTTAATTTTGTTTGTGATTATACCTATGCCAGTATTAGGCTCCTTCTTAAGCCCCTTTCCCTATTTCTGCTTATTTTTCTATTGAGTTTGATGTATTTCTATACCAAATACTGCATGTTTTCAACTTTTCTTTGTCTATTTCTGAGAAATGAGGTTCATCTATTGGCTACTCCCTCCAGTCCTTCCTCTATTTTGTATACTCTTCTTATGAATTCCAGTTATGAGAAATAGCAAGTCCATTCCCATCTTCTACCTTTCTACACCGAAGTATTTCTCCTTTTACCCTCCCTTCTCTTTCTGTTCTTCAGACTGTCAGAAAAGAACCAATCTATTCTCCAGACCTCTGCTTTTCTTATTAAACTTCTTCAATACCTTTGAAGGAATTAAGGCTCTAAGGGATACTTGTTTCTTTTCTTCTATTAGAATGTGAACATTAAATCATCCTACAGTCCCTTCCAAATGCGCAAATAAATTTACTTCCCTAGCTTTCTCTGGACTCTTGTGTTTGTATTCCAAAGTTCCTGTTCAGGTCATGTCTTTCATCAGAAGTGCTTGATAGTACTCTCATCTGGCCTAGCCATGCCAGATCTCAAGCTGTATTACAAAGTGGTAATCATCAAAACAGTCTGTTACAGGCTAAGAAATACAGTAGTGAATCAGTAAAATAGATTACGTACATGATACACACTATTATGCTATTGACCATAATAACTAGTGTTGATAAACTCAAACATGCTTTTGGGACAAGCACTAAATATTTAACAAAAACTTCTAGGAAAATTGGAAAACAGTATGGCAGAAACTAGGTACAGACTAACATCTTATACTGTACACTAAGATAAGCTAAAAAATGGGTACATGATTTAGACATAAAGGGTGATACCATAAGCAAATTAGGAAAGCAAGGAATAGTTTACCTGTCCATATCTATGAAGAAGGTAAGAATTTATGGCCAAATAAGAGGTAGAGAACATTACAAGATGTAAAATGATTATATTAAATTAAAAAAATTTTCCACAAACAAAACCAAATGCAACCAAGATTAGAAGAAAAGCAGAAAGCTCGGAAAATTTTTGCAACAAGTATCTGTGATAAAGGCCTCATTTCTCAAATATGTAGAGAACTAAGTTAAATTTATAATAATACAAATCATTACCCAAATGATAAATGGTCAAAGAATATGAACAGGCAGTTTTTGGATGAAGAAATCAAAGCTATCTACAATCACATGAAAAAATACTCAATCACTACTGATGAGAGAAACGTAAATTAAAACAACTGAGGTACCACCTCACACCTATCAGATTGGCTAAAATATCGAAAAATAAAATGATACATGTTGGAGAGCAAAAAAGAAAATTGGGACACAAATGCACCTTTGGTGAAGTTATGAAATGATCTACTCTGGAGAGCAATTTGGAATTATGCCCAAAGGGCAATCAAGCTGTGATCCAGCAATACCACCACTAGTCTATATCCAAGAGAAATTTTTAAAAAACGGAAATGGACCTATTTGTCCAAAAATATTATAGCAGCTCTTTTTTGTGGTGGCAAAGAATTGGAAATTGAGGGGATTATCAATGAACTGGGAAATGGCTGAACAAGTTGTAGTATGACTATTGTGCTATAAGAAATGATGAACAGGATAATTTTCAGAAAAACCTAGAAAAACTTACATGAACTGATGAAATACAACGAGCAGAACAAGGACATTGTACAGAGTAACAGCAATATTGTATGATGATCTACTGTGAACGACTTAGCTATTCTCAGAAATAAAATGGCACAAAACAATTCCAAAGAACTCATGATGAAAAATGTTATCCATCTCCAAATAAAGAACTGATGGAGTCGACTGCAGATTAAAACACTATTTTTCCACTTTATTCTTTGAGGGTTTTTTTTGGCTTGTGTTTTCTTTCATGTGACTAATATGGAAAGGTTTTGCATGACTGCACATGTGTAATCTACTGTCAAATTGCTTAATATCTCAGAGAAGGAAAGAGTTTGGAACTCAAAAATTTTAAAAAACAAATGTTAAAAATTGTTTTTACATTTACTTGGCAAAAAATAAAATACGCAAAAAAAAGAAAGTCCTCTCTCTATGCTGCCTCCCTTTCTCCACCACTCCATTCCATTCCTGTTCCCACACCCTCTGCCTCTATATCTTGTCCCTTTGTGCTGTTTGCTTCTGTACTTTCTGTACCATTTGCCCCAGTACCCTCTCTCTGTGCCTTATTAAAATGTGATCACAGCCTCACTTCCTGCTGTCATTGTGATCCTTCTGGAAGAGTATCCAACGAACCAGGTGTGTCTGCCTCATTTCATAATTCTGTAGATTAAGTAGCAATTCATGTGTTTAAACAATAAAAAAAGGAAAAATACCTGAGGAGCTGCAAAACAGGCTCATATTCTTGTGACTCCCAAATATTCTTTTCTAAACATGCACAATACAGCTCTCTGATCTGAAAGTAAACAATACATTTAGTGAGGAAGACAAATGTTTATGTTGTTTTGTGCTAGTCAAAATTCTACACATTCAAGGACTCAATTAAGAATTATTAAAATGACTAATTCCGTCAACTGACATCAGATGTATCATGAACTGAGTACTTTATAAGAACTTCCTTTAAATGAATTTGAAGTAAGTGTGTACACGTTTTGGCTGATACCACTGGACAGAGTGCGGAAGTAAAATTGGTAAATAACAAATGGGAAAGATAATGTGTAAGAAGTCTAGATGGGGATGTTGACTCAAAATGTGTAAACACATGATCCATCATTGTGATTATCTCAAAAACAATAGAAATTCTTTTACAAGTGATCTCTGAAACTGATACAAATAGGGATCAAATTCTTCCATGATAATCTACTGTACCCCTAAATTCCTACAGGTACCTATACTTCAATATTTCTGTGACTCTGAGATTCTCTGGTATGTCTGGTTTCTTAGTTGTTTCCTGTATGTGACATTCCACATATAGTCCATATATGAGCTATTCTTTATGTTTAAAGTACATCCCTCTTTCTCTCTGCCTCTTAGAATTCAAAACAGGGCTCTGATACCATACCTTATGAGACCTTGCTGAATTAGAGTTTTTCCTTGAAATTACTTTGTATTGATTTATATACACTTTAGTACATAATGTTTCCCCCTCAGCAGAACGTAAGCTCCTTAAGAGCAAAAAACATTTTGCTTTTATCTTAGTATTTCTGGTGATTTGTCTGTAATGAGTATCAATCAGAGATGGAAGTTCTAGGCCAAAAGTCTTATATGAAACAGAAATATTAATCTTACATAATGTTTCTTCTTTTTACAAAATCATGGTTTGTAACAGTTAGATGGCAACTTTCTCATTTTGAGAAGACGAGGAAACTAAGGCCCAGAGATTACATGGTATATTGAGTTCACTCAGTAAATTAACAGCATTTCTAAACCTCAATTTAGTACAGTTCAATAAACATTTTATCCATGGCTTCACTTTTTAAAAAATCTCACAATAAGCTCCTCTTCAAAAGTAGACAGGCTATATAATTTAGGTGATTTAGAAAAGAAGATTACATTTATAAATTTTAGTTATGTCATAGAGGAGCTGCATATACTGTGACATGTGGTTGTTTACAGTTGTAAACATTTGGAGAGAAAACACTTTCTGTTACCAGTACTATTTGTGTGCAGCTATAATTGATTCAGATTTGCAAAACTTTTTTTTTTAAATAGGACAAATTTCTACTCCAAATTCTGATTCCTAGAACACTCAGGAAATCAAAACATGTAACTACTAGCATTCCTATTTCACAGATTTCCAATTAGAAAATAATAGTTACCTGTCGGCCCAAGGGATACTTGGGAAGAGAAGACGTGAATGCATGAAAACACCTCAGAACTAAGAAGAAATTCTCATGGTAAATGTGTAGCTCTTCCAGGAATCTCAGAGTTTCTTCCTAAATATCATTTTTAAATTTTCAATATATCATTCAACAACAAAAGCAATGTAATAATAATACAATGTTAGGAGAATTTTTATTGAAAAATTAACTATTTCCAACTACTAAATTTATAGCAATATAGTAATAAAAGAGCAAATTCTGAATTACAAAATGGAGCTCTCAATTCGTAAGTTTTTAGAAAACAAAAAAATATACAAGATGAGACTAGGCAAATCTAAATACATTTTCCATCCAATGATTATAAACCAGGTATTCTTTTTCAAAAGCCAGAATCAGTTCTGTACTTCCAATAGGCATATATTTCTAATGCTATGGGGTTATGGAACAGAGATGGGCAAATGTAGAAAGGAGCTTTTAATTGGCAGTTCTACTGTACCATTCACCTCTCAAGAGTAAAAATGGAGCAAAAGTGTTCTATGCAAGTGTCTGATGGTACTCTAGTGCCTCACTAATATCAGATGGTCTGATGAGATGGCCAGAACACCAAATGCAATTACTCAGTGTGATTATGCTAACAGCATGTGCTTTCATGAAGATATTATTATAAGGATATATTTACCTCAACCATGAAACAGAAAGCATAAAAGAAGAAATCTAGGGGTAAAATTTTCCTCACCATTCTGTAGTGGAAATATACATAGATTGAGTACTCCATCAATCTTGGTGGTTGTTGATAAAAAGCATAGAAATTTTAACTCATGGAGAAGACATAAACTTGACAAAGTAAAGTTGGTTTCTCCAGTTGTTATGGGAAACTCAATTCCATCGCTCAGTATGGTTTCTTGGCTGTTTTTAAAAATAGGCCAAAAGTTGAATGGGAAGTTGTTATTTAAGCCCCAGAAGTCTTTCATATTTCCAGTTTGAAAATATTTCAAGCATACTATATAGTTTGAATATATATTTTCTTGACCACTGTGGGATGTTGAGCTTATAGACTGGATTCTATTCATTTAAAATTACTTTTCATTCTGAGTTTTACACCAAATGGGTATTTCCATTTACAAAGTAGAATAGAAAAAGAAGAGTGTATGTGAAATCAAGAATCTAACTTAAGTACATCTTGATTTGCCTTTCATGCATAATTCAAAACGTAATTTTCAAAGCCTACCTGTCTCTTTTCTTGTGACTTTTCTTCTGCCCTCTTTAATGCACTTTTTTACCCTCTTTTATTTAATTAAAAAAAATTTTATTGATATCTTTTTCATTTTTTTTACACTGCCTACATTTCTTTGTGTATCCCCCTTCCCATTTCCCCACTCAGAGAGTCATCCTTTATATTAAAGATTTGGTTAATAGGGAAGAAAAAATAAACTCATCAAGTCAATCACTATACATATATATATATATATATATATATATATATATATATATACCCTGTCTCATACTAATCAGTTTCTACTTCTGCAAAGAAGAGGGCAAAGACATAGTCTCAGATCTCTTTTGGAGACAAACCTGGTTTGATTCCATGCATTTTAATGCAATATTTGACTTCTCAGAGTATTTTGAAGTTGTTTTGCTAATAAATTTTAAAATTTTACAAACTATCAAATGAATTCTCTACTAGAATATGTTTCCAAACTCTATTACCTGAAACATTTTCTCAAAGCCTGACATGAACAACGTATCCTTAGTAGTCATGGTCTTCAAATTTTCATTTCCTAAGAAGTCAAATAGAAGACTTAAACTACTATACTGTGTCTTCCTTCAATAATACTTACTTAGCTGATAACCATTATCTCAACCATGTTGAAAATAACTGCTCGGATATAGATACGGTCAAATGAATTGGATCCATAAATGATTAGTTCGATCAATTTCCCTCTACTCACTGAAAATAATCAATTCCTTGATCCGGAAACTATGGCTCACTACACTGAAAGCATTACACTGGAAGGATTAAAAAAAATGCTTTTAGCTCTAAGATATTTTTCTACTATTCTTTTAATTGCCTGATGAGTAGTTTAAGAAATGACAAGGTAAGCTCTGAGGCCTATCACACTGAGAGCATTCACATTCAAAAAGGTACATTAGTTGTAACATGAAAAAGCATACTAACTACTTCACATCATAAATTACAAAACAGAGAGGGCATAAAGTCTGTACTTAGTCATTTGCTTTTTTGTATACTCTGGCAGCTTTGAAAGAGAGCTTTTGTATAGAAAAAGACATCTGTCATTGATTATTAATCACATTTCATACTGGCTTGCATTGTTTATTTTTTATTTCTGTATTGGAAATTAGATTTAAGTGAGGATGTCTCAAAGTAGTTCACCTTCCTTAATGCACTCAACTCACAGGTATGGTCCTTGACACATTTACAAATGATCTGAAATGTAAATAGGAATCTTTCTATACATGTGTGTGCTCTGAAACTCTTAGTTTTCTCACAGCAATACAAACTTACATGATAAATAAAACATCACACTAATATCCTTTTTGCCAAAGAACACTCCAAGGTGGTTTTGGGGACCAAAGTAAAAGTTGCCTTTCCTGTATTGTACACTTAATTTTCCACCTTTCACTTTTCAACTTGAGATGGCAAGTAATGATATAAGGGTATCTTTTAAAATTCTTTTCACAGCTATATAGCCTACTTTTCCCAGAGTGATGAAAAAGTATTTCTTGAATCTGGTTTCCAAATCCTAACTACAATAAAGTATTGGATACCTGGATCCCCAGGGGAATCATTTTGGACAGCTGAAATTAACCAGATAGTTGATTTAAACTTGCATTTAAAAAAAAAAGTTTTTTCTGATGGAAATATTTTGCAAGAAGCTTTTCCTAGTGTCCTTTAAAGTTAGTGCCTTTCCTCTGAGATTACCTCCAAATGTCCAGTTTGCACATAGTTGCTCGCATATTGGCTCCCCCATTGGTTTGTGAGCTCCTTCAGGGCAGGGAAGGGGATATTTTTGCCTTTCTTTATGTCTTCAGAGTTTGCCTGGCATGTAATAGGTGCTTAATAAATGCTTGTTCAATAATCAATAAACATTTGATAAGCACCTACTATGTGCCAGGCACTATGCTAAGCATTAGGGATATAAAAAGAGGTAAAAGACAGTCCCTGGCCTCAAGAAGTTTATAATCTAATGGGGGGAGTCAACATGCAAACAAACATATACAAAGCCACCTATATAAAGAATATACAGGAATAATTAACAGAGGGAAGGTATTAGAAAGAGTTAGGAGAAGTTGGAAAAAGCTTCTTGTAGAATGTGGAATTAAAATTAGGACTTAAAGGAAATCAGAGAAGTTAGTGGTAAGGTCAAAGTAAGGAAAGCATTCCAAGGTATGGGGCAGCCAGAGAAAATACCCAGAGTCAAGAGATGTTGTGTCTTGTCCATGGAATAGCAAGGAGGGATAGTAATGTTGGCATGAAGAGATCAAAAAGTATTTGCCAAGAAGTAAGGTGTAAGAAGACTAGGAAAGTTGGGAGGAACTAAGTTATGAAGGGCTTTGAATAATAAACACGGAATTTTGCATTTGATCCTTGAGGTTACAGGGAGCCTCCGGAGTTTACCATGTAAGGGAGTAGCATAGCTGGGATTGTGTGTTAAGAAAATCACTTTAAACAAGAAGACTTCAGAGAGCCTGGAAGGACTTATATGATCTGGTGCTGAGCGAAAGGAGCAGAACCAGGAGAACTTTGTGCACAGCTACGACCACAGTGTGCAAGAGTTTTTTCTGGTAGACTTGGAACTTTGTAACAATGCAAGAACTTAAAAAAATTCCCAATGGTCTTCTAAGGCAAATGCCTTCCACACTCAGAGAAAGAACTATGGAATTCATTCACAGTATGTAGTAGATCATTTTAGTGTGTGTATGTGGGTATTATGTTTTGATTTGTTATATGATTTCTTCCATTTATTTTAGTTTGTCTACACAGCATGACTACAGTGAAAATGTATTCAATAGGAAAGTATGTGTGGATCCTATATAGAATTGTATGCCGTCCTGGGGAGGGAGGGGGGTAATGGAGGGTAGGTAGGGGGGGGAAAAATCTAAGTTCTATGGTAGTGATTGTAGAACATTAAAAATTAAAAAAAAAAAAAAGAAAATCACTCTAGCGGCTGAATGGAGGACAGACTGGAGTGCGGAGAGACTTGAGAGGGGCAGAAACATCTGAGAGATGTTGCAAAGGTGAAATCGCCAGGCCTTAACAACAAACAGCATGAATACAACTTTATTCTATAATATACAATACACTTTCAAAAATTCTTAAACAGAAATAGTGAATATAATTTAACCTTTACTTGACTCAGTGACATCACTATGGACATTAGTATTGAGATGGGCTGCAGTTGTATATGAAAGTAATGACTCACATTTACAAAATGTTCATTGTTTTGCTTGCTTTTCCTAACCTGTATGTTAAGAAAGTTGGCATTATAATCTCCATTTTGAAAAAAAAAAAGAAATGGAGGTTCAGAGAAATGAAGTGACTTGCATAGTTAGTAAACAGCAGTCAGGAGAGAACCCTAGTGTTCGGGTTCCTAATTTGCTGCTCTTTCCTCTCCAAACTGTGTGGGGATATGGTCCACTGGGACATGGAAACTGGCTTGGACCAGCTCATGAAAGTCAACTGTTAAATATTCGGTGAGAGTATTTAATCTCTAAAATAAGCAAATGCCACAAATGAGGGCTCAATTGATTATTCTGATGACTGTCTAGACTTAAGAAAGTGATGGAAAAAATGTTAAAAATTTTTCTTGGGAGAGTCACTTACTAGCACAATTCTAGATATGGAGTTGAATGAGCACTGACAATAGTCTTGGAAATTAATTCCCCCTATTTTTAAAAAATAAATTTTATCAAAACTTTCCCTGACAACTACAAGTATTCAAATATTAAAACAGAAACAAAAGAAAAGAACCACAAAATAAATATTCAAGTGACTCAGGAATCTCACCTGTGTGGGTATTTTAGATTTTAAAGAACCACAGAGAATGGTATGTATTAATTAGTTATTTGACTCCTTTAATTTTTATCACAGGGACAGTTATATTATATTACCTTTGTTTTTTACAATCCTTTTTTTTTGACAGTTTTATAGATAAAGTAAACCTGTAGTTATTACCATGGCACTGCCTTTAATTACACAGTTGTTGTCAGAGTCCACTATGGTTTTGGTTACCCTTTCTGCACTGTTACTTCACGTATTCTTTTGTGTTCATAACCATATGAGCCGAAAGGGATCCTAGATATTGTTTCTTATGGCTCAATAATATCTCATTACATTCTTATTCTATAATTTAAGTCTTTTGTCAATCAATGGCCATTTAAATTTGTTTCTAGTGCTGCTATGAATTTTTCATACAAATAGGTATTTTGTACAAAGGGACCAATATGCCAGTTATCTAAAGGAAGGAAAGTTTATCAAAAGCATGGGAAAAAGTCTCAGACCTTATTAAACCCAAAAAAAGAGTGGGGTGGGGAACTGAAAGAACATCAATAATTACCAACATATTCTCCTATCAACTACAAAATCTTTATGAAAGTACATGCACTGGTAAGGCTCAAGCAGGCTTTTAAAAGTCATATTCACTAACAGACCACATCTTTATCATTTCACAGTTAACTGAATGATGTAGAGTTCATTTGTTCATTTATGGATTTTCTTAAAAGTATTTTATTTCACAGGACAAAATGCCACTTTTTGTGCTCTCTTACAAACTTTTATACATTTATACATTAAAATCATCAAAGATTTCTTGGAATGTGTACCAGAAAAAATTCTGTTTAATGACAGAAGAGGCATAAAACAAAGAGATGTACATTTGTCAAAAGTATTTGCTGCTATCTATGATGGAGAAAATCCAGGGTAGAGTCAAAAGGATTCCCTGTGGATTGTGAGGTCTTCCAGATATTTCTATTTGTAAATGGCATTATATTGATTGCAACAAGTCCCATAACACTGTTTTATCATCACTCTGTGCTACACACCCACCCCTGGATTCTCTGACTTCTTTCCTATCTCTAGTTTCTGAACTCAGAACTTATTATCTTAAAAATGTTCTTGATGTCAGCTTGCTTTTTGGTCATCTGCTTTTTTTTTTAAAGGTATATATAGTTACAAGATGTCTAGGGAAGTGTGACAGCTGAAGAGAATCTACTTTTACATCAACAGCATAGCAATCTACCCTACCCTGCATACTCCCATAGCACTGCAAAAAGTATTTTTTCTTTATTTGGTTTCAAGGATCTAACTAGAACTTTTTTTTTTTAATACTCAAGGAATGAAGTTGCTTTTTCAATCTCCAAAAGACCATTAACATCATTAAAAACATTCCCAACCTTGGATTCACTCTCTACTCTTCATTATCCTCAACATGACACATCTAATTTTGTTTATTCAACCTTCATGATACCACTTGCACTCTACTGCTTCTCTCACATGGCCACAACCCTAGTTCAGGTCTTCATTACTTCTTGCCTGGACTATTGCCATAATGGCAAAATGGTTTTCTTGCTTGCCCTTTGCTACTGTCTCCAACCCATCCCCACAAAGTTGCTAAAATAATCTTCCTTAAGTATAGGTCTGACTTTGCCACTCCTTGTTCAAGAAACTCTAGCAGTTCCTTATATTGCCTGTGAGATAAACTGCAAACTCTTTGGACATTCAGATCAGGGACCATATCTACACAAGACACTCCCTGATCTCTTCCTGTAGCTACTGCTTTCCCTCTCTGACCATTTCAAGAATTTGTGTTTGAGTGTTTGAGGAAGGGATACTTCAGAGATATGACACTATTACAAACATGATACCAGGTCACAATTTTCTTTAAGCCTATTGTAATGTCTGAATTTTAGTGGAATTCCAGGTATAGACAATATTAAAATCACATTTTAAATGTTGGAGTGAAACTCAAAGAACTATATAATACTGGGACAACAGATTAGCCTTTTCTGTAATAACCTTTCATACTCTGAATACAATCCTGAATGTAAGATTAGGTAGGTTTTCTCAAAAGTACTCTGAATCTACATTAGAGAACCTTTGTGCTAAGTTTACTGGTCAGATTCTGTCTACCAAGATTAGAGAGAAGCTCAATAGTGTAACAAGGCGGTTGCTTTTCATTCCTTAGTAGTCTTATGGGTAATTGGAGGTGAGGAGGTATTATCAGTGAAGTCTCTGAGGAAAATAAGAAATAGAGGCTGATAATGAAATCTCCAGCTAGTGGTGAGGGGAGAAGGGAATCTCTGCCAGAGGAGAAAGCTTCTGTGTAAGGCTTCAGTTTTACTAACTGCTTATAATGAGGTCTGACCTAAATGTTTTAAGTGGTACTTACTTAATACAAAACTAAACTGTTTTAGTTTTGAATCTGTTGCCTATTTTCTTTGTGTATATAGTTATCAATGTTGAGATGATTCTATTTCAAGTCAAACAAGGATCACTTAAAGGAACTGAAAATGTTTGGCCTGCAGAATAAAAGACTTAAGAGGGAACATATATCTCTTTTTAGGCAGAAGAAAGGCTTTCATATAGAAACTCAAAAAGAAATGGGGGCCACTAACCCATACATAAGGATCTCTGAGAGTCACATAATGACTCTGTTTTAAAATGCATTATTATCTGTTTTATTGTATTTTATTTATTTTTTCAAACATTTCCCAATAACATTTTAATCTGGTTCAGGCCACACCCAGGAGTGTTGTGGGCTGTATCTGACCCCTGCAAGTTGAATACCTCTGACTGGCCTTGCTTAGTCCCACAGGTCAAAGCTAAGATAAAATTGTGGAAATTGCAGAAAGGTAGATTTTAGCTCTATATAAAGCAAATATTTCTAATAATTAGAGATTCAAAAGTGGAACATGCTGCATCATCATTGGTATGGGTTCCTTAATTGTATTAAGACTGGCTGATCACTGGTCTGGGATGGTTCTCAGGAAATCTCTGCTCAGGTATGGTTTGGCTAGATGGCCAATAATAACTGTATTTTAAAGTTGAGTTTCTATAACCCCTATTAAATAATTGTTATAATTCTACATTTCACTTAGGGTTCAGAAAACTGGATAAATTCTCTACTGACTTTTTTAAGTCTTACTATACCTTGATGTTGATATTAGCACAATGTAAAAATGCCTAGCAAATTGATATTATTGTTTAAACCTTTCATACTTCACATTAGGCAGTGAAAATGACTTTTTAAAAAAGAGAGAGAACAGTATATTTATAACTTTAATGGCAGTGTTCATTGATGTCCTAAACAATCAATCAAGTCAGCTTAAGAATGAAAAGTGTTACATTTTATCAGGGGAGTTTGCAGTTGGAAATCTCAATATAGTATATTCTAGAGCAGCAATGTCAAACAACGTCAAACTCAAATAGAAATGGAGCTACTGAACCATACATAAGGATGCCTGGAGCACACATTGACTTGGTTTTAAAGTGTAATATCATTTAAGTTTTATTATATTTTCATCTTGTTAAATATTTCCCTATTATACTTTTATCTTATTCTGCCTGAAATCCATGGCATGCTTGACACCTCTATTCTGTAGGATTTGTTTTCTGTCTTTTGGGGACAGTTTTTTAGACATCATTGGATCTGCATGGTACAGTGGCAGGATCAGGGACTGAGGATCAACTCTGACATTGTCTATGGACCAAAAGTAAGTCCCTTCAATCCTCCTAGACTTCAGTTTTCTTATCTGTACAGTGGATACTAATAACGCACTGCATACTCCACAGTTTTGTCTTTATGAACAAATCTTAAAGCATTATATAAACGTCTTATGAAATCATCTTTGTTAACTGGTTAAAGGGCAGAGAATTAAATCATCTCTCTACTCTGAATATAGAATTGGAAAACTGTAGTAAGTATCCTAGACTGACAAGAAAGGTTTTCTTGGAAATTATAAATGATTTCCACTAAGCTATTCTTTAAAAAAAAATTAACTAAAATTGGTCGTTTCTCTGAAGAATGAATTTATTGAAGAATAAGTAGGAATAGGGAACTTCCAGATGAGGAAACTCCCTCTACCAGAGGTTTGCCCCTTCTCTGCAATTTATGGTCTGAATTACCTTAAGCATTGAGTGGTTGACTTGTCCAGGGTCACACAGCCAGAACCAGGTCTCCCTGGTTCCAAGGTCAACTTTCTATTCACTATGCCAGGCTGGTTTCAAAGAAGAAAGAATACTTTATTATTAGTTTATATTTTTCATCTGCACAGAACTCTCAAGGAATTTTGGTTATCTTACTAAATATTCATCTTTTAGTTTATTTTTGCTAGTCAAAGATGGAATTTTAAGCACTTGTTTGACAGTCAAACAAGTAGAAATAGAATGATGAATATATACAGTAGAAAGGAATTTAGAGAATGAGTCTGATCCCCTCATGTTACATAGAAAACTAAAGCCCAGATTGTCCCAAGAATTACATAGCTAGAAAACAGGATTCAAGTCCAGGTCTGTTGACTCTCAGTGCAGTGTTTTTTCTGTTGTGCCATGCCTCCTCATTATGTATATGCTATTCAGCTCTAAAGATTCTCTACATTTCTCTGCTTTCGACAATCAGTAGCATTAATAAAAGAGCAAGTATGCTAAATGTAATCACAAGGCATCATTAACAGGAATGATGAGGTCAACTAATTTGTGATTAGCAACTTCATACCCTCCCTCAACCCCACTCCAGGACACACTCTGCTATGCTCTATCAACATCTACTTGGTGATTCACTGATGGGAGGATGTTAATTGTGAAAGAGTTCTCACCTACCTGTTTGTACAAAGTAGCCAAATTGCTGACTCTTGGCAGCAAACTTGTGTTTATGTGTTAAATAATTTAAAAAATTATTTACAATTCCTATCTCATTTGATTATCCTCATTTTACAGATGAAGAAACTGAGGCAAACCAAAGTGGAAGTGACTTGCCCAGGGTCACACAGCTGATAAATGCTGGAGGCTAAGTTTGAATTCAGGTCTTCCTATCTCCAGGTCACTGAACCACCAAGCTGCCCCTTCTACTAGCTGAGGTAAAAGTAAGAAAACCTGTTTCGACATATATATTCATCACTGACTATATGGAAGAATGAGTTTTTAATAAATAGAAGAATATTGGCATTTTCAAAATTTAAAAAAGAAATTAACAGTGGAATAATCAAAAGATGAATAAACTTCTGACGAGACTTAAGCAGCCAGCTAGCAAAGTACGGTCGAATGAGGGCTACATCAGGGATTCTGAGTTCAAATCCCAACTTTGCCACTTATATCCTATGTGACATTGGACAGGTCACTGAACCTCTTTGGGCTTCAGTTTTCTCATCTATAAAATATAACCTCTAAAGTTCCTTTGAATTCTAAAACTATGATCCCGTAACATAGGACAGGACAGTCCTTTGCAGGATAAGACAGTCTGCCTAGAAATTCTGATAAATCTATGGTTTTGCTGGAGTAGTACAATCCCTACTTAAGAAAATTCAGATAAACTTAAGAACCTGAGGGAAGCTGTTTCTTCATGCTTTAAACCTGGATCTGTAAGATTTTGAAAGAAGCCAGGAAACTCTCTTTTAGGACTCTTTCATGC
>CM053770.1:365583313-365614185 GCA_028658325.1 Potorous gilbertii | reverse complement strand
TAGGACAGTCCTTTGCAGGATAAGACAGTCTGCCTAGAAATTCTGATAAATCTATGGTTTTGCTGGAGTAGTACAATCCCTACTTAAGAAAATTCAGATAAACTTAAGAACCTGAGGGAAGCTGTTTCTTCATGCTTTAAACCTGGATCTGTAAGATTTTGAAAGAAGCCAGGAAACTCTCTTTTAGGACTCTTTCATGCCAATAATTCTAAAGGTATAACAAACACTAATTGTTGGGGTCCACTTCTCTTTCATCTATGTGAAAATACTAATTATATTCAGTACTTTTCTCACTTATCAACTGAAAAAGAACTGTATTAACTTTCTATTATATTATAATACAGAATGTCAATTGCCAAAGTACTAGAGCACATTCTGTTCCTTGTTTAATTATATTACACTCACTACACTCATTTCAAAATAATTTATAACTTTTAATTACAAGTAAAACAGATATAAAAGATCATACAAATATTTTTAACAGACTGTTCTTTAGTAAGTAGGACAAGAGATAAGATATGGCACATAGGCAAGACATACTCATATATAATCAGCATAAAAAAGTAGAGATCCCTTTAAAATTTTTATTTGCTCTTGAGAACCCATATCTGAAAACCTAGTTAATCTTATTTCAAAGCACTCAGGAAAATAAATAACTAACAAAAACACAGATAAGACAGAGCATTTGAAATATTGGTCCAAAATTATCTTATAGTTCATGGTTAAACTAAGTAATGAAGACAGAACTTTCAAGTGGCAGTCTATTTCTGTTAAAACAAGTTTATGGAATTTAGAACCTTAAATAAGGGGACCACCACCATACAAGGAAGATATTATTATATACATATGATTTTATTTTTTATAAGTTCTTCCTCTCAAAATATATAAATCATTGAGCACATAAAATTAAAAACAAAACATATTTACATAGAACACTTATCTGCAGTCCTTAAGGGCAAGACTGAGTTCCAGTAGATTTTGCTTTTATAGTAGCAGAATCATAAGTTAGTTGCTCCAAGGAGCCTCAAAATGTATGCTGGGAAAGCTATCTTTTGATAGCAGTCCTGTTTTGTAAAGAGCAAGGAAACTTTTAAGAGGAGACATCAGAAAGGGCAAGGAAGAACAGAATACTACCACAGGAGCCAGGGTGGTTTAAAGGAGGAAAGGAAAAGAAGAAATTTCTAAAAGGGCCCAGGGATGGAAGCCACATGATAAAGAAGTCAGCGTCCCTTCTCTGCTCTGACTCTTCTTAATCTGTTGTCATGCTGGTATCCTTTCCTTACCACTCTGAAAATTCTCTGAAGAACAGAAGGGTTTAATAACTTTAGATGAGGCCAAAGAAAACCAGCATCTCAAATGAGACCAAAAGATGGCAGTGGTTTGGAGTAAGGCAGAGAGCAGGGAGTAAAGCATGGAATAAGCAGGCAGCAGAAAAGAGACTCAGTGCAAGTGTGGGCTCAGTCTTGTGTCTCCAGCTACCTACCAGTGGTTTCCACTTGGGGGTTCCCATTCCTATTCCAAACTGAAAAAGTCCAGAAGCAAACTCATTGTCTCAGGTCCTCCTATCACCCTGACTACGAACTCTTATTCTACAAAGTTCTGGGATTTTATCTTTGTACTATCTCTCATGTCTATTCTTCTTTTCCATTTTTACTTCTGCCATGCTAATCCAGTCCATAATCATTTCATGATGAAGTAATTTTAACGGTCTCCTAACTAGTTTTCCTCTAGAATGAATCTGAAGTTTCTATCTGTAGTTAGAGAAGGTGGATCCAACATGTTGAATATTAGAATAATAATGAAAAAAACGCTGGCAAAGAAGGGAAACAGCCAGTTCTTCTTATGAGTAAGAAGGTGATTAAAAGATTAGAGACCTTCCAGAAGCAGCCAAAAATAGTTGTGAACAAACTACAGGGAATAACAAAAAACCAAAAACCAGACTGATCAAGATGGAACAAATAAGATGAAAAGTAGTTAAGAATTACAGTAAATTGGAAAGGAATAGTCTAGTCTAATAAGCTAGTATATGTCTAACAACATAGGGGTTACCTGAAAAATTAAGGAAGAAAGAGACATTATGATCAGGATTATAAATATTCCAAGGTGGGAATCTGGTGATGTCTGTTGTCTTTGGTCATGGTGGCTATCAATGAAAAGTAAGAGTGAAGAGAAAGAGAAAGGTATAGATGAATATATGGTAGAATATTAAGTGTTATTATTTAAATGATTTACCTTAATTGATTGGTCCTCTCTAGCCATATCAACACTGTTCTTTATCCCAATTATTTATTTGATTTTATTCAATATAGATACAAGAGAAAATGTCTGAGCCAAACTGGGTCTGGCAGTAGTTCTATTGTATATTTTTCTTTCTACTCTTAGAGTATTTTAACATTGTAACTAGGAATTTTGTATACAGAATGAACAGAAATGTAAGAGAAAAGAGAAGAAAATATACAGAAACTAAGATTGAATCCTTGACCTTTGCTTTCAGTTAATTCATTGTCTTTTTTTTTTAAAGGTGATTAAAAACAAGCTTGTACTTGTTATTACAAACAATCCTGGAGTTTAAGATGTTAGTTAATACCAAAAAGCTTACATTTTTCTGTTTCCTTTTGTTTTCTCTCTAGATATCAGAGGGCTCTTTTTTTCCATTAGGAAGAAATTTTGACCAGCAACATTTCCCAGGCTTGACACATCATACCTTAGTCATCAGATAGACAGCTACAAAGCATCACTTTCTCTGAATGTTAGCTAATTCTCTTTGGGTCTGTCTTTTGTTTTCCCACTCCAACACTAACAGTTTTGATTTAGGGAAAGTAGAGATTCTTCAGTTTTAACATGTCAACTGTTAGAGATGAGTCTTGGATTAGAAGGTTCAGTCCCTAAACTAAAGATTCATTTTACCTCATTGTCTATCCTGTAGTTGCTTCTGCTTTCTCCCTAACTGTCTCCCTTAGTTATTTTCTTCTTCTACAACAATTTCCTAACCCATCTAGCTTTTCTTACAGTCCCAGAAACAGCCAGGAGTGGTAATGAGCAGAAGAAAAACAGCAAATCTCAGAAAATCATCATAAAACAGACAAAGTGCTGGACAGGAGGCAGGCAAAGGGATTTCTTAGACCTAGTTGTTCTCAAGCACTTTACAATTTAGCTGGGTAGAAGAGACAAAAGTTAGCAGTACAAGGCAATACGATAAAACCTCTAATTCAATAATCCAAGAGTATTAAAGCTCATACTATGTACAATGTACTGGGCTAAGGGCTGGGGATAAACTCAAACAGTCCCTGACCTTAAAGGAGCTTACCCACAATCTTTTAGGGGCTTACTTTCTAGATTCAGAACAGGGATTCTTATCTTTGTCTTCACCTTTAGCAGTCTGGTGAAACTCCTTCCCACAGTGTTTTTAAAATAACTGAAGGAAAAACTAATTTTCAGTTAGAAGTTAGTGAAAATAAAGATGTAATTTTTTCAACCCAAGTTCAAGGTACTGCTGAAATCTATTTACAGACCCCTTAGGAGTCCATGGACTCTGGCTCAATCCAGAAATCTGAGAATTCTAAGAGGCTTGGGGTTAGACTGCAGAGGTCTCAAAGTATTTGATTAAAAAAAAAAAATCAATCAACAAGCTTACTATTAAGGGCTCACTATATTCCAGGTATCCTAAGTTTAGCAGTAGCTAAATATGTCTCTGATTACAAGGAGATTACATTTTAATTACTTCAGATAATATGTAAATAAACACTATACAGTATTCAAGATTATAAGGAATGCATTAGCCTAAAAGAAAAAAGCCCAGGGAAAGCTTAAAAAAAAAAAACACCCCAGATTCATCCTAGTCAGAACTAAGACCAGCAGTAAGAGACCAATATCCTTTTTCCCACCTTGTTTGAATATCAATTAGCTGACAATTTCCCCCACTATTCACCTCAGCATGAGTTAGCCACCAGTGCTAAACCTTGACCCAAATCCAAATCCAAGGTCCCCTTTGCCCTTGGCCCCAAAGTCTAGTTCTGTATGATCCAGATAAGAACCTTACAAAAATTCAGCCCACTTTCCTCACATTCAATGGCCTAACTCCAAAATGGGACACCAATGGATACACTTGTAAGTATCTATCCTCCCTGACTACCCTTGGACTATGCATCTCTCACCCTCCTCAATAAAACTTCCTTGTCGTACCTTAGTTCTGTCTCCTTCTTAGGCTTTTTTGGTTTGTTCTCTCCTTAGAAATGGGTATTAGTTCTCTCCTTAGAAACAAGAGCAAAAAACCAAAGTTGTGACTAGCTTCACCTAATTTCTAAGTCCTTGACTTAGGGAAGACAGAGAACAAGGGAAGAATTGGGAGCCATGTGCCCAGGCTATGACTAAGGACTCTTCTTTCTAAGTGGCCCTCAGTTTTCCCCCTGGCAACATAAATGGAGGATAAAGAAGACTGTTAACTTTACCATTCAGAATCTCTTCAAACTTTAAGTCAAACATACATACAAAGCATATGGAAGGCAACCTGAGAGGGAAAACTAACAGCTGGAGTAGGAGCAGGGTGAAACCAGGAAAGGCTACATGCAGAATATGGCACTTGAGCTGAGTCTTGAAGGAAGACAGGGATTCTAAGAGGTAAAAGTAAAGAGGAAGGGCATTTCAGGCATGTGGGACAATTAGTAGAAAGGCAGAAGTACAAGAGATAAGAATGCTCTAGGAATTAAAAAAAGAGACTCCTGTTGATTGGGTTAGTCAGAGAAGGATGAAAGGAAGAGGTCAAATTCAAGCTAGGCCTGGAAGAAGAGGGTGTGATTTGGTTAAGTGGAAAGGAAGAGGAAGTCATCCCAGGAGGCAAAAGTATGAACAAAAAAATATGGAATTAGAAAATTCTAGGTATGCTTAGAAGGCAAAATGAACTGGAATGTCTATCTAGAGTGGAGAAATTATGATATGGCATGATGAAAGGCTGAACAGTTAGGTAGCCCAGTGAATAGAGCCAGGCCTGGAGTCAGGAAGATAAGTCTTCCTGAGTTCAAATCTGGTTTTGCCTCAGTTCCTCATCTATATACTGAGCTGGAGAAGGAAATTGCAAACCACTCCAGTATTTCTGCCAAGAAAATCCCAAATGAGGTAAGGAAGAGTGGGACAAATCTGAAACAACCGAACAACAAAACAGTGAAAAAGAAAGTAGGAAAGGTAAATCAGGACAAGACTGTAGAAGATTTGGAGTTTGGACTTTTTAATCTTATGGGGAATGGGAAGCCAATAAAAGTTTTTAAACACAAACATGAAATGATGAAAATAGCATTTAAGAAAGATTAACCTACTGGTGATATTAAGGGTGGATTTATCCACTACCCTCACCAAAACCCACCAATGCCAAGTACAGATACAATGGCTTGTTGAGCAAAATGAAGAACTGTTGTTAATATTGAAGTAGACGTTATTCCTCCCTGGGGCTCCTGGGTTGAGAGATATCTGTTAGGTTGCTGGGCAGGGTTAGGTAACCTTGCCTAGCAGCAACATTCTGTTGGGCCCCTGTCAAAACGTTACTCCCCCCCTGGGTTGCGCAATATCTGTTGAGTTGCTAGCAGCCACTTTCTGTTGGGCTCCCCCTTGCCTAGCAGCCACTTTCTGTTAAGCCCCCTTGCCTAGCAGCCACTTTCTGTTGGGCCCCCTTGCCTAGCAGCAACTTGGGCCCCTGTCAAAACTGTTCTGTGAGATATGTTTGCTGTTAAAAACACAAGGCTGTACCAGGCAGTGCTGAAATATTTAAAATGCACACAAACCTCAGTTCGGGGCTGCCTCCTCTGGGTTTTCCCATGAGACAGCCACTGGCCTGGCTAATAAAGACGCTCTTAAAATTCTTAATTGAATCTTGCCTGTGCTTTTCTCAGTCCGTCTATTTCACTTGGAGGTCCCACCGAGATCTCCTTTGGCTCTGCACACACAGGCAAACCATCTGGCCTGGACAGCCAGACTGAGCTTTGACTTCAGGGGGTGGCTACTGGGATTGATGTTCCCAGACCCTGATCTCAAAGCACAGCTGTGCAAACCAGGCTTTCGGTAGCCCAATTCTTCTGATCTGGCCATTTTGAGCGCCCTGTCTGTCCTGGTGAGTACTCCTGTGAAATAAGTGGCAATGCTGGATGCAGCAGAAATGCCCTTACTGATCTCCACGGGATGCCGCATGAGAGTCCTGACTGTTTTGACCTCCACAGAGCGCCGTCTGAGAGTCCTGACTGTGCCCGTCCATATAGTCTGTTTCTCCCTTGTCTTGTGTTTCTGTTTAATCGGACTTTGTGTCTTACTCTCCCTCCCTGCTCTCATGGGCCAAGCACAATCTGGTCCCGAGCCACCAGAGGGGACATTTGATAAATCAATTGCAGGATGGGTGTAGAGAATAGTGAATGGGGATCCAGGCCATCCGGATCGGATCCCAAAAATCAGTATCTGGATGTCTTCTGTCTTTACATGTTCTGTGTGTGTGTTTGTGAGTTATTACGGCCAACTCCATTATAGCTGGAATTTGGAATGTTACCTCTTTTCCTCCCCCTCCTCCCTTCTCTCTGATGGCTGAAGCATCAGGGAGGAGAATGAAAGGGAAAGAGAGAAACTAATCTTATATTATTTAGTTTACATGATTGCTAAATGCAGTTTTAGATAAGGAATGCAAGGAAATACTGTATGTGCAGTTTTAAAGGGGGTTTTAGTCAAAGTCCACTAGGAGGACAACATGGGTATGAAGTTTAAGAAAAGCAAAAAGTTTTGGAAATTATTGGAAAGTTGTTGGTAAAATTCTCTCTCTCTTTCTACCTTCTTGTGAAGGTGGAGAGAAAGACAAGAAGAAATTGGGGAAAATTTTCCCCTCATATCGGTGAGGCAGATTGAATATCTCATGCCTCACCTAAAAGAGAAAAGATTTTGTATATGGGATACAACTAAAAAGTAGTTATTCTGGTCGTATTTTAAGTGAAACATGTCACTCCTAGTTGGATGTTTAAGACAGGTCAGAATTTGTTGTATTATTTGGCACTAAAGCAATTTGAGAAAATGCATAAATCAGAAAATGAAAAAGACACCTCAGAGATCAAGCTTTGAACTCCCAAGTGGAAAGGAGGGGACTAGGTGCCACTGGACTTTGTTCCAGAGTCTTCCTCACTTCCACTTGCAGCTTCACAATTCTTTCTTTCAAAAATGTTTTTAAGGAGTGGACACAGAAGTGAAATTTTCTTGAGTAAAAGTCAGAACCATTAAGATTTTTATTTTACTCTATAATCCAGAAATGGTGTTAGAGAAAGCAATTTGTAATCTGAATTTTGTTGAAACTAAAAGATGTTGGAAAAATTGTGTATAGCCGGCTATGTTATTTAAAATTTTATCAGTCCTGCTAACCTTATCTTGTAATGTTTTGTAATTGCCATTTAGAAAACTAAGTATTTTCACCTTTGTCTGTTAAAGAAGTTACAGCTAAAATAATTTGGTTATCATTTATAAGAGTTGTAAGATTGTTAACTAAGTTTTTGAAGTTGCTATTTTAATGCTAAACCTAAAATTGTTAACTGATTACTGTGTGTGGAAAGAAATGAATGGAGGAAAAATTTATTTAGACTGGTTCTGTCCATTCAGAACAGTCCTCCTGTATGTCTAGGGGTTGGCAGGCATGGGATTCGTGCCAATTCCTTTTATATTGTAAAACTGCCAAGTCCCTTTTCATGTGAACGAGGTCATCAGTCCTAAGAAAGAAATTTGTTTGACTTATATAATTAATAAACAATGAATATGACTTGCTCAAAAGTTGTCATAGATAGAAAAGATGTTTAATAATTGACTTTTATATCAGGATGAGTTTTAAATTTGAGAAGGAAGGATCTTAATGGGATCTCTTATATATGTGAGTCCTGTTAATCTTCCTTGTTTATTGCAACTCCATGAAAATATAAATAACTGTATTTGGCTTTAAGTTGTGATTAGTGAAATTTGCTGTTTAAGGTAAAAGCATTTGGGACCATGGATATTTTTGTTTAAGTTTGTTTTTGGGGTATAGTTGTCTGCATTAAATCAGTATCTGAGAGAATATGCCACAAGTTACTCAGAGGGACTGTAATCCTGCCTCCTGTACTATCATCAGGTGAAATTTGTATTTGGAGAGGAAACACCAAGGAGACAATTCTAGACTCGATCTAGGATGGGATCCTCCTGGTCAGTTTCCCCACTGTGTCCTTTTATAAAGGAATGCTTCCCACCTGACTATTCCTGAGTCTGGTTTTAATATAGACGCTGCATGATTGGAAAATTTCACTCCTATCTGAATTCCAACAGAGTCAAAGATGTTTTATCCTATCACATGTCCTTACTTTTTCCTTCCATAGCAAACTTCTGTGATCAATTGTCAGTATAACATGTGAGCCCTTTTGTGTAATCTTACTGGAAAACTTTTAAAAGCAGTAATAAGCTTAAGCGGGCTAGGGGTACCCCCAATCCCGCGACTCTCTCTCTGTCTCCCTTCGAAATCATGTTTGGAGTAGCCCCCCAATTGTTCCTTGAGTTGTTGATTCTGAGTGTTGGCTTCCCGACTTTTCTAATGCTGCCCTCCTTAAGTCCTTACAGGCTCTGCACGAGGTCCAGAGTGCTCTCAAACCTTTGTATCAAGCAACAACCACCTGAGGCCTAGGAGACCCAGCCACATCAACCATATCGCCAGGCAATTGGGTCCTCATGAGAAAACTACCCTGGGGATCCTCGCCTGAACCTCAGTGGACCAGGTCTTTTCAAGTGATCCTATCAAATCCATCAGCGGTTAAAGTCGCAGGACCCGAGGCATGGATACATCGTTCACACATCAAGCCAGTGGCACCACCATCTGCCCAGTTGACAGCACATCTGGCTGGAGACCTCAAGCTACATGGTTCCAGTCCTTGTTCAACTGGTCACCCTGGTTAACTACTCTGGTGTCGGGACCCCTGGTCCTCCTGTGCCTTGGTCTATTGATAGCCCCCTGCATTGTGAACTGTATCTCTATTAGACTGTTCACTTTGCGTATGGCTTATATCCCTTTGGCCTCTAATGAGTCCCCTGTTTGAATTAGTTACATGAAAAGGGGGGAGTGAAGTGGGCAGGATTGGGTAACCTTGCCTAGCAGCAACATTCTGTTGGGCCCCTGTCAAAATGTTATTCCCCCTTGGGTTGCAAAATATCTGTTGAGTTGCTAGCAGCCACTTTCTGTTGGGCCCCCTCGCCTAGCAGCGACTTGAGCCCCTGTCAAAACTGTTCTGTGAGATATGTTGGCTGTTAAAACCGTAAGGCTGTACCAGGAAGTGCTGAAATGCTTAAAATGCACACACACCTCTGTTCTGGGCTGCCTCCTCTGGGTTTTTCCATGAGACAGTCGCTGGCCCGGCTAATAAAGACACTCTTAAAATTTCTTAATCGACTCTTGCCTGTGCTTTTCTTGGTCCGTCCATTTCAATATCATATATCATAATTCAAAAGGATGATAGTACATGATCAAATTGAATAAAACAGATTGCTCAAAGCTGTGAGACAACACTTTGCACAGGTCCTTGTGCACAATAGGTGCTTAATAAATTATTGTAGAACTGAAAAATCTCCTACCTGACAACATTATTTTTTTATTAGGTCCAGTGGTAACTTATACCACAAAAACACAACTAATACAGGGCAAGCCAGGGTACATGTCTTCTCCAGTCAGTGTTTCTGTCAGAATCCACTTATTTTAATCTCATCTTCTAATCAGAAAGCTACTTTGACACCATGGTAACTCCAAATGGAACTATATTCTGAGTAATCCCTTAAACAAAAGTGACTTGGCTTTGGGCAATTTTTTGCTGCTTTTGATCTGACAGTTTGCATACCTACTCTTGGATCCTTTGCTTATGGGATTCAGACCATAATATGTCCTGAGGCAGTTAAAACAATGTTGTGTACTACTTTATGTTTGAATTCATTACATGCCTAATAGACAAATCTCTATAATTCCTCACAACACAAGTTAATCTCTAACTGTTTTGATTTATGACTGTGAACTGCCCCTTAGTCTTTTGGGTGTGTACATACACATTCACACACGTAATCGCTAAAATTGCACAACTGTATTTAATAGATGTCATTTTGCTCTCTTCATAGTTATTCACATAAATATCTAGTGATATTTCACTATTCAATAAACAGTAATTTCTGAGTGTGTATTCATTGGAAAAATGTAAGAAGTACTGTGAACAAAAGAATATATTTAAAGATCCTTTAATTCTTAACAAGAAAACATTAGGAATTTTGTTTATATTTAAATATTCCAACCCAAGATGAATTAAAACTTCCAGAAATGTATCTTGCATCCTTTTTATTCCTAGATAATAACAAAGATGACTTTTGTTCCAGGCTGGAAAGAAATACTGAAGTTACATTATGTTTTTTCATTATAAAAAATATTTCAATACCATATTTTTTTGAGTAAAATATGTTCCTATGTGTGAAAAGGTGAAACTTTGCATGATGTAACATAATTGTAAATATAATGAATCTGCAGCAACTGAGAAAAATGATTATTTCTCTTATGTCAATAATCATTTATTGTTGGGGAGATGAAGGATTTTTTCCCTTTCTGTTTCCTCATTTAGAAATTGGCCAGGATCTGAAGGACATTGCTGATAATGAGATTGGATTAACTTTCTCCTCAAAGTTATTCAGAACCCACCCAAGTGGAGAAGCTCAATGTACTCTACTCAGGCTTTTGGGAGGGGGAAGGCAGAGATCACCTGTCTAGATTGCTCAGGGCTGGAGATGATCTAGAAGTAAAAGTGACATAATTAAAGTTAGTCCCCAGACTTTCCTTACAATAAGTCCACCTCTCATTATAATAGTCATTCTTCTCATTAATTGTTAATCAATCAGAGTTGATTGCTATCAGGAATACCCATTCTTCCAAGGATATATAAGCATCAAGAAGACACTGGGATGCATCTTTGGTTTAGGAGATGCAGACAAATGACCCTTTTATTAAGTATCCACTAGTCATAATTAATAAAATGATTGCTAATTGCCCTGAAACTATGTCTCCGGAATTTCTTCTGTCACATAACACAAAATCATAGTATCTTAGAGTTGGAAAATATTTCAGTGGCTATCTAGTCCAAGTGATAGTGCAAAAACAATCCCTGACTGCACAAAACCAAAAGTAGTCATTCAGTCTTCTCTTGAAGATATCCAATGAGGGGAAACCCATTACCTCCAGAAGCACTTTTCTTTTACACAGTTCTAGTTATTAGGCAGTATTTTTTATTTCTGATATTAACTCTTAATTTGCATTTTAATTCATTGCTCCCAGGTGTGTACTCTGGAGTAAAAAAAGAACAAGTAAGCCCTTCAAGCACAAGTCAAGAAAAATGAAAAGAGAATTTTTACGTGCAGTGATAACAATAGGCAAGAGTATGTGTTAGAGAGCTATCTAAAAGTGATTTAATGGTAAACAGAAGTAATAGGGCATTCCTTTCCTTTTTCTAACACCTCAACACTTTAATGGGTATTTAAAATCCTCCTTTCTTGTCTTTTAAAAGTATACTTTGTTAAGTTTTAGCAGTAAAACCTTTTGGCTACTGAAGTTTTACTAGACATCTCAACTATAAACTACTCTAGCCATTCTTAAAATACTTACAGCAATCTTTGACACTTCTCTTTTGGATGGTTTTTAAACTCTGCCCTATAATTTACTTTGGCTTAAGGATTTCCTGTGAGGTTCTTGAAGAACTATAAAGATTAATTAAAATGATTAATGAACCTAATTCAGTAAGAGTTTTATGTTATATCCCTGTGTAAATTCTGTATCAGCAACATTCTTTAATAAACCATTATCTGGGGGGAGTCAAGATAGTCAGCTAAGATTCAGCAACACAGGTGAACTCTCTCAATATTCTCCTCCAAATAACTTTAAAATAACTCAAATCAAATTTTGGAATAGCAAAGACAACAAAAAGTCAGGTTGAGATATTTTTCCAGCCTAACAGCAGAATCTAATATTCTCCAGCTGAAGTATAAAAGGCAAGCATAACAATCATATTCTCAGACAAAGCAAAAAGCAAAAATAGATCCAATTAAAAGAAATAATCAGACAAACTACATTTTGCTAAAAGATACCAAAGACAATGAAATAATATCAAAAAATTTTACAGGAAGTTTCTCTAATAAAGCTCTCATTTCTCAAATATATAGAGAGAACTGAATCAAATTCATAAAAATAAGAACCATTCCCCAACTGATAAATCATCAAAGGATATGAACAAGTAGTTTTCAGAAGAAATCAAAGCTATCTCCAGTCATATGAAAAAATGCTTGAAATCAATAGTGAATAGAGAAATGCAAATTAAAACAACTATGAGGTGACATCTCACCTCACACTTACCAGAAATTACAGATGCAGGGGGAAAATAGATGCACTAATGAACTGTTAGTACAACTGTAAACTGGTCCAACCATTCTAGAGAATAATTTGGAACTATGGCCAAACCTTACATATCCTTTGACCCAGCACCTCAAAGTCTTCAAAGAAAAAAAATTAAAGTTCCTGTATGTACAAAGTCATTCACAGAGGCTCTTTTTGAAATGGAAAGAATTAGACCCACCTGAACTAAAGCAAAGTGAAGTGAGAAGAACCAGGAGATTCATTGTGCACAGTAATAACAGTTACAGTAATGATGATCAACCATGAAAGACTTGGCTACTCTGATCAATACAATGATCCAAGATAATTGCAAAGAACTCATGATGGAAAAATGCTGTTTATCTCCAGGGAGAGAGATTATGACCTCTGAGTGCAAATTGAGAAATAATTTTCTCATTTCATTTTTATTGCCTTTTTTTTAACAATATAGACAATATGTTGGAAATCATGTTTTGCATGATTTCACATGTATAACTGATATCAGTTTGCTTGCCTTCTAAGTGGGTATAGGAGGGTTGGGTGGGAGGGAGAGAGTATGGAATTCAAAATTTAAAAAGAGAAGAATGTTAAAAAATGAAAAATAGTATTTTATAAATAAACCATTACCTCAATACTTTCCCGAAAGAGCAGAATTTAAAGGTGAAAGGGACCTTAAAGACCATTTTGTCTCCTCCTTTCATTGTAAACATAAGGAATATAAAGCACAGAGAGTTTAAATCATTGGCTTAAGGTCACAAAACTAGCTAATGGCATAGTTGTAACTAGGAAGCAGGTGTCCCAATTCTCAGAAGACTATTCACTTCTAAAAAAACTACTATTTGGCACGGAAATAATGTTGACATTTTTCTTAGCTGTTGGATATAATATTATTCCATCCAAATTTCTAAAACAGTAAATGGTATCCCAGAAGTCTTTAAACTATTAAAGATAAAAAACTGAACTAAGAATTTTTGGGGATATCCCATATAGTATTCAGGAGAAATAGTAACATATAGGATAAAGAACTTATCTCAGAGTAAGGATGAACTGAGTTTAAGTCCAATTCCAACTTTTCAGTGACATAGACAACAATATAAGACTAAAACTTGTAGAGCAGGAGCAAATCTGCATTGGTAGAGAGGGTTTCCTTACTGGAAGTTTCTTACACAGTTGATATCACAGGTCTGGTCCAAAAGAAAATTACTGTTCATAAAACTAATATCTAATTCTTAGGGTACAACATGTAACTTACATTAATTCTTTTTTTTCCAAAGAAATGAGAATTATTAAGATAATTATAAGGTGAAAAGTATCTAACATAAAATTAAAAGCCCCCATCTATGTAATGTGCTTTAGTTTACAATTTCCTCAAGCCCATTACATCATCTCTAATATTATACATATTTTGTAAAGCTAAGAGTTTGATACTTGAGCCTCTTGGTTTCTTTGTGTTTTGATGCATGATGGCTCTTGCAAAGAAATTTTAAAATAAAATTGCCTATAGACTCTAAAACTGCTATGAGAACATAAAGATGAGAGCTAATAGTCCTTTCAGAACAGACCAGAAGAAGACCAATATTCTAGTTTAGGTTTTTCGCTCAGTAAAACCATTTCTGATACATCATCTGTAGGCTTTCTATCATCATGGACTAATATTCAAATAATAAGCCCACTATAAAGAGCTGAAACATCACTTCACAAAGCAAACTGAAGTGTGCCAATTTAGGAAATGGGCAAGGAAAGTCTGACCTACAAAATCTTGGCTTTAAACTCTTTGCAGAAAAAAAGAGCCAAAAAAAAAAAAAGTCTTAAAATTGACAAAGATTCCCCCTCCCCTCATTCTTACCTTTAGAAATCTTTCATCTGTCAATAATGCAACTTGGTTTTCTGGAGTTTGCTTCTCTACATACCTGAAATTAGCATGAGACACAGACACAATCCAGAAAAGCATCATGTAAAAAACCAATGGAAACTGCCCCCAAAAGAACCCCAAATTCTTCCCAGCTTAACATCCACAAACATGTATTTCTTCCTAAAAACAAATCCAAGATGATGGTCAAAGTTTCATGAGTTCTACATTTGGAGCACAGGGCACTCACCAGAGAATTTGTGGGCAAGATAGGAAAAAAATGCAAGTCTAAAATGGAAAGTAATATGAATCAGCATAAAAAGGACTGAACCATCCATTTGGAAATGTAACCAACCAATATGAGTTAACTAGCCACCTCATACATTAGTCAAGCACTAACATGAGCTAATTCTGCATTAAAAAAAGTCTGGTTCCCTAAATGAGAAAGTGGATACTCCTGATATTTTCTGCTTGGTAACTGACTACTGTCAGGAATACTGTTGGAGAGAAGTTCTTCTCAAGTACAGCTGGACTGAAAGATCTTGGAAATCCCTTCCAACTCTTAGAACCTTGGAAGTCTATCATTTTGTCCATAAATATAATGCTCATGAGTCAAGGGTGTCTCTTAAGGTGACAAGGGATCCTCTTAAATCTTATCAAGGGAAAATATGTACATGAAATGATGCAAATCAAGACAATTAGAAAAGAATACTTACAAAGTCAACACAAATAAACCATTGAGAGACTCAGTAAGACTTTTTGTTTAACATCACGGTTCTATTTGATAAAGTGTACACAATAACAATGATTATGAAAAATTGAAATTGACGGTTGTGTAAATTATAGAGATTTAACTTGTTCCTGAGGAAGAAATAAAAAAATGCACCTCCCTTAGCAGGGATAGTAAGGAAATGGAACAATGCATATATTGTTGGATGACTGAGTTACTTTTGTTGAATTTTTCTTTCCTCCTTAAAAAAAAAAATTTGTCCCCTTTGAGTGGGATAGGGAAATATTAAGAAATGAAGGTAATACAAAAATAAAAGGTATCAACAACTTTTAAAAATCAGGATAAAATGTAGAGTGTAACACCTTAGAGGTTTTATGTAAGACTTTGTTCCATATTGTGTATGTTTATTTGTTTTGTCACTGATTAAGCTTATAATAAAATTGAAGTTAAAAAAACTATTCTATTAGTAAAAAAAAATTCTCCATGCTTTACCATTTATTTATATGAAATGATAATGTTAATAATAGCTAGCTTTTATGTAACACCTTAAGATTTACAAAGCACTTTATAAATATTATCTCATTTTATCCTCACAACATCCAGAGAAAGGAGTTGCTATATTATCATCTCCATTTTGGAGGTGAGGAAACTCAAGTAAACAGAAGTTGTGACTTTCCCAGAATCACAGAGAATGTCTGTGCTTAAGGCTCTATTTGAACCCAGAACTTTCTGACTCTGGGTCCAGTTGCTCTATCCACTGAACTTTTCCCACTCTTACCCTTAGAAATCTCTCATCTGTCAGTTATGTAACGTGTTGCAATCTAGTTTCCTAATACCCTTTAAAATCAGTCATCTCCCCCACTTCTTTGATTTCGTGCTAACCAACCACCTCTATGATTATGAATTAGGTTTCTCTAGTAGGTACTTTTCATGTTTTTCCATGGTAAATAAAGGAATTGTCATTCTGCTTTTATAAATCAGTCTCCTGTGAGTAAGATTAGCATGATTCAGTGTCCCTGAGCATTATCACTCACTAATTAAAGCACCTAGCACAGCAAACGCAACACTGATACCTCAGTTTCTACCTCTAAAATGACAGGAGAAGGCTGAGGAATGGAGAACCTCTGAGGCCCCTTCCTGCTCTAGACTGATGATACTATGATCCCATGACCACAAGAACAGATAAAATCTAGTGAGTGAGGAAGTAAAATGAAGAAAGACAGCTGTGGCGCCCTCACCTAGATGTTAAGATTCCATAACTCTACCATGATTTTTATTTATATTTACATCTTTACTTACTGCAGGTTCTAGAAGCATAAATTAGTTGTGTCTCATGGCTTATGTGATTTTGTTAGGCACAGCAAACACTGAAACTGGAGGATGGATTACTACAAAGTGAACTTTAGAGTAATTAAGAGGTTTTTCACACTATAGAAAGGAGATTTTTTTATAGTTATGCTTTTTTGAATATTTCAGATGTGATGATGGACTAAGTGTCCGTAGTCCTAGGACCAGACTAGCAAAATGTAGAAAGGCTTCTAAATCAATAGACAGGAAACTTATACACAAAGTGTACAGTATGGAGGTGCATTGGTGAGATCCATCTATGATGAAGCTATAGATTTTCTGACATACATAAAAGTATTAAACATGAATTTCTTTTTTACCTCATAAAAGAGGGAAGGCGCCGAATACTTTCACATTGGTCTTCTGATAAAGAATATATTCTTCTCTTTGCTTCTGGGAGATCACAGCACAGAATGCTGAGTGGCTGAGAATAGAAATGTTCTAATACGGCCAGCTAAAAAAAAGAGGGAAGATATTTGGAATATCTCGATAGCAAATCTCTTGCCTTACATCAATTCAATTTTCTGGGGATAAAAACTAAACTAAACAAAAACTCCCTAAAATATTTATGAAGCCAATATGGTTGTTATGAGGCTCAAGTCCCACTCTGATATATACTAAATGTGTGGCCTTGGACAAATCATGTAACTTCCAGGTGCCAATTCTGTACTGGTAGAAAGAGATTTCTCTCTAAGAGATGCCTACATGAATATTATTAGATCAGACATAAAGATTTCATTACATATTCAGATATACATTTTGTGGGTTTGTATGAAACACTATTAATGGTACTATAGTCACTGCATAAGGAGACACGAACAGTTTATTAAACCCAGATTTCAGGAACAAGGCCAGAAATTGTCAGCTCCCTAAAACTGAAAGGAATCAAGAAAACATCAACAACTATCAACCTATATGCCTATTTTTTCATCTATACAAACTTTTACGACAGTCAACTCCATATCAACAAGGGTATACTCACTAAATAAGGACATTAGTAGAGAATAGATAAGCTTTCAGAAGTGATATTCAAAAATGGATCACATCTCTACCATCTTACAATTAACTGAAAGATACAGGGAATATAAGATCACATCACGTTTATTATTTATTATTTGAAAAAAAATATTTGATTCAGTAAAACAAAGTGTTCCTTACAGGCCTGTTCATATATCAAAATCACTCAAGATTCCTTAGAAGATATAACAGAAAGGACCCTGTTCAATGACATTTTGATAACAAACATCAAGCTAGGTATAAAACACAGATATGTGCTACATGTTTGCCAAAGGTAATTATTCACCACTGGGATGAAAGAGATGCAGCAGAGTACAGTCAAGGAGGGATTTCCTACAGATAGTGAGATCTTCCAGATGCTCTTAGTTGGAGATGACATTGTAATGACTGCATTTAGTTCCTACACACTACAGAGACTCCTGGAAGAGATCTGTAGTCACTTAAAGAAATCTTATCAGTCCATCCATGTAGGAAAGCCAAGTGTATAAATAACATAGAAAACCTTTTTTACTGACTTTGATTAGTGTTCCTACATGGAAGCAAGACATGGAATATTAGCCTCAGAAGAACTAAAGATAGGCATCAAAGAGAGGGCCACAGAGAGATGCATGATAGGTATGAGTGCTGCAATGTATAACCAATGAGGAACTCTAAAGAACAGGAGTAAAATACATCATCAAGAAATCCTATGACAGAAAGAAAGTCTTCTCTTTCTGGAGTGATAAAGTGGCAAGAGTGACATCCAAAGCGTTCTATTAGTACCCCCTTAATGGAAGACCTCCCAAACTTTGGGTGGACCCCTGAAGTGACCTTTCAAGAAAAAATGGACAAGAGTTGCATGGGATAGGTAGGTATGGGTCAATTGTGATCTACAGAACTTACAGGAATTCCCAAATGAATGAGATCACAGATCCATATATAATATCATCTCACTTGAATCTCACAACAATACTGTGAGGCGGGTACTACAAATATTATTTTATAGATAAGGAAATTAAGACTCAGAAAGGGTAAGTGTTTCACCAGTGGTCACATAGATATAAAGTCATCAGAAGCAGGATCTGAACTTTGGTCCTAAGTCTACTACCACATTCACTCCATTAAAACTACTGTACTCAGCAATGTGGAAGATGACTTGGAGAGGTGGAGATGGGAAGCAGGAAGGTTGAGGCTATTGGATAGTCTAGGCAAACAGAAATAAAGACTTCAACTATGATTGTTGCAGCAGAGGAACTGAATATGAGAGTGACAGAGGTAGAAATAACAGGACTTGGAAGCTGACTCTAGGCTCCAACTGACAATCTCATTTATTCCCTCCTCTTTATTGATAAAATAATAATGCTTGGTACACAAATGAATCTTTGCAGTAATTCCTTGTCCTTCAGGGATACAAAATCCACAGTTTGGGAACTATTGGTAAAGAGGTAAAGAGGAAAAAGCATTGTATTTAGAGTAAGGAGACCTGGATATTAAATCTTGATTCTATTACTTACTATATGAATGAGCATAGTCAAGTAAGTTTCCTCACTGAACAAGATGATTCCATAATTCTCATTGCTACCAGTTTATTAGGGGTTCTCATGACCATTCATCCATCAACGATGGGGAACCTGCAGCCTTGAGGCCACATGAAGTCTTCTAGGTCATTGGGTGCAGCCTTTTGTCTAAGTCCAAGTTTTCTAGAACAAATTCTCTTATTAAGGGAATTTGTTCTGTGAAGTTTGGATTCAGTCAAAGTGCTGCACTCGAGGATCTAGAGGGCCACATGTGGCCTTGAGGCTGCAGGTTGCCCACCCAATCTAGCTTACAGCCTCTTAACAGGTTTTCATGCTGTCAATGCCAGACTAATCTTCTTACACAAAGATTTTTTCATATAACTTCTTTATTTAAAACATAGTAGTAGCTGTTTACCATTGCCTACCAAGTAAAATTTAACCTCTTTAATCCGACATTTGAAACATTTAACAATTTTGCATTACTGGATCCTCCCAGTCTTATCTCATAGTTGTTATTTTCACATGTGGGATGTCCCAAAGACACAGTGCAATTTTAAGCTATTAAGTATTTAAGCTTCAATACCTTAAAACTACACTAAGGCTTCTGAGACCCCCTGTAATCCTGCCAAAACAAAAGAACTGTAAGCCTGGGCACACATTCTATGGTTTACTGCCTCTGCTCCTCTGCTTACTCTATTCCCTATGTCTGGAACGTCTGTAGTTCCACCCTCTACCTGTTGAACCCCCTCTTAGGCCAAACTCATATACTCACTTCTAACAGCAACCCCCCAGCCAGTAATGATCCCCTGCTCCTCAGAACTTGCAAACCATTCTGATTTTTTTCTCTAATGTACTTATCATGTATGAATCTGAAACACGTCTGTGTCTATGTCCGTGACACTAACAGATAATGTTCCATATGAACTAGGACCATTAATCCACAAAATCCCAGGGTTTAGGGCTAAAAGGAACTTTAGTAATCATCTAATCCGACTCTCTCATTTTATACAACAGGAAACTGAAGTTCAGAAAGGTAAAGTGATTTGCCTAAGGTGACTCAAGTCTTAAGTAGTAGAACCAGATTTCAGAAGATTTCAAATTCAAGTCCCTTGAACTAAAATACAACATATTTTCCTCTATATCTCTATATTCTTCCCAAGTGGAAGACTTTAGGCTTATGTGGGAACATGGAGGAGTGGGGAGAGAGAAAAAATTATTACCAGGACCCCACGGATCCATGCAGAAACCAAGTACTATCTTTTTTGTATTTTTACAGTCAGTGAATAATAACATAACCAATGTCATGTGGAGTTACGCATGTGATGTTTAAAAGGGTGCCTCATATACCAAAAAGGTTGGGAACCAGTGGTCTACATTACAGTTTTACCCAAACTGTTTCTCTCCCCTAGTGGCAAGTGCACAGCTCTGTACACTGTAACTAATTAATGTTTAGTTTTCCCCAATATTGAAAAGAAAGTCAACAATCTAAAATATAATTAATGTAAAAAAAGCTGAATTAATTCATTATAACATTATGTGGAAAGAGGCATATTACTACATCGCTAATATAGTTATGAATTGGTATAACCATTCTGAGAAGCAATTTGAAATGACGTAAAGAAAGTAACTAAAATGTGCATGCTCTTTGACCCAAAGATTCCACTACTAGACATATACTGCAAGGAGGTCAGTGACATGAAGGGTTCATATACAGCAAAATATTTATAACAGTATTTTTTTTGTAGTAGCAAAGAACAATGCATAAAGTAGATATCTGTCCTTTGTGAAATGGTCAAACAAACTGTAGTACATGAAGGAAAGAAATCAATATTTGTTAAGTGCCTACTATTTGCCTGGTGGTATGCTAAGAGCTTTACAAATGTTACTTCATTTGGTCCTCACAACATCACTGGGGGGCAGTGAAATATTCTACAAGAGTTTATGAACTTGACAATATAGATGAGCTTGGGAAGATATATGAAGTGATCAAAAATGAAGTAACAGGAACCAGGAAAACAATACACACCTTCACTATGACTATACACAACAATATATATCATGATTATAACAGTGTAAATGGAATCACAGTGAAATGGACAAAAATGAATATAAAACTAAAGAGAAGAAGTTTGCCCCCCAAAAAAGAGATATGAGAGTTTGTCTTCTTTTTCTCCATAGAAATGGGAAGAGGGAAATGGAACACTGTATTAGGGTTCTCAAACTGTGGGCTTTATATTCCTAGGGGGACAAGGAATTATCACAAGGATACTACAAAGTCGTATGTGTACCAAGCATTGTTACTTTGTCATTATGTATTTTTTCAAAGCACATAGAGTTTGGGGTAAATGAGGTGTCAAATACATCAAAAGGCTGAGACAGAATAAAAGGTAATTGGGGAAACGTATAACATATAAATAAAAATACAATGGAACATAAAGAGTTAATATGTGGTTTTCTAGGTCAGTATGTGGTCTGCAGAGATCCTTTTGGCCAGGTCAATAGCTTTTGTTTCTATCTGACATTACTACTATATATATAATGGCAGATGTTTATAATGTGCAGATTAGTTCTGCTGCACTTCATTTTTCTTCTCCTTTAAAAAATTTCCTAAGGATTTTTTCCTAGAATGTAAGGGATGGTTCTCTGAGAGGGGAAGTGAGAGGAACGGAGGAAGACATGAATGATGTAAAGGTAAAAGATATCAATGAAATAGATTTTTAAAATTAATGACAATACTATAAGATAGACACTCTTGATGACTGAGCAAAAAAAAAATGGAGAGTAAAGAATTTGGCAGTTTATCTTCCAAGGGAAGAGAAGTTGTATCTGAGGGATAACTAGAATCCTGGTTACTAGAAAGATAAACTCATAGGGAAACAGGGATAATTATCCAGGTTTTATTACTATCTGCATGAAATATTCTGAAAGACTACCAATTTTATTCGATGATTTTCGTGGCCATCAAGAACCTTAAGTCTACTAATCTGATTTCCCAGGTATGCTGATAACAGGAAGCAGGAGTCCTGTGAAGTAGTTAACATGAGTCAGTCCTCCAGAGTCTGATCACTATAAGGTAAAATGGAGAAAATTAAGTTCCAGCGCTTGGAAAAGCTTAAGCTAAATCATAAATATAAAGTAACCGCACCAAGGAATTATTCAAAGGTCCTATAAGGCACTATCAGAAACAGTCAGGCTCTAAATTTTTCAACTACAACAATAAGATAGTGGCAGACCATTATTTTTCTCCAATAAGAAGTAAATGTCCAGTATTAATACTTAGTTTAATTTCTGTGAAGTTATTTTCAACCTTCAGTTTTCTCTCAGACTGATACTACACTGTTTTGATTAAACTTTAATAATATTTTTCAGCATGAAGAATCTGAAGACCAAAGAAAATGAGAGACTTGCTTCAATATAGCAGAGCCAGAATTAAGATAGGAATCTCAAACATGCTTAGCAAACTAAGACACTTTTCAAGTATGTTTTTAATATCTAGTTAGCTAGAAGTTGATTATCTTATGACTCTATGAAGGCACTACCTTGAGTTCACTCACTACATCGGCTAGTTATAACCAAGTATTGCACTGCAGTCAACGATCTTGCTAAAAGGTACCACTGGTCAACAAGGGAGACTGGGTAAGAGGATGCTGGAGGCATTATGGAAAAATCACTCAAGACACATGTTCTGTTGTCAATGGATCAGTAATATTTTAATTTCAAAAGACATAAAATTATAGAATGTTAGATTTGAAGGACCTCAGAGATCATTTAATTCAATTCCCTTATGTTCCTCTTCAGGCAACTGGAACTCAGAGTGGTTAGATGACTTTCCAAAGGTCACACAGTGAATTAGCAACAGCTATAACTAGCTGTTCATGTTTAGAGTGTTTAAGGTTTATGGAGAGCTTGGTAAATTTCCACATATCATTGTGGAAATAGCTCAGAAAATTATCTGACTTGCCCAAGATTACAAAATTAGTAAATAGCAGAGCCAGAGCTTGAATCCAAGTAATTCCATTCACTATGTTACATTTTATAAAGAGATATTTTCAGCATTTCATCAGTAAACAGAAAAAGTTCTATTTTAAGTGTAGAGTTTTTTATCTTAATTTTATTTTAATATTTTTTAATATATTTACTTTAAATATTATGCAGCAATAAATAACTATAAGATTTCAGAACAATATAACTTGACATAATTTATTGAAAAGCTATCATTGCATGATCTTCAGACTAACCTGTCAATTTGTATTGAGAATTTTCACCTTTTTTAAAACAACCGATTACTGTATTTAAAATTTCTTCAGTGTCCCCTTACCTGGAGTCCTTTGATGAAGTTTTGAACTGAAAAATCATGGTATAGAAATATATTGGTCAGAACTTGTAATGCTTTCTCATTGAGTTTAAAGGGAAACCGGGTTGTAAGAAGTAGCTGAAAGAAAAATTGAAAAATATATTACTTGTTAATTTGAAGAAAGAGCTAGTTTAAAGAGATTAGCTAATTCTCTATTGGATCAAATATATGTCAATTTTCTCTTAGTTTCATTTCATAAGCAGAAGACAAAAGTTCCCTTTCCAAGGCACAGTCTCAGAAGCAATGAAAGAAGCTTACTATTCCTGTAACAAAAAGATAGTACAAAAAGATAGTAATGCCATTTCTTATTTCTCCAAATATTGTCTACTACTTAAATGTTCATTGAAATTTTTTTTTTAAAAAGCAATCAGTGAAGATCAATAGGGAAGTGTTTGTAAAGTTTCTGTTACTGAGATAGATTCCTCTTAAGACTGACAATACTGTTGGAGAAACTACTTTAAGAATTGACTTTTCTGTTTCTAAGAGAACAGCTGATATGAAGAGCATAGGAATAAAGTTTCTCAAAGTAAGCAAAAATACAAGAATTAACCAGGAAATTACACCTCATCTCTGCATGGGAGAAAACAGAATATGCTTCCTCCTTCATTCCCCATGTTTATGTAATGAATGTAAATTAATAAAATTCTACTATATATGATCTGTGTACTGCTAAATCTTCTGGCCATCAGAACAAAAGGAAGCCTACTTCTCTCAAATATAAGATATACTTAGATAAAATTAACAGAAAAATACAAATGGTATTTTCAATGGTATACACACACATAAATGAATAAAAACTTGCCCTAGGCTTCATCCTTCAAAGAAAATTTAGCAACTGCAAGAAGCCACTGCAAAAAAATTTCACATTTAAGGACTGGAAAAACTGTCAGTATAACTTTTGATAAATTTAGAAATGCATCTTGTCTTCCTTTTGGAAAAAAAATGTAAAGGTGGTCAGTAAATAATTGTCGGATTATCATCAGTACACTAAGGACAATCACTCAACATATATAACATCTCTGAAGAAAATCTCGTGCTTACAAGACCAGCTAATGACCTGAAGAATCTTTATTTTCTTGAGTAGAATTAGCTAAAAAACCTCAATTGTGTTTTTTTCTGTTAATTTTTTAAATTGTGTTAATAACACTTTTATAATTATTTATAGTACTTAATTGCAGGCTTGGGAGTCAGAAAAGATTCCACTGAAAACTTTAAACCATTTTACATGAGATATAAAAAGCAAAACATTTATTGTTACATATAAATACATATATATGTATGTATACGTATACATGCACACACAAAATATACATTAAATCCTGCTATGTGCTACATAGACTACTGAAAATATAATGATGTGACTATATCTTAAACTTGTTTTCTTATCTGAAGGCAAAAATAATCCAGCAAAAATTAATAACTATATAAAATTGTATAAATGTGTTCAAAAATGTTATTCTGGGATATGTACAGCATTTTTTCTTTTCTTCTACATATACACTACATACACAACAAGCATGTTCTTTGCTACTCTTTTTATCTTGGGGTCCTTGGGAAATAATTACCTTGTCCAGTAGTTTAGCCAGGTGCTCCTTGCAAGTCAATGACTGGAGTAGCTCTATACATAAAGAAGACACTGCCTGAGGGAGCAATCGATGGATAATGATGGGAGAAGTGGCAATGCCAAAAACAAGTACTATTGGAAGCTCATGTAGGTACTGACTAGATTCCAAGAGAAAAAAGAAACAAAAATAGTCTTTAAGTAGTTAAATATATTTCAGTACTTGATACTTCAGAATGAGACAAAGCATAATACCCTTCCCTTATCCAATAACAGATAATAATAGAAGTTCTCACATTTAGACAAGAAATCCTAGCCTCTTAAAGCTAGATGGCATTTTAAGAGTAAATTAAGCCTATCGCCTCATTTTGCAGATGAAAAAACTGAGATCCAGGGAGATCAATAGATTCAGAGAATCTCACAAGGGAACTCACAATGTCACACAATCTGATTCCCACTCAAAGCCAGAATTCTATTGTATTCTTGACAGATGGATATCTAGTCTCTGCCAGAATACTTTCAATGACAAGGAGCTACAGAGTAAACAATCTATTCTCAGGTAACTGTAATTTTAAAAAGGTATCTCTAAGGTCTTTAGTGGGGGGAAACTGAAATCTTTTATGTATATATATCTATGTGTGAGTATATGTGTGTATGTGTGTGTGAGACTATTCATGTGGCAATTTTTAATGTAAATTTCTCTATAATGTATTTATGACAGGGTTCCCAACATAGGATACAAGAAATCTGTCATGTGGATATGGAGGATATTTAGCAAATAACTATATTATTCTATTGAGTAATTCCAAAAGTAATACCTTATGTGAAAAAATGTGTGAATTAGTGAACAGTGAGGGGAGAGGGGGAAAAAGAGAGGGAATATTAAAGTACGTCTGAAAATTTTGAAAAAAACAGTTGAAGAAATAATTCTTGTAGACCAAAACCAAATGAATTTTGAATACAAAATCTTTTTCATAGTGAATTAGAAAAAAAAATCAGGGATAGTGAACTAATCAGAAATGAGCTAACTAATCTCCACAATAACCAGCAACTCCAAATTGATTCCCCACTGAAGTTACAAAATTTTTGGTGCACTCTTTGGAGACCTTATTGTTATTCAACGTGTTTACAAGGTTTTAATTCCATCTATAATAATATCTCTGTGATTTAAGATTCTCTGCTTAGTTTTCAATTACACGATCATGGATTTAGAGGCAGAAAGGACCTCAGAGATCATCTAGTCTAGTGTTGTGAAGCTCAAACAAAAACGGGGACCACTAGTGCATACATAAGGATCCCTGTGGGTCACATGTTAACCTAACTTTAAAATGTAATATTATCTATGTTTATTGTATTTTTATTTATTTTGTTAAATATTTCCCAACTAAATTTGGAGCTGGTAGGGGCCACATTCAGGAGCTGTGCTTGACTTTCGATCTAGTCCAATCCCTCATTTTATAGATGAAGAAACTGAGGTCCAGAGAGGTGGTGTCTTGCTCAAAGTCATATAGGCAGTAAGTCATAGAACTGGGATTCAAACTAATGTTCCATGATTCAAAAGTCAAAAAATATGGGAATACTATACTGAGAATAAAACTGCAAGTCAAAAAGAAACAGAATCAGGGGTCTCATCAAATTTTTTTGACCTTTACTAAACATAAACACTTAACCAATTTGTACCCAAAAATGTTGTTAGGTTCTGAATAGAGTTTTTATTATGAAAACTTAATCACTTTATTTTATCTCTTATGTTCAGAGGCATAGAGACTGGATCTGTGATTTCACTGGTATAGAAACTCCTGGAGGAAGAAACTCTCTCCCAATGCAGATCAGTGCTTAGGAGAGTCACCAAGGCCAGGGAGCTGCATTGCAGCCATGCCCACAATGTGTCCAATGTAGCCTCAATGAGATTAAAATGTAATTGCGAAATATTCAACACAATAAATAAAAGCAATAGAACATAGATTATGTGAATAAGTACCTTTCTAAGTCAATGTGTGGCCCACAAGGACTCTTACGTAGAGTTTAGTGGCTCCTGTTTCTATTAGAATTTGATATCCCTGACCCAGAGTACTAGGAGATTAAGGGAACTACTTGCCTAGGATCACAGACAGTATGTGTCAGAAGCAAGAATGGCACCCAGGTCTCCCCTGCTCTCTATTGTCACGCTACCTCTCTCTTATTTATATGGAAATGGAAATTCTATAATTTATTTAATTTTAAAATGAACACTGGGTATGCGAAGGTTTACTGGAAACCATGGGTTATGGGAAGTAAAAAAATTGGAAACTCCAGTAATTAAACTATTTCGTGCATTTCACATATTTAAAATAATTTAACTTTTTATTGATAATAACTTTAATAACAGAAATAGTAGCTAGCATTTATATAGTGCTTTAAGATTTGCAAAGCATTTTACATATGCTATCTCCTTTGATGACTCAGGGACAAGCCTACGACATCAGTCATTAAACTAAACTATAATAATCTTAGTCTCTAAGGCTTAGAGGCTAGTAAATATATGGGAACTGTTACTTTAGATACAATGATTTTGCTTTTCCTTCTGTATTCTCATCCACTGTTAATTCTAACTTCTCAGTGTATTAACCTCTAGTGATTCTAATGTTAAATATGAATAGTTATGATCATCAAGTATTTGGCAAAATGAACTCAACATTTTTTTGTAAAGAGTCAAAGGTTTTAGGATTTTTGAGTCAGAAAGAATCATGAGATGAGCTACTATGGTATGCAACAGTGAGGTAGATGATGTTATTTGAATCAGCCATTCTCTTCCTTGTTCTATAATTTGCACATATATGTACAGCATTTTTAACATTTAAACATCTTTCCTTTAACTTTCCTCAAACTAGTTTATTTCATTTGGTTGACCTGTCTACTTTAAAGAAGGTATCATTCTTGTCAAGTAGAATGTATGTGTTCAGAGACTCAGAAAATAGCAAGACATCATAAAATAGGTTTTAGCAAATTCTAATGACACAAATAGACATTATCCAGAGGAAGAAGCAATTTAGCTTTTTATCCAGCAAAGTCAGAAATTGTATTTGTGAGACAAATGGGCTCTTCAGGGCTCTGTTTTACTTGGTGAGTTAAGAATCAGACAACTTTATCTATTTGACTCTCATTGCTATGTCACAGGAAATAAATGCCCAATCTAACAGCAATATTCATTTATTCAGCATTTGAAGTTTGGATTCTCTCCAGTTTCAAACTGCAGAAATATTTAGTCACCAATCTTCTCTAAAAATGGTTTCTTCTTTATCAAAAAAATATATATTGCTGTAACTGAAGTTAGAAGTTAGAAGAAAGGAATGAATCAGAGATTTTTAGTGACGAAACAAGAAGAGACTCCATTACCTGCTGATAATTATGAAGTCTTGAAGTACTTTGGTTGAGAAACTTTCTACGTCCTTCAAGATGATCACAATAGGAGGTGATTCCTTCCATTGACTGGAAGAAGTTAATTTTTTGTTTGCACTTTCAGAGCCTGTCTTCTGTAATGATATTGGGAAAATTAAAAGCACTTATTGAAAGAGGGTTAAAAATAAGCTTTACCCAAAGTTATGATGTCAACCTGCTGATGAATCTCTTGATATGACTTATAGCAATGGTGTCAAATTCAAATAGAAATGGATTCTAGAGGGCTACATGTTGACTCATAATTTATTTATTTATTTTGTTAAACATTTCCTGTGTGTGTGTGTGTGTGTGTGTGTGTGTGTGTGTGTGTTCCCAAATGTATTTTAATTTGGTTCAGGTGACACAGAGTTTCATAAATTTGATACCTCTGGTTTGCAGTATTATTGTTCTTTTATTTCTCCACATAATATTCAAAGAAATGCATTTAGAATAATAAATAGCAAAATCTTTCTTGTTTCTGGTGGCACAGAATGCTAAGCATGGAGTCAAGAACATGGCCTAAGATACTACTAGCTCTAAGACCCTGAGCAAGTCATATATATTATTCTGTTGTTCTGGTCATTACTATGGCCAATTTATGTTTATAGTTTTCCTAATATTGAACCAGTCCTGCATTCCTGGTAAAAATTCAACCTGGTCATAGTGCACAATCTTTATTATATGTTGCTATAGTCTCCTTGCTAATATTTTATTTAAATTTTTTGCATTAATATGCATCAAGGGCATTGGTCTATAACTTTCTCTGTGCTAAGTCTCTCTGCTTTGGATGTCATATTTCTCCCATAGAAGGAATTTTCAGGACCTCTTCCTTTCCTGTCTTTTTTCAAACAGTTTATATAGCATTAGAATGAATTGCTCTTCAAATGTTTGACATAATTCTCTTGTAAATTCATTAGGGGCTGGTTTTTCCCCCTTTGGGAGTTCAATTATGGTTATTCAATTTCTTTTTTAAGAGGTTACTTAAATCTGCTATTTTTTATTGTGCTAATTTCAGAATTTTGTATTTTTCTAAACGTTCATTTCATTTAGATTGCCAGTTTTATTGACATATAACTGGGTGAAATGGTTTTTGATAATTTGCTTTATTTTTCCTTCACTGGCTGTGAATTCATCTTTTTCATTTTGGATGCTGATAATTTGATTTTTTAAAAAATCAAATTAGCTAATGGTTAATCTATTTTATTTTTTTCTTTAAAATAGCTTGTTAGTTTTATTTATTGATTTTTTTTGTTTCAATTTTGTTAATCTTTCATTTTCGGGATTTCCACTTTGGCATTTAATTGAGGGTTTTAAATTAGGCATCTAATTTTTAGCTGCATGTCCAATTCATTGGTCTCTTCTTTTCTCTCTTTTATTGATGAAAATGTTTAGAGATACAAATTTCCCCCTATGTATTGCTTTGCCTACATCCCCCAAATTTTGGTATATTGCCTCATTGTTTTTGTTATCTTTAATGAAATGAATGATTATTTTTCTGATTTGTTCTTTGATCTACCCATTCTTTATAATTAAGTTTTTTTAATCTCCAATTAAGTTTTAATCTTTGCTTCAAAGGCTTTTAAATAAGTCTTTTTTATAGTCCAATGCAATAGAGTGAAAACATAACAGAGTTCTATCATATCTAATATTTCTAGAATTCTATTCAGGTCCATTTCTTTTTTGTTTATTATTTGGTTAGGTTTATCTAGGTCTGAGAGAGGTAAATTGATGGCCTCCACTATTATATTTATACTGTCTATTTCACCTTGCAACTCATTTAACTTTCAGTATTTAGATGTTATGGCATTTGGTGAAAATAAGTTTAAAACTAATATTAATTTGTTGCCTCTGACACCTTTCAGAAAATGCAATTTTTCTGTTATCTTTTAATTAGGTCTATTTTTGCTTTTTCTTTGTCAGAGATCATGACTTCTATTCCTGCACCTTTTTTATTTCAGCTGAAATATAATATATACTGCTCCTGCCCCTTAGTTTAACAATGTGCATCTTTTGGTTTCAAATGTTTCTTGTAAATAACATATTGTTGGATTATGGTTTCAAATCCATTCTGCTATCCTCCTTCACTTTATGAGTGAGTTCATCCCCCATTCACATTCACAGTTGTGGTTCTTAATTACATATTTCCCTCCATCCTATTCTCTTACATTTTTCCTTCTCTTTGTTTTCTACTCTCTTTATTTTGCTTATAACTAATCTTTCTCTTAATTTATGCTTCCTCTTATTCCCTTCTCTTCCTTTTTTACTACAGTTTCCCTGTTGAGGGAAATGTATTCCTGTACCTAGTTGTGTGTGTGTTAATTTTTCCTTCCTCTAACCTGTCCAGGTGAGAGTAACATCTTTATATGAGAATATAAACGGTTTATCTTTCTTTAGTCTCTTATGATTGCTTGCTCATGTTTACCTTTTTATGTTTCTCTTGAGTCTTATATTTTTATTTCAAAGTTTCTATGGAACTCTGGTCTTTTCACTAGGAATGTTGGAAAGTCCTTTATTTCAAAAAGGTCCATTTTCCCTCCCCTTTCCTCCTCCCCACCCCTACCAGAATTATATTCAGTTTTGTGAGGCAAGTTATTCTTGTCTGTAAGCTTAGATCTTTTGCCTTTTGGAACTGTGGTTCCAAACTGATTATTCAGTCTTATTACTTCACAGTCCTACGTCTTCACAG
>CM053770.1:365563740-365575745 GCA_028658325.1 Potorous gilbertii | reverse complement strand
GTGGTTATTTTCTAATAGATGGTCTTCTTTTCTAAACATCTACCATTAGATTATGAAACAAATGACACAATTTCTACTGCTATTCAATAGTTCAAACCTGAAGAGTAAAAAAAAAACCTGGTTAATTATTTTAAACCAGAACAAAAAAAAATACCTTAAACAATAAGGAAAGAAAAAATAAGGGTTCTGCTTTTTAAAAAATTACCATTCTTGTTTTGACCTTAGAAGGGTTAAAAAAAAAAACAAACTATGATTCTAGAACAAAGTTGAAAAAAAAAGATTATCATCATATTACTTTTTTATATTATAATTTGACCTCTATCATACTTAAGTTTCCCATTTTCCATTTCCAATTAGGAGAACTTAAATATGATTTAACTCTGAGACTGAGAATTGGCTCACTGAATTAATTTCTGTAGTTATAAAAATGTTTAACACACAAGGATTAACAGGCTATCCAAGTACTCAACCTGGTTCAATACAACAGGAAAAGAAAACCCCAAGGAATTCCTTTGGTTAAGGGTTAATGTTCACTTTTGAATTGGTTTGCTTGGTTTGCTAGTCCACTAATATTAACCAAAAGGGAAAAGAAGAAGCAACTAGAGAGTATATTTTGATGAGAGATTAGTATGCAGTTTGGATGGGATTATCTTTCTCCTTCCAGGAAGATGAAAAGAAGTTTCTCTATGTGAACTTGACCAAGTAAATAGGGTAGCTCTACATCAACAAAACACAAGATGGGAACTGTTAGAAGGCAGACAAAAAAATATTAGTTTCAGTCACTCTCTAAGACAGTTAATATTCCAGGGCCTTATTCACTTTGAAGATTGCTAGTAAGCATCTTAGAAAATGTGATATACAGAAAAAATATTTTAAATCTAAGTTTTCACATGCTTAATAAAAAAATCTACTAGTAACAAGAGATTTAGATTTGTGGAATGCATAATCTAAAAAATACATATAATCAAAAATAATTTATGTTTTCTGAATATTATAATGCTATTTAAGAATATGTCAGTTTAGGGCTCTAAGAATTTACAAATGCTTAAGTTAAATAACAAAAATCATGCTATGAAGATATGATCCTAGATGACTGGGAATCTGGCCCAGTTTTAGCCCTGTGGCACTTTCCTTCTATTCCAGAGACAGCCAACCTTACGTCACCTCTGGCAACAATATAAATTGCTAGCCTAAATTCAGCAATCTTCCACTGTCTTAAGAGTGATACCTGGAAACCTTTCACCTTTCATTGGCAGAAAGCAGAAAGGAAAAGAATTAAATATTTTGGTTTATAAAATGCCTTTTCTGAGACCTGAGACCTCCATGTGGTAAGCAAAAAAATAATCTTCTTCAAATTCTATTGACCTATATGTGAAAAATAGGATTAAACTTAACTAAAAAGGCAATTTTCACAGTTCTATCTCCTATTCTCTTCCAACAATTTTAATTAGAGCTTATAGACTTGCTACAGTTAATTGAGATGTTATAGCACTTCAATTGTTTTGGTTTCAAATGGTACTATTTGTTATTAATTTTTTAGGATAATTCATTAGAATAACAGATCTAGAGCTAAACTGGGTCTTAAAGAGTCCATCTAGCCCAACCTCTCATTTATTTTACACATGAGGAAACTAAGACTCAGAAGTATTAAGCTCCTTGCTTAAGGTTTACAGACAATAATAACATGGCCAGAATTTGAAATCAAGTCCTATGATTACAAATTCAGTGCCTTTTCTACTGTACCACTGGATGTTAATTACCAATTCAATGCAGCAAACATTTATTAAACAGCTTCATTTCTAAACAGTACTTTTATCTATAGGTAATGACTGTAATGATAACAATAACACCAAAAACAACAAGCAGAAACTCTATCACATGGTCTGTAATTGCATGAGCAGAAATGGTTTTAGATACTCATGGAATGTTGTAACTGAAATTCAAGTGAAGAAACAAAGGACCACAAGATTTAAGTGACTTGTCGAAATCACACAGCTCCTTATTGGCAGGGTCAGGACAACAATACAAGTCTGTTGACTTCCAGAATTATTTCATGATGTTACTTCATAGTTGATTGGGTCTATACCACATAATCCTGCGAAGATATATATGGCCTTACTGAAGGGCATCTAATCTGAATAGTGTTTAGATTTCACATGAAGACGAAGAACATATATGGCACTCAATCTTTTTTTTATTTAAATAATATTTTATTTTTCTCCCCAGTTACATGTCAAGAAAATTTTCAGCATTTATTTTTACAAGATTTTGAGTTCCAAATTATTCTTCCTAATCCCTCCTCTTCTGAAAATGGTAGTTTGTTTGATACAGTGTATACAGGTGCTATCCTGTACAAATATTTCCATATCACAGTTGTGAAAGAACCAATCAAAAGGAAAAAAAAGAATAATAAAGTAAGTAAAAAATATATTTCAATCTACATTTAGAGTCCATCGATTCTTTATCTGGATATGGAAAGCATTTTCCTTTATAAGTCCTTTGTACCTGTCTTGTATCATTTTGTTTCTGAGAAGAGCTGAATCAGTCATAGTTGGTCATCACACAATGTTGCTGATACTGTATACAATGATTTCCTGGTTCTGCTCATTTCACTTTGCATCAGTTTGTACAAGTTTTTCCAGGTTTTTCTGAAATCTGTCTCTTCATCATTTCTTATTGTACAATACTATTCCAGTACATTCATACATTTCAGCTGCTGTTCAGCCATTCCCTAACGGATAGGCATCCCTTCAATTTCAAATATTTTTCCACCACAAAAAGGGCTGCTATAAATATTCTTGAACACGTAGGTCCTTTTCCTGTTTTTATGATCTCTTTAGGATACAGACTCAGTAGTGGTATTGCTAGATCAAAGGATATGCAAAGTTTGGTTGTCCTTTGGGTATAGTTCCAAATTGCTCTCCAGAATGTTTGGATCAGTTCACAATTCTTTCAAGATGCATTAGTATCCCATTTTTCTCACATTTCTTCCAACATGTTATCATTTTCCTTTTTTTGTCATATTAGCCAATCTGATAGGTATGAGGGGTACCTAGGAGTTATTTTAATTCAAAGTGATTTAGAGCACTTCTTCGTAGACCTTTGAATAGCACTGATTTCTTCATGTGAAAACTGCCCGTTCATATCCTTTGACCATTTATCAATTGAGCAATGACTTGTATTATTATAAATTTGACTCAGTTCTCTATATATCTGAGAAATAAGGCCTTTATCAGAGATGCCAACTTTAAGATTGCTTCCCATCCTTCTGCTTTCCTTCTAATCTTGGTTGCATTGATTTTCTTTGTATGAAAGTTTTTTAATATAATCAAAATTATCTATTTTATATTTTGTAATGCTCTTCATCTCATTTGATCATGAATTCTTCCCCTCCCCATAGATCTGACAGGTAGAGTATTCCTTACTATTCTAATTTGCTTATGATGTCTAAATCATGCCAAAGATCTGTCTAATATTTCTAATATTCTCTTTACCTCTTTAGTTTCTTATTTATTTTTTGGTTGGATTTATCTAATTCTGAGAGGGGACAGTTGAGATCACCCACTAGCACAGTTTTGCTGTCTATTTCCTATTTCTTCCTGTAATTCACTTAATTTTTCCTTTAAGAATCTGTATACTATACCACTTACTGCATATATATGTTTAGTATTGATATTGCTTTGTTGTCTATGGTACCTTTCAGCAAGATACAGTTACCTTTCTTATCTCTTAATTAGGTCTATTTTTGCTCTTGCTTTGTCTTAAATCAGGATTTTCACCCTGCTTTCTTTTTTTTACTTTAGCTGAAACATAATAAATTCTGCGTTCTTTACTCTATGTGTACCTCTCTGCTTCAAGTGTGTTTCTTATAAACAACATATTGCATGATTCCAGTTTTTGATCCACCCTGCTATCTGCTTCTATTTTATGGGAGAGTTCATCATATTCACATTCACAGTTATGACTACTACCTATGTATTTCCCTCCATCCTATTTTTCCTCCCGTCTGTCTTCTCTCTCTTTTCATCCTTTCCTTCCTCACCAGTGTTTTGCTTCTATCTACTACCTCCCATGATCTGCCCTCCCTTCTGTCAGTCCCTACCTCCTAAACCCCCTTTATTTGGTTTCCTCCCCTTTTATTTCCCTGTATAGTAAGACAGATTTCTATATTCAACTGACTGTATATATGATTCTGTCTTTGAGCCAATACTGATGAAAGTAAGGTTCAAGTGATACTCATCACTTACCCTCCCATCTTCCCCTCCACTGTAACAGGTTTTTCACACTTCTTCATGTGAAGTAATTTACCCCCTTCTACCTTTCCCTTTCTTCTGTACATAGTAAACTGCTCCTCATCCCTTAATTTTTTTATATCATTCCCTGAAATTCAACTTATATCCCTACCCTCTATCTATTTATATTACTTTTAGCTGTACTATTAATGATACAATTTTTAAGAATTATAAATATCGTCTTCCCATGTAGGGATCTAAATAGCTTAGCTCTACTGAATCCCTTATGTTTTCTTTTCCCTTTGTACCTGTTTATGCTTTTTTTGAATCATAATATTCAAGGTCCAATTTTTGGTACAGTTCTGGTCTTCTTATGAAAGCTTAAAATCCTTCTATTTCGTTGAATGACAATTTTTTCCTTTGATGTATTATGCTTAATTTTGCTGGGTAAGTGATTCTTGGTTGTAGTCCTAGATTCTTTGCCTTCTGAAATATCATGTTTCATGACTTTCAATCCTTTAATTTTGCAGCTGCCAAGTCCTGTATAATCCTGATTGTGATTTCCTGATATGTGAATTGTTTCTTTTGGCTATAATGTTTCTTGGAATTTTTATTTTGGAAACTCTTTCCTGAGGTGATCAGAAAATTCTTTCAACACCTATTCTCCTCTCTGGTTCCAGGACATCAGAGCAGTTTTCCTCAACAATTTCTTGAAAGATGCTGTCCATGTCTTTCTTTTGATTATGACTTTCATGTCATTCATTGATTTTGATATTGTCTCTCTTGGATCTATTTTTTAGGTTAGCTATTCTTCCCATGATGCATTTTACATTTTCTTCTATTTCTTTCATTCTTTTGAATTTATTTGATTGATTCAAATCTTACCACATATAAGGCACTTCAATTGTTTTGGTTTCAAATGGCACTATTTGTTACTAATTTTTAAAAATTTCAATAAGATAAACTAAACTGGGTATTAAAGAGTTCATCTGGTCCAACCTTTCATTTATTTTACACATGAGGAAACTGACTCAGGAGTATGAAGCTCCTTGCTTAAAGTTTACAGACCATAAATAACATGACCAGAATTTGAACTCAAGTCCTTTGATTACAAATTCAGTTCCTTTTCTACTGCACCATTGAATGGTGCATAGAGTCATTAGCTTCCACTTGCCCAATTCTTACTTTTAAGGGGCTGTTTTCCTCAATTAGATTTTGTACTTTCTTTTCCATTTGGCAAAATATACTCTTTAAGGAGCTGTTGGGGTTTTTTCTTCAGTGGATTTTATATCTCCTTTTCCATTTGGTTAATTCTACTTTGTAAGCAATTTTCTAACTGTTGACTTTTTTCACAATTCTCTTACATCACTCATTACTTGTCCCATTTTTTCCCCACCTCTCTTACATGACTTTTAAGTTCTTTTTTGAGCATTTACATGAGTTCTTTCTGGTCCCAAGACCACTTCCCATTTTCCTTTGGGGTTTTTCCATAGGTGTTTTGGCATTGCTGTTCTCCTCTGAGTTTGTTATCATACTACCTTTCTATGGTCAGATTTTTTTTTTTCTTGTTTCTTGCTCATCGGTTTTTTTGGGGGAGGAGGGGTTTTTTTCCTTTCTTTTAAATATGAGCTCTACATCCAGGGTGGAAGGGGCGCTGTCTCAGGCTTCTTGTGCCAGTGGTTGCAGGCCGTGGATACTTACCTGATGCTTTGCTGATGTTGCCCTGAGGCCCCCTGGGGAAACATCATGTCTGATACTGTGCTAAGGAAGTGGGGTGGGGAGTGGCTGGCACTACTTGAGGTCTTACAGGTCTGGCAGCTTACCTGCTGCTGAGCTAGGGTCATAGTGGTGATATCTGGCTGTGCTGAGGCCCAGTGGGGTGTTTCTGCATTTCCCCAGGGTTAAGTGAAGCTCATGAAGATCTGGCTGCTAGAGGATGCCTGGGATTATACTGAAGCACATAGTGGTTCCTAGAGCTGGAGTCTGCCAGTTCCCCCTGCTTATGCTAAGACATGTGGTGTGGTCCCTGGTGTTGGGGTCTGCCTGCTCTACCACACTGGAGCTCAAGATCTCTTGCTGGTTTGCTGAGGTGTGGCTTGCTGGGATACTTCCTGTCCTGGAATGCACTCCCCTTTTAACTGAGTGAGACAGACCTTTCCTGCCAATTTTCCTAGTTTCCTGAGCTAAAAGACTGCTTCACCCCATCTTTTTACTGGTTCTTTTGTTCCAAGCTTTGTTTTGGGGTGCTATTTTATTGTTGTTTGCAGGTGAAAATGGCAGAGTTATAGTGATTTACAGCTTGCTCTAACATCTTGGCTCCTAGAAGTTCCCCCATCTTTTTTTTTTTAAGGCACCACTGTCTTAATCAGATCCAAGGACTGAGTACCCACTTTCTGTGGAGAATTTTTCACAAAATATCATGATCTTTCAGTTCATTCTATCTCAATTTAATTAAAAAATTAAAGAAACATTTACAAGACAGCTGCTGTATAAATGCATAGATTAAAATTAAATGATTTATACACCTAAGATGTATTGTACTTGATTGTTAAATGAAAATAAAGATAAAAAAACAATAGCCTCTCTACCATCAAGGAATTATAATTTAATAGTGAGATATGACATTTCTAAAAGCAAATATAATACAAAACAGGACATGTGATAACAGTAAAGGAGAAATCCATAAGAAGCACTTTAAGATAATTTAAGGAGGGTGATATCATTTACCAAATTCCTTTAATAATTTATACCATAAATGCCAACCTATTATTTCCCGTATTATTTTCCTTTAGGAACTATGCTGATGGGAGATAGATCACTTCTTATATAAATCTTCTTAAAACCCTTGACCAGTCTGCTGATACGATCCTAGGGAGTTGGCATAGGATGCATAAATAACAGTCATGCTTCAAAGTCTAGCAATAAGACTGTACATGGGGTAAAATAAAAGTAAAATTACATATAAAGAGCTAGTCACAAAAGGCATTCAGTATGAATACAATACAAAAGTCTGAAAATTATTACTGCTTGGTAGTTGGTGTGTGAGATTTTCCCATGAAAGGTATATATAACTTACACTTGACCAAATTGTTTTATTTCAAGTATTTTATAAAGGAAAGGAAGGAAAGAACTAGAAGTGATCTAAAATATTAAGCTAACTCTGAGACATTATAATAGTACCTACCTCAGCTTCAGATTTCATCTGTTGCCATAACAACTGACAAGTGTCAAAGCGTAGTTTGCTATCTTCAGAAAGACCTTTACCTTCATTGAAATAGTCAGCTGAGAACACAGAAAAGAAATAAGAATCTGGAATTTTTTTAATTTATTTTTTCATATTAACTATGAAAAAAAACAATGCAACCCTTCAAAGAAAACCTCTCTTGGTTTGAGACTAAAAATCACTCTAACTTGCAGAAGCACAAGCTAAAATGTCAGTCATACAATACACTTGTCACAGAAAATGGTTAACACCACATAGGAGGAGGTATAAAATAACATCAAATCTTTACATATCTCAGAAACATATATGATGATAAACACCATCCCCAAATATTGAGAAGTGGCAAAAAAAAGAGGATGTTCTTGGAAAATCATCAATCACAGAATCTCAGAATCAGAAAGGACCTCACTGATCATCTAGTCCAACCCATATTTGAACCAAAATCCCATCAACAATACCTGTGCCATGATCATGTAACCACCATCAGTGCTCCAGAGATGCTGCCATCTATTACAGCAGGCCATTCCATTCTGGAGCAGTTCTACATGTTAGGAAGCTTGAGTGGCTTTGGTAATTGTGGGCACAGACTTGACATCAAACCCAGTGACTGGGTGTAGCAATACATCAATGACCTCTAATCTTTTCCATTGTCTAAAAATACAATATATGGGGGGAAAACACTAAACTACAATTCAAAAGACCTCAGTTCAAGTCTGGCTACTCCTCAGTTAACTAGCTGTGTACTCTTGAACAAAAGTGATCTTTTGGTCTCAGCTGTCTTATCCGTAAAATAAATGCCTTCTAATTCTAAATTTCTATGATCTTAAGCATCACAAAAGATCAATGTTGCCTGCCACTTTTCTAAGGCACCACATAAAGACCAGCTTAAAATGGTATATCACGACATGGTGTATGCTTTACAAACTACTTTGTACACAATGAAACACTATGGAAATGTGAATTATGGTTATTTGGCAGGTTTATTGGTACATAAACAAATCAGTTAACACTGATTATTTATTGAATTTTAGCTAAAATCCAGCAAAACGATTTTACATAATATACTTGCACAGCTAATAAAAAAACAAAAATCTGTCACCATATATCATTTACTTTCTTGAAAGAAGAAAAAACAATAGTCTACAAGACTAAATTAAGTTTCTACTTCTAAAAGCAATTTCTAATATTAAAGACATTTTTATTATTTACCAATCCCTGAAAAAAGGAATTATTTCTAATGTGCATTCACTGTTTATTATCTCAAGTTTAACTCTGTAACTTTTCAATCTTTCAAGGAAAAAAATAACTAAAAACTAAGACAGAGTACTCTAATTTAAAGTCACTCTTTTTTCTTCTATTAGTGAGAAGGTTTAAGTAGTGTTTAGATCGGTGGTGGGGAACCTGTAGCCTTGAGGCCACAAACTTCACAGAACAAAATCTGAAGTTTGGAATCAGTCAAAAGGCTGTACTTGAGGACCTGTAGGGTCATTTGTGGCCTCAGGGCCACAGATTTCCCATCCCTGGTTTAGAGTCATGTCTTCTAAATTTTTTCCCCCTAAAAGGGATCATTGTTTTCTTCTCAAGTATCTAGTTACCCATCAGCCTGGCTTAGATTATGAGGAACAGAGTGAAGAGTTAACCTCTTTGATCCTTAAGAAAAGTCCTATTCCACATTCAAATTATTACTTTTGCCTCAATTCAAAAATTTCTTGACTACGTGGGTCTTTTAAATTCCTAACAATGTGGCAGAAACTATCTTTACTTTTGTATTTGTATCCCCAACACAGGAGTTGGTACCCAGTGAACATTTACTAAATGCCATTTCATTCATTCTAAATGAAGTAAAGGGTGAGGTTCACAGTCAAATTCTACTTCACAATTTTGCATATATTATCTTTTCTACTCCATGGCAATTAGCAGTACTAGCACATAGTAATACTTAATCAATACTTTGCTTGATTGATTAAAATTTGATTTGCATGAATAAAGTAAGTCTATTTATCTATCTCAAAATAAATAGTTCTCTGATGACATACAGAAAAGGTAAGCAGTTAGTATTTTTTAAAAAATTTTGAAAAACATCCATGACAGGACATTTACTATATATCATGATTTGTGAAGGTCTATTTAAATTCTTCTTTTAAGTCAAAGCCCCAAGAATTTACCTTCTCTGACAGTCACCTTGAAACAAAATCGGTATGTATGCCTATGGTTGGTGCTGAAAAGATTGACAGGTTCCTTAGATCAGAAAAAGAAATAAAGTATTAACTCACCTATTTGAAATGAGACCTTCTTCCTCTTAAAATCTGGTTTAAAAACAAAGCAACCCTATAGAAAAAAAGCAAGAAATTAATGAAATTCAAAGTATAAAAGTAACATTCATCTATGTAGCTAAAGAATTTGATTAACCAATTACAAAACCATGTATGGAAGTCAAAAGCTTTTCCCTCTATATTTTGGAGGGAAAATACACTCTCTAGTTATCTATCCAATTTGAAGATCACCCATTGTTGCTTTAACCACTTTTATATAATACTTTGCTGTTTAATAATGCACTCATGATAAAAGACAGTGAAAATAAAAGAAACCTTATTTCTTGTTGGGATTTCCTGCAAAGGAAGAGGAACAGAAGGACAGAAACTATGAACAAAACAGAGTTTGAGATTTATTGCTGGATTAAATAAAAACTATAATAATTTCCTTCCTATATTTAATCAACGAAAAACAACTGCCATGACAATGAGGTCAAAAGAGGAAAAATAATAGTGACACCAAAAAATTATTGATGTCCTTTCAAAGAGAGAGACATGGCACCCAAGGGCAATATCAGTTTAGAATATAAATTGGAAGGAAGTTGGTACAGGATGGACTCTAGACTTGGAGATTAGGAAGGCCTAGGTTAGAATCCCACACCAGACAAATACTCTGTGTGTGTGTGTATGTATGGAGGATCATTTGATCTTTCTGAACTTTGGTTTCACGGGTGTCCTGTGGCAAGCTGACACAGATTCTCACACAAGTTACATGTTACATTTTAAGTCTGAGTATTTATACCTCAGAAATCAACAAATGCTACAAAAATTGGGGCTTCGCTTACTGTTTCATTGGTTGTCTGGAGTGAAGATGATTAATGATAGTGAAAATGCTAATAATCATATCAATAATCATAATAGTTAATTATAATAATGTAATTAATGTAACAACACAACGGTATAATTAATTATGTTAATAACCCTATTAAATTTAAAGGCGCATCCTGGTTGTTAAACATTTCCCAGCGTCCCTCCGCAAGGTTTCCTCATCTGCAAAATGAGACTAACAACAGCCCGTCGCACAAGTTTAGTACATAGATGAAAGTAAATAATGTATGTAAAGGGCTTTGTCAATCTTAAAATGCTCCATTAAAGTGATCTATTATTAATATAAACTCATTTTGAAAACTTTATTTTTCAAAAGTAGTAAGAAGTGAAGGGAAAAACTAGTGCGTGGAAAGTTTGGCACGATATGCAATTAAGTCAAACCATTCCAAAGACTCTTAAAGACAAAACTGGAAAACAATAGACAAACAGACACGCAGACACACACACCGAAGAAAACAAAGCACCTTCCACGACCACCACCAAACAGCAACAAAAGATGTGTTGGGATTTCTATATTCAAAAATTTACTTCTCAAAAGAGTGAAAATAATACCAATCTCCAATACGCTAAGGGAAGAAAAAGAAATGGAAATAAAGGAAACAAAGACAGGAAGAGCATTTGAACGAAGTCAAGTATATACAGAAGGTATATGCAGAAGAATAACCTTCCCCCAAGAAACTACTATGCCTTAGCTATCCAAAGGAAGCAACACACGGACCTTCAGAACCTGTGGTTCCTCTTCACAAGTATCGTCTTGGAGGCAAAAGGAGTTCTCTAGGGAGGACTATGATTAAGCAGACTTTCCCTTAGCGGCCCAAGAACAACCTAGGTCAGTAAGTACACATAACCCTCTCTGGACATCTGATTTCCACAAGAACTGGCTTAGACACATAGTAAGTACTTAAATGCTTTTTTACTCATTCATCTCTCTGCTCACTTTTATAAGCTTAAGTCCAAGTTCTTGCTCAAAGACCAAGCCTTAAACTCAATTCACAGTTCTTTGCAAAGATGGCAGAGTAGAAAGATTCACAAATGCTAGCTCCGAACCCACAGCCCATGGATTTCCTCTAAAAAGAACTCCCAACAAATTCTGGAGCAGTGGAAGCCACGCAGCAACACAGTGAAGGAGATTTCCGTTCCAGAGAGCCCTGAAAAACTGACCCTAAAGGTCCGTCGCGCACCGAACAGGAGCGGACCCCAGCCCTTCCCTGGCCACGTAGCACAGAGAGGAGCAGTTCCAGCAGATCTGAGCAGGCTTCAGGGACGGAATCTCTGATGGCCACGAAGGTCCCTCAACCCACAGACGCACAGGTCAGTGAGAGAGACGTCTGGACGAGCTGAGAGGGGAGCGGGGTGTCTCCACAACTCAGGCCCCCTTGGGAGGCACCGGGAGAGGCAGCAGCCAGCCAG
>CM053770.1:365551529-365563240 GCA_028658325.1 Potorous gilbertii | reverse complement strand
ATCCAACCATTCTGGAGAGCAATTTGGAATTATGCCCAAAGGACTACAAAAATGTGCATACCCTTTGACCCAGAAATATCACTTCTAGGATTGTATCCCCAAGAGATCATAAAAATGGGAAAGGGTCCCACATGTACAAAAATATTTATAGCAGCTCTCTTTGTGGTGGCCAAGAACTGGAAATCAAGGGGATGCTCATCAAATAGTGAATGGCTGAACAGTTGTGGTATATGAATATAATGGAATACTATTGTGCTATAAGAAATGATGAACAGGAAGACTTCAGAGAATCCTGGGAGGACTTATATGAACTGATGCCAAGCGAAAAGAGCAGAACCAGAACTTTGTACATAGCAACAACCACAGTGTGTGAGGAATTTTTCTGGCAGACAGCCTTTCACAGCAGTGCAAAGACCTAAAAAATTCCCAATTGTTTCTTGAAACAAAACGCCTTTCCCATCCAGAGAAAGAACCATGGAACTGGATTGGATTGCAGAATGAAGCAGACTATTTTCTCTTGTATTAAAAACAAACCAAAAAAACTTGTGGTACGTGAATACAGGAGGCAGATAGGTGGCTCACCAGATAGAGTGCTGGGTCTGGAGTCAGGAAGATCTGAGTTCAAATTTAATCTCAGACACTTACTAGCTGTGTGACTTTGGGAAAGTCTCTTATCCTGTGCCTTAATCCACTGGAGAAGGAAACGGCAAACCACTTCAGCATCCTTGCCAAGAAAACCTCACGGATAGTACTGGATGGGGTCATAGAGAGGCAAATGCAACTGAACTCAACAACAACAACACTTGAATCTAAGGGAATATTATTGCGCAAGAAGAAATAACAAATATGAAGCATTCAGAGAAATAAAACTATTGGTATGAAATAAGCACAACCAAAAGAACAATATACACAATGAAGACAATCATATAAATGAAAAGACCACTAAGAGGAAGCTCAACTCTAAGTAATGGAAAACCAACAATGGTCCCAGAGAAGAAATAACGAAACACAACTACCTCTTCATGGGGACTACTACCATCTACATTACCAGATATGGTCACTGTGTAAAATGAATACTCAGTGCAGAGCTGGTCGACTGTACTGAGATACTCCCAGCAAAACAAAGAGACATTTTGAATTCTCCATTCAGTGCTGCTAACCATTCACAGTTTTAACTGAAAAGACAATGATATTGCCAACTACCTAAATACAGATGCCAATTTCCCCTCCTTTCCTCCTTGCTACCTACTCCAAAGATAAATAATAACCAAAGTATAAATTTCATAAGTTGAAATCCCTGCTTGAAAACAAATAGACGATGCCAGCTTTATAAAGAATTTCTATGACTTTTAGGCTAGCAAAGCTTTGATTGCCACTTGCTCACCAAGTTTGCCTTAGTCAGGAGCCTCAGAAGGCCTTTCAGAGGGGTTAGACTATTCACTCCTTGAAAATTAAAGAGTCATAAACTGGAAAAGAAAATCCTTGAAGGGAATGGTAAAAAATGAATTGAATGGTTTTAAGAAAATGATTCTCCAGGTATGTTCTGAAAGTTAAACTGACTACTGTTTGTAGGATGATTAAGTAAAATGTTTAACTGAACTTTAACCTAGCTATAAAACTATGTTTTATCTAATTATGGAATACTCTTTATTGCTTTGAAAATATATATACATATTTTCCCCAACCAAAAAATGGTTTATTTGAGAGCTATTTTCAGAATCACATATTGGCTCAGCACACTTTTGATCCTTTTCCTCTAAGTAGAAATGCTCTCATTAAAATAAAAATTGTTTATAGCAGGTTTGTATCTAAAATGCAGAGTACAGAATTTACTTCTCCATACTTCACAGGATCAAAGGATATTAGATTTAGAAGTGGAAGGGATCTTTGAGGCTACTGAGTCTAACCCACCTCATTTTAGAGATAAGGAAAGAGGCCCAGAGAGGATAACTGGGTTTCCCAAGATTAGGCAGCAAGTAAGCATCTGAGGCAGCAGTTGAACTTAGGTCTTCCTAACTCCAAGTGCAACATTTTATCTACTATGCCACTTAGCTGGTAAATATTGGAGGGGCTATGGAAAAACAAACACACTGAAGAACTGCTGGAACCATTCTACAAAACAATTTGGAATTATGCTAAAAAATTACTAAACTGTGTACTTTTATCCATGACCAGATTATACCTGAAAGGCATCAAAGACAGAGGGGAGGTTCCCATGTAGAACAAATTATCCATTACAATACTTTTGGTAGTAGAAAAGAAATGGAAAGAAAAGTTCATCAAGGGGGAATGGCTGAACAAACTGTGCTATATCTCTCTAACTGAATATTATTGTACTATAAAAGAATGATAAATATGAAGAATTCAGGAAAACATCCAAGACTGATGTGAACTGATGAAGAGTAAAATAAGCATAACCAGGACAAAAATTGACATGATGACAAGAATACAGCAGAAATGAATCAACAGTGAAATGGCTGGTCATAACCTCAAAAGAATGATGGTGAATGATGCCTTTTTCCTCTTGGCACAGGTGATCAACTACAGGTGCAGAAGGAGGTATGCAATTTTAGGTGTATCCAAATGCTTATTTGTTTCCCTTAAAATGCACTTTACTTATTACTTGGGAGAGTACTGGGTAGGGGCAGTGGGTGGTGTCTAGGGGAGTCATTGAGAAGTGATGGTGATGTTAAAACTAAAGCATCCATAAGACATTTTAAAAATAATACAGTGTCACAATATAGTGTAGCGGATAAAAAGCTGGCTTTGAGATCAAATCTCACCCCTGATCCCTACTGGCTGTATCAGCCTGGTAAATCATCAAAACCTTCAGTGCCTCAGGCTCTAAGACTGTAAACAGCAAGGGAGGTACAGGTTTGAATGAGCAGAAAAACTTTCTATCAGAACTTCCTATGCTGAGGAAATCACAGGGAGAGGAAAAAAAGGGCAAAAGGGAGGGAAGGGAAAGAGACAGAGGAGGAGGAAGAAGAGAAAGGGAATAAATGCCTATTCTTTTATCTATCACGTCGGATGGGTTTTAATCTGGGTTTATCTGGCTCTCACCATAAGCCAATCAATTAACTGTCTTCATTAAATAAGGAATTCCAGTCCTGTTAAGACAGAAGTTCTATTCTTGGCTCTGACCATATGACTGCATTAATCCCAGCTCATTATTTCTTCATTCATTCATTTTTGCCTTGCAACATTTATTCATTCACTATAATTCTTGTACTGGACCTCCCAAAATGAAATTTATCCTAATTAAAAGTATTATGAATTTAGGTTCAAAAACCAATTATTGGTTTATAGGGCAGGTTAACCTGTATTGATAGTCATAAGAAAAAACTGGATTTTATTTTGACTGTACAATCAGTGTAAGTAAATGATGTGACATAGTTGATTTTTTTGAAAGCTCATGCAATCTTAGGCTGCATTAACAGAAGCATAGTATAAAAGACTGAGGAAGACCAGTTACATTGCACTTGTACAGACCAGACCAAAGCTATACTGTTTTGGTCAACTCACTTAAGAGGGATATTCACAAACTAAAAGGTCTCTAGAAGTCTAGAAAAAAATTTCCTAATTTTTTAAATTTAATCTTATATTTTAGCCTCAATTGTATACCTTACTAAACATTGGTCCATACTCGGATAAATAAGCACTGGTAATTTTGACTTCTGGCATATTCCCAAAGATATCTTTAGCACTCACCTATGATTGTAGAACGCAAATGTCCAACATGAAATTTCTTGGCAATATTAGGTGAACTGCAAAAAGAAAACCAAAAAACACACAACACTGCAAGAACTATACTCCTGTGCAAAGCTTAAAAAAAGTAAAGGGTAGACATTAACACATTAATTAACTAATTAATTAATACATTAATATAGTTGGTGGAACTGTGAACTGATCCAATCATTTTGGAGCACAATCTGGAATTATGCCTAAAGAATTACAAAACTGGACATATACCCTTCTACCCTGCAATACAGTCTATTAGGTCTGTTTCCCAAGGAGATTATGGAAAAAGGAAAAGTATCTTTATGTTCTAAAATATTTATAGCAGCTCTCTTTGCGGCAGAAGAGAACTGCAAATCTTCAATTTGCCCATCAATGGATGCCCATCAATTGGGGGATAGCTAAACAAATTGTGGTATATGATTGTGACAGAACACTATTGTGCTATAAGAAATGATGAGCTAGATGACCTTAGAAAAACTGGACAGACTTGCGAGAAATAATGAAGAACGAACAGAGCAGAACCAAGAGAATGCTGCATACTGCAAAAGCAATATTGTTGCAAGAGCATCTTTGAATGAATAAGTTATTTTGAGTATTATAAACACCCAAATTAACTAACAAGGGACATGTGAAAGTAGATGCTATGTACATCCCGAGAAAAACTGATAAAACAGAACTATGTATACAATGATTTTATACACACTCCAATACCCCTCACAAATACATATACATATTTACACAATAACTTTATTATACATTTAAAAGGAATAGCAATTTGTACATAATAGATTTGTAGTTCCATGTGAAATTGTCATTTTAAAAAGTTATCTTATAAAAATGCTTTTTTTATTCCATAAATTTAAAATAAGCAAATAAAATTTTAAAACAGTGAAATTAACAGAACTAAGAAAATGTTATATGCAGTAACAGCAATATTGTTCAAAGAATAATTGTGAACAGCCAAGTTATTCTGAATACTATAAATACTCAAATCAACTAAAAAAGACTTATTAATCCATCTCCAGAGAAAGAACTGATACACATTAGTATGCACAGTATACTTTTATATATCTTTATAAATCCGTGTCAAATGGTGGCCTTCTCTCATACAAGGTAGGGAGGGAGGAAGACAGCTTGAAACTTAAAATGCAAATTTTAATGTAAATGTAAATTTAAAAAATTAAATTAAAAGCAAAAAACTGTAAAGCGTTTTGGGGAGCAACATTAGTCAACTTCAGGTAAATGTCAACCTGGCAAAGATCAAGAAGAAACAATGATTTTTAATCAAAAAGAACCTACTAGTTATGAGGTGACACCATTAATCACAATATTACCCAGGTCTCATACAAAATGGAAAAAGATTATTTTAAGCAGAAAAAAGGTAGCATCATAGAAGATTGCTGTGATGATTTGAATCACAATGGGAAAAATCAGAGACGACTTATTGTGAAGTCCCAGTACCTTCGACATTCAAACAGCCCTTCTGAAAGATATGTCTCCTAATGATGGAATATGATATTTATCTAAGTTCTAGTATCAACAGAATGAAATACTCCATGAAACCATCTATTTCCCTTTTGTGGATTCCTTATTTACTAAGCAGTTTTCTGATTTACTAAAGTTCTGTTTATTTTAACTTACTTATATAAATTAAATCATATAAATTATATACATTTATTTATTTTAAGGCTCATATTACTAAGGCTAGTCATATCCCCCAAATCAGGTTTATATAATACCTGTGTGTAGCCTATATTTTCCTTTCAAAGAACTCTCATTTTAGGAGGGTGGCTTATATTCAACGGCTACTGTTCTTTAACTCCTCCCACAGAAAGACAACTTAAAAAGCCAATTGTTTATAGCATTTTTTGACTTCCCAAATAAAAAAAATAAGAATTTGTCACTGCTATTCTTTGTTACAGAAATAAAACCAACATGTACAGTGATTTTTTTTTTTGTTGTTATTGATATATGACTCATGGCCAATTACCTAGTGGTAGGACACTCTCTTCTCTGGCTACTTAAAAACTGACCACAAACACCAATGTAAGGATAACTACTGAGATTTAAAATAACGGAACATAATCCAGGCTAACATTTTAATGACTTTGCACAAAGCTTTGTACTCTTAAGAGTTTAAAATTCTTAGCCAGTTAAACAACACATATGTCTCAAAAGGATGCTGTGCAGTGACAAAGAATGCTCTAACTAGTGTACAAATCTCTGGATTGGTTATCTATAAACTCATGTCTTAGATAATGCACTGTGACCTCAAATCTTAATTTCTTTGACTTTTATGTTCTTCAACTGCAAAATGATGTAAGATTAGTTAACGTTTTGCAAAGCACTAACCTTCAAAGTACTTTCTCAGTCAGTCATATGAACTAGTTAGTACCTAAGTATATGTACTCACCTAAATTCAACTAATACCTTCTTCTTTGGAAGACCAGAAAAAAGTTCACTTTTTAATCCAAAATTTGCACCATCTTCAAATACTTGTTTTAGCACCGTCTACAAAGTAAATGAAAGCAGAATTTAATTTTCTTTAAAAAGCACTGTGAAAAACTGATTTTAAATAATTACCTTATTATTCAATAGAGAGCTGAAATTTCTCCATGGATATCTCTACCTTCAGGAGCTTAGAAAAGCTAAAGAATGAGAGCAAAGACTCAAACATGACTCCAAGGTTCAGAGCTTGGATGAATAGAAGACCAAGTTTTTTGGAGAAAGATAAGAATCATATTTTTGGATACGCTGAATTTGAGGTAGGGTGGAATGGATAGGTGGGATGTCCAGATATAAAAATCCAAGAGGCAGCTAGAAATATGAGACTAAATCTATGGGGAAGAGATTGGAGGTGGACATAGAAATTTGGGAGTCGATGAATATGTGATAATTAACATTATATGAGTCAAGAGACAGAGTGTAGATGGAGAAGAGGGCAAACCAAAGAACCTTGGAAAAGTTAAGAAAAGACAATGAAAGTATCTTGGGAGCTGAAGAAAGAATAGGATATCCAAAAGGATGAGGTAGTCAATAGTGTCAAATGCTACAGTTCAAGGAGAATAAGGTTATATTATCAGACAGTAGCTTCAGTAAAGTATGGTGGTCAAATTATAATCTTTATGTGCAGCATATTCTCCTTTAAAACAGAGTTTGATTTAAGATAGATTTCTCTGGGCAGTGTGGAAACGGTACTGGACTGGCTGAAAGAGATAGCTAAGTTCATATTCTACCTTCAACACACATAAACTGCCTCAATTTTTCATCTCTAAAATGGTGAGATTTAGATCTGTAGTGCTGACCACACATGGTGGTAAGGATCAGATGAGACAATGCATGTAAAATGCCTGGAATTTATTTAATTAATGCTACATAAGGCATAAGATAAACCTTAGAGACTGTAGTGCTGACCACACATGGTGGTAAGGATCAGATGAGACAATGCATGTAAAATGCCTGGAATTTATTTAATTAATGCTACATAAGGCATAAGATAAACCTTAGAGACTATTTAGTCCAATACCTTCATTTTATTGATCAGGAAACACAGAAAGGTCCCGGGAGATTATGTTTTACCCAAGGTCACACTGGTACATCCAGGATTCAAGCCACGATTCTCTAACTCTAAATCCAGCACAAAATGTTAGCTAGCACATACCACATCTTAAACTGTATTATAAAGCAGCAATCATAAAAATTACTTGCTACTGGCTAAGAAATACAGTGGTAGATCGGTGGAATAGGTTAGATACACAAGACACAGTAGTCAATGACTATAGTAATCCACTGTCTGATAAACCCAAAGAACCCAGCCTCTAGGATAAGAACTCACTATGTAACAAAAACTGCTGGGAAAACTGGAAAGTAGTATGGCAGAAATGGGGCATAGACCAACATCTTACACCATATACCAAAATAAAGTCAAAATGGGTACACAATTTACATATAAATGCTGACACTACAAGCAAACTGGGAGAGCTAGGAATAGTTTACCTTTTACATTTGTGGAGAAAAGAAAAATTAATTACAAAACGAGATAGAGAACATTATGAAATACAAAATGGATGATTTTGATTACATTAAACAGACAAGTTTTTGTACAAAGCCAGTGCAATCAAGATTAGGAGGGAAGCAAAAAACTAGGAAAGAATTTTTACAACCAGTGTCTCTGATAAAGGTCTAACTTCTAAAACACAGACAATTGAGTCAAATTTATAATATAAGTCATTCTCCGATTAACACATGGTCAAGGGATATGAAAAAGTAGTTCATGTTAAAACAATGCTCTAAATCATCATCAATTAGAGAAATGCAAATCAAAACAACTCTGAGGTACCTATCAGGCTAGCTAACGTGACAAAAAAGGAAAATTATAAATACTGGAGAACATGTGGGAAAACTGGAACACTGATGCATTGCTGGTAGAGTTGTGAACTGATCCAACCAGTCTGGAGAGCAATTTGGAACTATGTCCAAAAGGTTATAAAAATGTGCATACCCTTTGATCTAGAAATACAATTTCTAGAGCTGTGTCCCAAGGAGATCATAAAAATGAGAAAAGGACCCACATGTACAAAAATATTTATAGCAGCTCTTTCTGTGGTGACCAAGAACTGGAAATTGAGGGGATATTCAACAATTGGTGAAAGGTTGAACAAGCTGTGGTATACAAATGTAATGGAATACTATTGTTCCATAATAAATGATGAGTAGGTGGACTTCAGAAAAACCTGGAAGGACTTATATGAACTGACGCATTGTAACAGCCACACTGTGTGATGACTAACTTTGATAGAATTAGCTCTTCTAAATAACAAAAGGATGTAAGACAACTTCAAAAGACTCATGATGGAAAATGTTATGCACATCCACAGAAAGAACTATCGAGTCTGCAGACTGAGGCATACTATTTGCTCTGTTTTTTTTCTTTCTCATGGTTTCTCCCATTCATTCTAATTCTAATTCATTCTAATTCTTCTTTACAACATGACTAATGTGAAAAATATGTTTACTAAGAATGTATATCTAGAGCCTTTATCATGTTTTGCTTGATTACATATATTTGTTAGAAGTTTTTTTCCTTTCATTTTTTCCATTTGGGAGGATGATGTATGGAAGTGGGAGAAAAAATAAATCCTTGCTAAGTGAAAAAAAATAAAATCAATATATACTTAAAAAAATTAACTCAAGGTCTTAATTAATGGTGTTTCAATGAAATCTTAACAGATTAACAACATATAGACTTCCTTTAGAGTCAAACTAGAGTTCAGGTCCTCATTACCTCTTATGTGGACTATTGACAAATCCTCCTATTTAGTGTCTCTGCCTCAAAACTCTTTCCTCTTCAACACCTCAAGCTGTCAAAAAGCTATTTTTAAGACAAAGGTCTGATCATGTGACTATTCTGCTCAAAAAGCTCCAGTGGCTCCCTACTGCCTCTAATAGAAAATACAAACCCTTCTGATTGGCATTTAACTTGGACCAAGCCTATATTTCCAAATATATTACTCCTCTTCATGTATTCTATGTTGTGCCACATGTGATGCTATTTCTCACACATATTATCTCTGGTTTCTCTGCCTCTATCTAGGCTGTCTCCCAACCCTGAAATGTATTCTTTTAGAATCTCTAGCTTCCTCCAAAGTTTAACTCAAGAAGTACCTCCTTCTACATTAGACTCCTGATGCTTATAGCTACTAGTACTTCTCTACATCTAGAACTAACATTTACTTAGCATATATTTTGTATTTACTTATGTGCATATGTTGTCCCTCTGCCCCAACAGAAAATAAGCTCCTTGAGGGCAGGAAGTGTTTTACCCTTGTCTTTGTATACCCAGTATATAACATGCATAGTGCCTGGCCCACAGCAAGTGCTTCATAAATGCTCATTTATTTGAGATAGGCTGACAGTCAAAGCAGAATCTGAGACTATGTCTTAGCAATATACTGGTGCATTTCACCCATGAAATGAATGTTATCTTCATAACTTTTTTTTATTGAGTTTCCAAGATAAAGCCCCAAAACAAAATGGCAATAAATGGAATGCATACTGATTACATGGGGGGAAATGGGAGGAGGATAATTTTTACAAAAACTCAAAATACATTTCCAGATATTTTCTTACAGTACAGGCAATTTATCACATGGAACCTTATAGTTCATACAATTCCATTTTATTTTCCTAATAATAATGGAATATATCTACGCAGAGTATGTCACTAATTAGGTGACCATCAGAATAAGCACAGTAGCATATTAAAGAAGGCTAGAGATCACACCTTTGGATTCTACCAGTCTAGGGTGAGGCGCTCTTATTAAGGAACCACGAGTAAAGGAAAGACTAAGCTACCACCGCTGAGGCATCAGGTAGTGGAGATGCTCAAGGGTCTTCATTACATTCAACTTTTCAGACAATGACCCAAACTGGTGACCATCCTGGGAGGGGTTCTCCATCTGCTCTGAGCCAGCAGCATGCCAGGATAAACCATGCTATCAAACTGTAAGTGATCATGGAGGTACGAAAGCAACTGGAAGCTTCTCATTATTATCATTCTAAACGGGAAGTCAAATCTGCTCCCCTTCAGGTGAAAGCATAAGAAAAAATTCTAACCTAAAACTTCCCTGACTAGGCGAAAGGAAATAAAGGACTAAAAACAGAGTTATGCTCATGTGCATTTTCCCAGTTAAGGTATCAGTGCATGTATTTGTATTATAACCTTTACTATGTTTACCATATTATTTAGTCATGAGTTTTGTTGATATGGGCTCTCCTTCTAGTGATGCATATCACAATTCTTGTATGACTTAGTAAATGATTTTAAAGCTCTGAAGGGAGTCAATCTTGAGTCCTTTCTAACTCAATCTGGATGGTTATTGAACAACAGATATTCAGACCTAATACTTGAAGCCTCTTCAACTTGTAGGCTCTTGCCAGAGCTTGTGCTCCAGTGGCATAATCTCCAAAAGTCAAAGGTATCTCCCTCCCAAACATCAGGCATCAGAACAAGACTCTTGCAAAAGAAGCCTATCCGTAAAGAGTGGTGGCCATACGCAGGGTTATTGTTGTGAGGGTCAAATGATATTATCGGTAAAGCATTTAGCACAGTGCCCGGCATGTCGTCGGCATTATTTAAAGGTTAAGCCCTTTCCCTTCCTCTCCCTCCCCAAACAGTGAGGATCAAGTGACTTATTATTTCTATAGCATATGGCACAGTGCCTGACACTTGGTAGGCTTTACAGAAATGTTAATTCTCTTCCTTTCCATTTCTCCCTGCTCCCCCTACTCAGTCATGACCCACTAACCCTCCCCATATCTTTGTTTTAAGAGAGAAAAGTCCATTTACATGACACATAAGGAAATCAATCAATAAATAAACATTTGGTGAGAGTCTACTAAGTGCCAGGTACTAAGTGCTGGGAATAAAGAAAGAAGCCAATGACTGTTCCGTGCTCAAGGAGCTCATGACTTAATGGAAGAGACAACAAATACAAACAAGCTACATACCTGATGAACAGGAAATAATTACCTGAGAGAAGTTAAGAGGAGCTTTCTGTAAAAGATGAGACTTAAGACAGTAAGTAGGTAGAGCTGAAGAGGGAGTGTTTACAGGAATGGGGGACAGCCAGAGAAAATACCCAAAGATGAGATGGTGTCTCATTTATTCAAGAGCTAGGAGGTCAGTGTCGCTGGATCAAAGCATATGTGCTAGGGAGTGAAGTACAATAAAACTGGAGAGGTAGGAGGTGGCCACATTATGATGGGTTTTGAAGCCAGACAGAGTATTTTGTATTTGGGTTTGGTGACAGTAGGGCGTCACTATTGTTTGCTGGGTACAGTGGTGATATGGGTGGACTTACCACTCAGTGGCTGCATGGAGGATAGACTGGAGTGGAGAGAGACCTGAGGCAGACAGATCCACCAGTAAGCTACTACAATAGTCCAGGTGTGAGGTGATGAGGGCCTGC
>CM053770.1:365536870-365551429 GCA_028658325.1 Potorous gilbertii | reverse complement strand
CACAGGGCTTACTTAGAAGGAAAGATAATGACATGTTGGACATGTTCAGTTTAAAGATGTCTCCTGGACATCCAGTTCAAGATGTCTGAAAGAGAGCTGAATTTATGAGATAGGAGGTCAGAAGAGAGAATGGCGCAGGATATGTGAATGTCAGAATAGAGATGGTAATTAAATCCATGGGAATTGATGAGATCACCCAGTGAGGTGGTTTGGAGGGAGAAGAAAAGAGGGCCCAGGATAGAACCCTTGAGGGATACCTACAGTTAGAGGTAGTTAACTAGAGGAGGATCCAACAAAGCAGACTGTGTTGTCAGGAGTTGTCAGATACATAGGAGAGTCAGGAGAGAGTGGTGTCCCTTAACAGTAGAGAAAAAGAAGAGAAGGTTACCAACAGTGTCAAAGGCTCTAGAGAGGTCCAGGAGAATGAGGACTGAGAAAAGGTCATTGGATTTTGTAACTACTAGAACACTGGTAATTTGGGAGAGAGACTTTTCAGTGGAATAATAAAGTTGAAAGCTAGATCAAAAAAGGGTTAAGAAGAAAGTGTAAAGAGAGAAAGGAAAAGTTTCTTTGTAATTAGAAGGTATGACTTATCACCAGGGTAGTTCTGTAATATAAATTCTGGTAAGCCAAGGCAATTTCATCTCTAAATTTGTATCAGGAGATGCTAGGTCTCACCTAATATATGAATAACTTTCTGGCAGCATGAAGTACACTTTTAGGCATTTTCCCCCAAGTAGGAATGATTCCTTTCCCCTCATTTCCTTGAGAATCATGGAATATACATCTTCAAGACACCTGATCAGTTTAAATGATGCCAGCTCTAGTCTCAGTAAAAAGTTTTTTCCTCTGTAGGAAAGTAGGTGGCCCAGTGGATAGAATCCTGGGTCTGGAACCAGAAAGACCTAATTTCAAACTTGTCAATGCTTAGTAACTGTGTGACACTGAAGAAGTCACTTAACCTATATGTCTCAGTTTCTCTAACTGTAAAACAGGAATAATAATAGCCTCTGTTTCCCAGGATGTGAAGATCAAATGAGAGAATATTTGTAAGCATCTCAGCACAGTGCTGCACAATGGAGGCCCTATATAAATGCTAGCTGCTAATATTATTATTTTTCTCTGTTAAAGGCTAACGGACCCATACCAACATCAAAATTGTGGCTTCAGCTTCATGAGTATCATATACGAAACAATCTTAGCTTAAATAAAGCATCATTTTTAGGTGACTTGCAAAGATGTGTTCTTACGCAATGGCAGACTAATATAACTACAACTTTAACAGGCTTACTCTTGGCTATTTGTGCAGCCAAATAAATTCTAATAAGCTATTTCTTGAACATTTGACTAAATAAGAAAATGAAAGTAGGAATAATAAGAAGTAGCAGAATACACTGATCTTGAGTTCAATCCTGATCAGCAACTGAGGAAAAAAAAATTCTATCTAATCAGATCTTTTATACCAACTACAGAAGGAATACAATCTACAATACCTTGAGGCTAATTAATTCCTTTAAGTGACATGAATTCCACTTAGTTGTATCACAATGAGTCAATAGCCACAAACAGGGCCTCCCCTCAGATACAGTTCATCTTTAAAGGAAACATTCTAATGAAGAACACTTCACTTAATGGTAACTGACTTATTTGAAAAACAAAGATTTTATTAAATTACATATTTTTTAAAGGCATGCTATTTGAGTAAGGAGTCTGCTTAGAATATATTAATCAGAAACTTTGATGCTTACTGATTATTAGCTGAGTATACTATGCCAAAAGAAACAAAATATTCCAATATCAGAAGGGGGAAAAATTATCAATATTCACCAGTTCATTTTATACACACACACCCTTTACTATTCTATTCATTGCATAGAGTCTTTATTGGCTAGTTCACTCTGAATCAAATGACAAATGCACATCAACAAAAAGACCAAAGAATGAAAATTAGGTCAACATAAAGTTGTCAAAACCTAATTTGTAACTTTAACCAGTCATCACCAAATACAGATATTATTCAATATAAAGGAGCTGTAAAGCAAAATTTAATTAATTAAACACCATCTTCCCCAATTAAAAAAAAGAAAAAAAGGGAACATGGTTCTTTATTAAGTATTTTGCAAATGGCAAAGGAAAGTGAATACTTGGACAAAACGTTTAGCCCTATTCCTGGAAGCTCTGGCTTGGATAAACTGATCATTCCTTTAGGATTACTAAATCGGGGGAAAATTGGTTATATTTTACCTGAAGCCTTACTAAGTCCAAAATAACTTTCTAGCCTGACTGTTTTTTGACTTCTCAATTCCTGAAGATCAAAACCCCTCAGCACAGGTTTCTCAATCTTGGAGGAGAGGGAATTATTTATTGCTTATTGTGAACATGACACTGTTCCAGGCACTAGGGCAGAGGCACTATATTGAAGTATTCTGTAATATGCTCCTCTGCATATAAAGTATCTTTTTTTTTAAGTTTGTCAGCATGGAGTGATGCCATCTTAAAACTCTATATATGCAGAAGGTTATCACCCCAACAAAGTATTACCCCTAGATGTCTTGGAATGTGAAGGACAAATCAAACCAAGACTATATCAAGAAATCAGCAAACTGAGGATGTTCTAAAATAGTGGTTCTCAAACTGTGAGCCACATAATTATTATAATAGGTTCATGAACCTATTGTGAATCCATAAATACATACATACCTGCAGATTGATGTATGCTTTGCAAAGAAATAGGTTACTCTTTTTCGAATCTATATAGATACTGCTGTGATGAATAAGACACCAAATCCATTTAGAAGTATTACTGAATTTAGGATTTTGTCATTATACATTTTCTCAATCAACAATACTAACAGAATGACGATTGTCATGAAAAAGTCCATAATGATATCCCCTATCTTTGATGCCTGGGCAGTAAGTAATATAGCTGAAAGAGAACTAGATTTGGGAGTCCTGTTTCTACCACTTAATTATGGACAAATCACTTAATTTCTCTGGGTTTCAGTTTCGTTATCTATTAAGAAAAAAAGGAAAAAAGAGGGGGTTGGATTAGATGGTTTTAAAGTTTAGTCCAAGTCTACTTTCTATGACTCTAGGATATCATTTATTACTCATACCAAATAATTTTGAATATGATCACACTGTCTTGTATTGCCTCTAATGTGTTAAATGAAATCTAGTTTCTTTAATCAGAATGTAGGTTTATTATGTCTTCTATAGTGCCTAGCACAGTGATAGTTTGCATTTACATTATCTGCAAACATGTTGTATCTCCTCAATAAAATGTAAATTCCTTAAGGGCAGAAACTATTTCATTTTTGTCTCAGCATCTGGCAGACAACAAGGCTAAAAAAGCACTGGCTGAACTGAACCAAGGTATTGAATGGTAAGCACCCCATACAAGCTTCCATATGAATTACAAGACTCCATCTTAGAAGAGCTTCCATGATTGCAGAATGCCTTTCACCTAAAGTACAAAATATGAAAAACTAACAATTCTTACCTTTGTTAACAGCTCCCTGTTTATTCTGAAGTTTACTGTCCCTGGTCCAGTGCTGATTTCACTTACTACTGTATCACATTTTAGCTGAAGATATAAATAGATTAAATCAGATATTATATGAAAAGAGACACATACAGTATTAAGATTAAAACAGGTGTTTGTTTTACAAGGGCATCCAGTGAATTTTCTTTTCAGTAAATCCATCTTGTCTCTAGTCTCCTACCGTTTCTTATTCTATACATAATTCAGACTCTTTCCAGGTTCCTTTCCTTTTGGTTATCCCTTTTATCACTTTCTGCCTACTCTTACGTCCTGGAATACTGTTCCACTTAAAGTCTCCATTCTTCCCCTCTGAAATTCTAAATACTTCTTGTTATTATAATACTTTATTCTGACATGCAAATTTTACACATATTATTTCTATCTAAACATTATAAAGTACATAGTTTCATATTAAACACTAACATTTATGTACTTAATATAAATAATTTAGCTGGTGTTCAGACAAGTTATCTTGTTCTATGGTCAGTTCTCAGAGACTCCTAAGAACAAGTTCCTCAAAATATGCATCTTTTTAACTTATTAAATGTATACAAATAAACAGACCTGATGATAAGTAGTTTGAAGAACTTAGGGAACTAACAAATGTCACTGTGAAACCACTAGCCATTATTTTAGAAAAATAATGTGCCTACAAGGCATAAGATCCTGCATTAATTATTGTTATTAATTAATAGAACATTAAGATGATTTAGCTAATGAATTTAGCTAAGATAATAATATAGTCCTATAAATAAATAACAGGGTTTTTTTAACCTAAGCCAAACTCTTCTTAGGAAAGACATCCATCGCCAAAGAAATTAGACTCTTAGAGTTGGAAAGGAACTTGGGGTCGGTCTTGTCTGGGTTAACCTGTAATTGAAATATGAATCCCCTTTTACAGTGTATCTGACAAGTGATCTCCAGCTTATTTTCTTCTCATTTTTACGTTCATCTTCATTGAGAACTATTTTAAAATTGTCATCTACTGCTCCAATTTATCTACTTCATTCTGCATTTTAAATACATTCTCCCAAATATTCAGAAGTCTGCCCAGATTCAAATAATCTGTAAATTTAATGTGAATGCAGGATAATTAATAATTAATATGAATGTGTATAATGTAAAACATTCAGTTGATGTTTGGACAACTATCTGTATATTTTTCTATGTCTGTTCATAATGATGTCTAAAATGATCAGTTCCTAGAATTATGCATCTTACTTTTATGTATGTTAACTTATTAAGTGCCTTCAGATAACAGGGCTGGATGATATAACCTGGGGAAATTATGAAACTAGCTGATATCACTGCAATGCCACTAGTCATTACTTCTGGGAAATCAAGGGCGTAAAGAATCAGAAAAAGGGCAAACGTTGAATGAAATGATGAGCAAAGGAGGTAACTCAATCCTAGATTGCATTAATATTATAGCATCCAAAAACAGGGGATATAATAGTCTCAACTACACTGCCAGGCCCCATGAGAAAGAACTGGCCAATGGAAGTCTCAGTATGGGAGAAAAGTATCAATTATTATGGTATAAAGACAAAAAGTATCACCAGAATACTTTGTTTCTTTAATTGTTTTATAAACACTGGAAAATTATTAGTCTAGAGATTAAAAAAAATACTTCAAACATTATTAAGGTCTTCAAATATCTGAAGGGAAATCCTAAGGAAAAGCACTAGACTTCTTTTGCTTGCCACCAAACACCAAACAACTTCTACGATGGGTAGAAGTTGCAGAGGGAGATTTTATATTTTTTTACCATAACATTCATTAAAGGGTTATTGAATGAGTGTGAGGCATTGTCTGGTGAAAACAAAATAACACTTCTCAGTAAGGAATTTAATTCTAATTAGACTTTAAAATAACATTTTTAAAAAGCTTTGCCTTTATTTTGGCCTGACTAAAAGGAAAATTTCTGCACAGAGCTGATTACACACAAAGGCTCTCCCCTAGGAGGTCTGAGGTCTTCCAGTAGAGGGAAGCTGGAGATCACTTGTCAGATACACTGTAAAAGGGGATTCATATTTCAATTACAGGTTAACCCAGACAAGACCGACCCCAAGTTCCTTTCCAACTCTAAGAGTCTAATTTCTTTGGCGATGGATGTCTTTCCTAAGAAGAGTTTGGCTTAGGTTAAAAAAACCCTGTTATTTATTTATAGGACTATATTATTATCTTAGCTAAATTCATTAGCTAAATCATCTTAATGTTCTATTAATTAATAACAATAATTAATGTTCTATTAAAAACCATTTCTTGCCCCAGTTCTCCCCTGCTTCACCTGTAATAAACTTGTTAACAGATCTGATCTAACTTCACATTCTGATACCACTATACTGATAGCTTACATTTGATCATTTATTACCCTCATATTTTTTTCATCTATTAAACAAACTTTGGTTATTAGGAGGAAAACAGACTTGTTAAATCATACAACTCTTTCCAACTATCTTCTATTTGCACCTAATTATTTTCTTCTCATTTTTACGTTCATCTTCATTGAGAACTATTTTAAAATTGTCATCTACTGCTCCAATTTATCTACTTCATTCTGCATTTTAAATACATTCTCCCAAATATTCAGAAGTCTGCCCAGATTCAAATAATCTGTAAATTTAATTAAAACTCTAGTCATCCTCCAAATAGTTAACCAGAAAATTAAAAGATGCTGGTTCAAGAGCAAATCCTTTGTATGATTTGAAAAATAATCATAGTTTTACAGTGAAATTTTAATACGAAATCAACTTTAATTGGTTAACTCTGGGCAATGATCACTATAAATGCATGATTAATATGAGATAGTCTGTTTGTTATATTTTATAAAATCCAGTAATAAATTCAATATCTAATCAAAGAAAGACAATTAGGTGTTAAAACTACCTTCTCTGCTAGTCTTTGAGCTTGAGCTTGGATATCTGGTTTTGAGTGATTGCTGCTCTTCAGCACAGAATGTACAGAAAGTTGGAAATCAGCTACTTCTCTAAAAAACAGAAAGAGTGTAAAATTGTTTCTTCCTATAAAAAGTCACAGGAATTCTAAAGGACTATGGGTATTTTCCATTTCGACCTTCTATTTACAATTTTAAAAAGCTTTCATATGAAGCAAAATAAATAATATCTGTATTGTACTTTTTGCTCGTCCACCCCACCCCAAGTAACCCCATATCTATTATTTGAAATACTGCAGTACTCCAGAGAATTAGACTGGGTAAATATTGTTATTCTCATTTTACAGAAGAAAAAACAGCTTTCAAAAGGGGCAGGAACGAACAAGGGAAAAGTCTATTCTGTATCTGATTCTCACAGAGGGAAGAACCGATTGCTAGAGTAGAAATGAAGGGAATGCTGGGGCACAGGAGCCTAGATGTTTCAAGATATTACAAAGGTATTGCTTCCTGTTCTCTGCAAGAATGAGAGCAACTGATAGACAGTTCATACAATATAGTGGTAACTTCAGAGCACAAAAGAGGAAAGACTCCAGCATGTTGGGGAGATCACCTATGAGGTACAAAAGGAAAAGCTGGAGAACTTGTATAAAGACCAAGCTGAAAAGGCAGAAAGGGCTTTACTAAAAGTCAGTGGAGGGGAGTACTACACTAATGAAATCAACAGAATGCTTAGGAGATCCAAGTATAGGTTTCATACATAAACTGGAATAAGCATATCTCAATCATCAACTACACTATGGATTGAATACAGGCTTAGTTGTGTTTCAACACAATGACATATGGTACGCTGAGAAAGGTGTCAAATTATATTATCTCTAAGGCCCTGTTTAGCTCTGAGATCCTGAGACCAGAGAAAAGTGGGATAGGAGTAAAGGTGAAGAGATACTATATTTTAGGCAGCACCAGTATTCATTCAGCCTACAAGAATTTGGTTATTGGAAGCCCTTGATACACTTCAGTTACCTTACATGTTGATAGGAGTCACAAACCCTAACCCTATACTTTTTCTTTGTTCTAAATTCTAGTAAAAAATATAACTTTACTTCTCTAAGAGAACAGCAGTATAGACAATTTAGGAAAATTATTAGAATTTGATAACAGCCAGCAAATACAAGAATTACAGAATTTAATAGTTGGATGGGTCTTCAGTGTCTATACATTCTAAAGAGTTCCTACTCTCACAGCCCAATCTCTATTTGAAGACATCCAGTTAGGAGGAACATTCGACCTCCTGAGGCAAACATTCTCCCTTTTGGACAGGACTAATTGTTCAAAGAGGGACTATAATTTTTTTCTGTACATATATTTCAATTTTACAATGTCAATGAGAATATGTTTTAATACATAAAATCTTACTTCCATAGCTAGCTCTCTGGAGACTTAACTATTTTGTATACTATAGCAGAAAATGTTTGTAAACACATATTACATCAACTAAAATAAGATACTTTACTCTTTTCTGGAGATTGGAACTGCAGATATTGACTTGATCAAGTTTTCTGGTGGAAGATCCAAAACTCTGGAAAGCTAAAATCAAAATAAAGTTAAAGCCAATCCAAAATAACTGTTAAAATATATTCTTATTTCACAGGGTTATATTCAGTCACAGACTACATGTTCATAACTCCAATTTTAATTGATTAAAAAAAAATTTCATTCAACATGAATATCCAACATTAAATATTTCATAGCAACTCAGTTTTATTAACAAGAACAACAGAAAGCCACAAATACTTTTAATGTTCAAGGCTATGACAACAAATGCTAGCAAGACAACTATACAAAAATCTGGTCTTTAAAAAGACAAACAAAAGGAAAGAGCCTCAAAATAAAACTCATACCCTCAGATGGTAAACAGGCCTAACTTCCACCATATTGCATCCAAATAATTTAAATAAAAACCCTCTAATTACATGATGAAATTAACAATTGTTGGCTTGTGAAATTAGTTTAAAAGGTTTTGAACTTTAAAAAAATTTGTTTTAATTATTTTGAACATGAAGCCAAACACTATTCTTAGCTACCAAGATACTGTACCTGTTAATTCTGAAATCCCCTATGAAAAATTGGCTATATAAGATAGCCTTATCTAAGACAACCACACATTAATTCATCTGGCAAAAAAGATGAGAACTTTAATAACAAGTGATTAAGATTTCAAATAAACAAAAATAATTCTGATAGAAAAATGACTTAAACTGCCAGAAAAAACTCCATTTTAATTTCAAAATATTTTAAATATGGTAATAACTTTTAAGTAAATGAAAAATTAACTCAAATAGAAAAGCATTAAATTAAGCCACCAAAGGGCTTAGGGATAAGGTAAAAAAGTTTCCATCAAGAGCTATTTAAAATTCAGTTTGGAATTTTTATCTTTAATATTTACCATTAGAGGGTCACAGATTAAGGCAAGAACAGATCTCAAAAGCCATTTAGTCTAAATTTTACAAGTGAGGAAACAGAACTCTATAGAATAAATTACATGCCCAAGGTCACATAACAAATTTAATCCTGTGAGCACACAGGCACACACAGACTCCAGAGGTAGTATTTCAAGGGAGGTTCCACCCTGAGCAAGTCAGTTTTTCAGTTCAACTCAACAAAAATTTATTAAGCGTTACTTACAGAGTTCTGGAGTTGCCATATGGAAAAATAATTGTCCTAGAACTCAAAGATCTTAACACTTAATAGAATTAAGTAGTCACACAGACAAGTATGAACATATAATGCTCTGGTCAAATACCTTCAAAAACTCACTGTGATCTCCTGCTGGATAAAGTATAAAATCTTTAGTCTGATATTGGGCTCTAAAATTTGGATACAACCTCACTTTTCAGTCTTATCTCATACTACTCATTCCATATTTCAGCTAAACAGGACTAATCACCATTTTTTATTTTTTGCTTCTGTGTCTCTATTCTCATCTCCCTGAACTTGGAAAGTCTTAACCAGTCACATTTCTACCAATCACAATTCTACCTGTCAGATCAGTTCATATGTCAATTCTTCCATATATCCTTCCCTGCTCCTGTCAACCACCTATCCTCCAATTCATAACACTTTCTTTTGTATCCCTTTTTAAAAAATTTCTTCCACCTGTATTGCAGTTGTATTATAGTTATTTGTAGGGGAGGTAGTTACAAATGCCAGAATTGTGTCAAACCTCTACTATCGATCTATATATGTGTGTGTGGGTACACATATTATGTGTCTGCATGTACATATAGGCATACGTATATGCGTGTGTTTGTATGTCATCTTCCGTTTTTGACTATAAATTCCTTAAGGGCAAGGACAGGAATATCATCTGCTTCTAGTTCCCAATTCTTCCTTCACTTCCTCTTTTCCAGACCCCAATCACAAGTTCTTTCCCTTCCTTACATTTTGAACTCTTCTTTGACACTCTGCCCTGAGGCTCATTTTGTCTTAGACTAACCTTTATCTCTTATTTCTCTCTAACCCTACTTTCCAACTTTGTGTGTATGGATGTGAGGGTATGTGTTCTACATTCCTTATATTAGTTCAGATGGAAGTGTTAAGTTCCTACCCTCCCCCTTTGTTTAGTCTTCTACTTGCCCACTTTGATTATGTGAGCCAGTACATTCCTCTACCTTTTCTTTTCTAGTGTATTCCTTTTTTAAAATATCAAAACATTAACAAAATCATTCTAAAACTCCTAACAACACCATAATTCTGGGAGGACACAAATCTCCCTCATTAGAATATAAATACTTTATTCTTATTTAGTTCCTTTCAACTGCAGTGTTCATATTTCAAAATTTCTACTTCTCTAAAGTCTTTCCATTAAGAATGCTTAGAAGATCTCTCTTTCCTCATCCTTGTGGTTCAGTTACTTCAGTCATGTCCAACTCTTCATGGCCCCTGGTGTAGTTTGCCATTTCCTTCTCCAGATCATTTTGTATATGAGGAGACTGAGGCAAATATGATAATACAGATAGCAAGTGTTCGAGGCCAAACTTAAACTCATTAAGATGAGCCTTCCTGACTCCAGGCCCAGAATTCTATCCACTGGACTGCCTAGCTGCCCAAGCATAACATTCAGTTTTCCTGGATAAGCCTAGATCTTTTGCCTTTTGAAATCTGGCAGTCCAAGACTTCCACTCCTAAAAAGGGTTATTGGCTAAATCTTGTGTGATCCTAGCTGTAGATGGTGTCTGCACTCTCTTTTTGGCTGCATGTAGTATTTCCTTGGATTTGAAAATTCTTGATGTAAATTTTTATTTGAAGGTTTCTTTCAGGAGGTGACTACTGGGTTCTATTTTTTACTTTGTACCGGTTCTCACAGATTTCACTCAAGGTTTATAAAAATGATACCAAGGCTCTCTTTTCTTGGTACTAGCTTTAAGGCAGCCCAGTGATTCTTAAACTATCTCTTCTGTCCTGTTTTCCAGGTCAGTTGTTTTTGCAATGAGACAACTTACATTTTCTTATTATTTAAGTCTCCAATTATATTTTAATATTTCTTGTTGTCTCATGGAATCAACCTCTCTTCGGCCCATTCTAATTCTCAGGGAATCTGTTTACTTTAAATAAATAAAGTTTTGAAACTCTTCTACTAAGCTATCAATTCTCCTTTCATCATTTTAGAGCTCCAACTTCATTTAAAGATATCATTCTTAACTTAAAATAAATTCATTTCATTTCTTACAGGAATTCTTAATGACCTTGTACCTAAATTGTGTTTTTCTCTGAAGTATATCCTGTAGATGTTTTAAAAGTTATTCTCTTTTTCTAAATTTTTCTCTTGGGTGTCCCCACTCCATGACAGCTTTTTAAGATTGATGTCGATTTTGTTTACTCATTTTTCTAGCCTTACTTCTGAAACTGGGATTTTGCCTCAGGGTCAGGCTGTATGTACTTTTGGAGGAAATACTGGGGCATAATATGGTTCTGATTTTTATTATCTGGAGTTCTCCTGCTGAAGTGTCCATGTTTTGCGCATTATAACCCTCAGGCATCTAATGATGGCTCAGGCTAGGGAGCTGCAAACTTTCAGCGAAGTCAAAAGTCCAGCCAAGGACTGCTCTCCTATCCTTAGCTCTGCAAGTGTCAGATCTGTATCTGGATCTGAGTCACACAACTGCACTCTTGCTCCTCACTGGAGCTCCAGTGGACAGTTGCTGTCTACTAGCTAGCTGAGTTCTGGCAGTTCACAGCAACTGGACTGTACTCACATTCCTGATCCACAGACTAGGCCTTGTAGCTTAGCAACAAACCTCAGGGTGGTGGCTAAGTCCCTGTTCCTGCTCTAGGGTCGGAATGATAGAACTAAGGATCTACATCTTGTCAGAATCCCTGCCCTGGTCGCTAACCTGTAAGCTAAATTCAAAAATCTGCTCTAGAGTCAGACTGCCACTAATGCATGCCCACCCTGGTCATACCTGCCCTGATGACTTACTTCTAGACCGAATATATAATCTATAACTAAAAAATGACACATTGCAGTTTCTCCTTATATTTTCACTACATAGTACGGTGCTCTTCTTCCTCAGTGTTTGTTGGGGACGTTGCAGAACTGGACTGTATTGCTTCCTCTTACTATATCATCTTTAAAGACCATGTTTTCTGTACCTGCCTCATTGCCTAGTATAGGGTCCTGTACATAAGCAATCAATATTTGCTCAAATAAAGTAAGCTGTGAGATAATGAAAGGGCTGTGCAGTTTGAAAAGGTTAATAACCACTGCATTAGATAAATATTTCAAAGCTCCTTATCAAATAGCTCCACTTAATCATCTAACTTTCTAATATTATATTTCAATTCATCCTCTCAGATTCAGGGAGTCCAGTCTCCTTATTAAACGCCTAATATCCATACTTATTTCCTCCCAACAATCTTTCTTCATGTTTTTCTCCTTGCCTGGAACATTCCCCTTTGTTTCCCCTACTCCTGTCATCTTCTTTATCCATTCAAATCCAATATATCATCTGTGGGTCAACTTAAGTTTTACCATATTTAACTTACCACAAAATAATAGAATCTCAAGAGCTAGAGGGAACTATTCCTCAAAAGGAATACTCATTGTATAATTTTTAGTGTATTTTTATATTTGTATCTCTAAATGCTTAGTATAGTGCTTAGCATAGAGTAAGTGCTTAATAAATGCTTTATAAAATTCATTCATTTAGCAAGCATTCAAGTGCCTGCCATGCCAGGCACAATGCTAGGTATTCAGTGAAAGTACAAAGGATGAAACAGTCCCTACTCACAAAGCACCTTATCCTCTAATGGGAAAGTGAACAGGTACATATACAAGGACATGCAGCATAAGTACAAAGTTAATAAATACGGATAAGAGTATTTAAATACAAGGTAGTCTGGGAAAGAGCAGTTGGCAGGAACCAGGAAAGGCTTCATGCAGAAGATGAGCTCTCTCTCAAAAGGAAGAGGCCTCCACAAAGAAACAAAGAAGAGTGCATTCTATGCAAATGGCTCATCCAATCCAAAGGTGTTAAAGGCCGACAGATTGCTCCTGTTTGAAGAACAGTGAAGTCAAGTTGACTGGACAGCTGTGTACCAAGGGGAATAATGTCCAATGAGGCTGGAAAGACAAATTAGGGCCAGGGTATGAAGGGTTTTAAAATCTAAACACTAGAATTTATATTTCAACCAGTAACATGGTATAGTCAGATGTAGGTTTAAGGATAATTATTGTAGAAGCACTATAAAGAATGGATTAGGGTGGTGAGAAATTTGGAGCAAGGATTACAGTAGGAGGCTGCTGCAACAATCTACGCAAGAAGTGATACGGACCTGAACTAAGGTGGTAGCTATGTGAACAGAGAGAACAGGTCAGATGTGAGAGATATTATAGAGGTACCAATGGCAAGATTTAGCAACTGACTGAGTATATGAGGAAAGAGAGAGAAAGGAGTCAAGAATAATGTCTTATTACAAACCTTAGCGACAAGAAGGATGGTGGTATCTTCAACAGAAATAGGAAATCTGGAAGAGGGGGAAGATGTTGGGGGGAAGATGAACGCTGTTTTGGACATGTGTTTGAGGCATCTCAGTGACATCTAGTTCGAATGTTTTATAGAGGTGATATTATGAACAGATGGTAAAACTCAGGAGAGAAACATCTCATTTTATCACAACTTTGGGAGGCAGGTGCTATTATTAACTCCATTTTACAAATGAGGAAATTTATCATGTATGACATCTTTTGTGAATCTCAGTCATCTTTATGGAAATGATAATTTAATTTCTGGGAGTTGATGAACTTCCCCCACCCAAAATAAGCATAAAAGTAGAAGACCTAGAACAGAACCTTTAGAAACACACACAAAACACGAGAAGGGATGATGAGACAAACAAGGAGAAGGGTATCATGACAGTCTCCTGTAGAAGGGGGTCTTTGGAAAGCTTTTAAGGAAACTAGGGATTTTTAGGATGAGGAGAATGTGCAATTCCAAGCTTGGGAGATAGACAAATGCGCCAAGGAACAGAGAGGGGTGATCACAGAGGCAGTAAAAGGCAGAAGCGAGGCTCAAACCCAGATGTCCCGACTCCACATCCAGCGCCCCTTTCATTACAACAAATGTGAGGTATTTAACACAGGGATTACATTTAAAGCCTGTTAGAGGAAACTGGTTAAAATAGGAAAAAACTGACCGGTCCTACTGCTGCTACACAGGCTGCTTCCCATATAAACTCCTGAGGACAGGCACTTCCCTTTACGTCTGGGTTTTCCTAGGGCTAAACAGTGCCTGACGCCCAATAACACCCTAACACACACTGGAGGATGGAAGTCCCGCTTGCAGTCTCCCAGCCGAGAGACTGATACCGTCTGGATTTAAGAGGAGCTGGCTGGAAGGCGTGGCTTCGATGGTGGCCACACAGCTGGGTGGCCAGGGGACCCGGGGACTCCTGCGCCCAGAGTGGGCGTTTCACCACTTGCACTCCCGTGGTTAAGGTCCCACTACAGCAGGGACGGCCGGGCAGAAGACCACGGAGAGGAGCGACCTCTGCAAAGAGAAACGACGAGCGGCAAACCCGGTCCCTGCGCTGGCTGGCGCCTCAAGACCCTGGGCCCTCC
>CM053770.1:365490970-365536370 GCA_028658325.1 Potorous gilbertii | reverse complement strand
GGGGGCCTGAGTCCCGGAGACACCCTGCTCCCCTCTCAGCCCGTCTCTCTCATTGACCTGTGAGTCTGTGGGTGGAGGGACCTTTGCGGCCGCTGGAGATTCCATCCCTGAAGCCTGCTCGGATCTGCTCGCTCCTCTCAGTGCCACGTGGGCAGGGGAGGGCTGCGCTCCCTTCAGGTGCGTGATGGACCTTTGGGATCGGTTTTTCAGGGCTCTCTGGAATGGAAATCTTCTTCACTCTGTTACTGCATGGCTTCCACTGTTCCAGAATTTGTTGGAAGTTCTTTTTAGAGGAAATCCATGGGCTGTGGGTTCCGAGCTAGCATAGGTGAGTCTTTCTACTCCGCCATCTTGGCTCTGCCCCCGGGATTATATTTTTATTTACCAAACTGGTAAAAAAATTTTTGCCTAATTAAGAGTTTTGACAGACAAGAGTTTGAAGTATTAATAACTTATCTTTATGGCTGCCTATAAATAAGATATACCTCTTTAGTTTCTGGAATTATAAATTCCCTTTTTTTTTTAAACTCTTAGAGGATGAGAAGTGCTTATTAAAAGAAATAGTCATCTTTGAACATATCCATGCCAACAGGGAACACCCACATCAAAAAAAATAGCCTTCCTGTGTGATTAAGGGAACCTTTTAGGTAAATAGTCAAACATAATATAGGGAAAGTGTGTGTGTTCATCCTTCATTGCTGAAGAAGACCATACCATCATAGAAACAATGACGTGACTTGCGCTTGACTTTGTTTTGAATGAGGGAGAGCTGTACAAGTCACCAGCCTCACTTCTCCAGAGCCATCTGAATCCAGTGACCAGATATTCATCAGGAGGACTGGAGTACTGTCATTTTCATAAGTTAGTTTCTAGGGAAATCGTTCATGAAAAAGATGAAGGGGCCCTGCTGTTATATCTTTCTGTTTGTATGTAGATGGATGAAACAATCTGGAAGGATGGGTTAAATCTGGGCACCCTCTCTTCCTGCTGCTTCAGGGACTTTTATAGAATAGAATTGCAGAGCATATTCATCACTTAAAATGGCAAACTTCAGGTTATTACATTTTTATGCTAATTCTTTACAGAGTCAGTTTTCCATTTTAAGGTGATTGTTTGCCAGTTGGTAGATTCCTTTATACATAACCTTTAAGTCAAATGAATTTTTGTCTCCACATTGTTTTCTTATTTTCGTGCAGTTAGTTAATGCCTTTGAAGGACTTTTTTCTGATCCTCAAGGAATAAGTAAGATCCATTCAAGGAGCTAGGATATAGTACCAGAAAGACATTTTCCTGTCTTCCAGTAATCATAGAAGTGCCTTCAGACAGCTCCCAATGGTGTGTCAGGAAATAACCTCTCTGGTATTGCAGAATACTTTGTCCTTTTGTCAGCAACAGAACTCCCCCAACACTGATAACGTGGTTGGAGAGGGTAACCATGAAGTTGGAGTACTCAAGATGTTGGAAATTAATTTGGGGACTACCTGATAAGTACCAAAAACACTCACAAATGAAATTTGCATTTACTTTTTCTCCTTCATTCCTTCATTAGGTCTGTTTCAGTGTTTCACAATGACATCTTTTTTTATCATTTGGTCCTTTTTCATATTATGCGCATCTGTCATGGGGTCCTAAACTGGATATATTAACACTAATAAATATCTGTCTCATGCTGAATGTAATTATACAATTATGTCTCAGCTCCTATATTCCCATTTCATTACGTTAGTTCATTTAATTATACCAAAGCCTTTGAATCATAATTTGTGTCCCCACTTCATTTAATTCAGATAGCCTATGTGTGATATTTCTTTCCAACATTCTTTTGGGAATATAACATTTATTTGGGAGGAAGTAAATGCATATTTCTATGAAAATTGATCCAGTGAAGATTATATTTCCATCTATAAGTGGGATCTACAAAAAAATGACTCCTTTAGTAAAGCTTCTAATAATTACTTTAATTTCTCCTAATTCTTACATGTTAGTCATTGTAGTATGTTATAGTCCCACATCTGCCCTTTTCTCGCCTCTGAATTTTCAGGCTTTTAACTGCTGAATACCTAACTACTACCAGTTTTCCTCTCTGAAATGAGATTTCATAGCAGCTTGTTTGACCTGCATGTGATAATGTGAATATTTCCTTAGCATTGTCTACAAAAAGACCACTCTACTTTTATTTCACATATATTAAAAATAGTTCATTATTAAGCACTACAGGAAGTGTACAACAAAATGACAATAACAAACCAAAGAGGAAGTTACAAAAATCTGTCTTGGTCTTCATGCACAATAATACCAAATTAGGGCTTATTCTTGTGTAAGTGTGATGTAGCAGAAAGAGGTCAAGATTTGGACTATATGTGTATCTGAGTCAAATCCTGGTTTTTCAGTTTAATAAAGGTTCTATATCCTTATGATACCCTTGGTCAAGTAATGAAACTTTTCTCCATATCAGTTTCCTCATGTCAGATGGGACTAATGCTTAGTAAAAATGCCTTTATTAAAAATGCATTTATATAGTGCTTACAGATCACTTTATACATTTTCTCATTTGAGCCTCACAACAGCCTTATGAGTGAAGCACCACAGTTATTAGTGTCCTTATTTGCTCAGAGTGGTCATGACTACTACATAAATGTTAGAGGTTGTATCACGTCTCATCTTTCTGACTTGAAGTCAACAATATATATGTCTACTATTTTAAATGTAGTACTAACTTCACAGGTTGTAGTGAGGAAATTGTTTTTTGTTTTTAAAAAAACAAACCTTATTTTCCCCCAAATCCACGTAAAAACAATTTTTAAGTTTTTTTTTTATAGTTTTGAGTTCCAAATTTGATTCCCTCCAAACTCCCTGAGATAGTAAACAATCTGATATGGGTTATACATATGCAATCATGAGGAAATTGCTTTTCAAGCCTTAAAATGCTATACAAGTAGAATTCATCACCATCATTATTATATTAGTCAAACTCTTCTGAATAACACCATCCCTCTATTTCTCATTCACAGCGTCATCAAGCCTATTCCTGTCAAGGCTGGGTATTAGTGTTAAACTGGGTGTTTCTCATATTTGCTCTTGTTTTTTCTTCACTATGTTCAGCATAGTAGAGCTATAGTCATCTCAGCCTTCTGGAATATAGATCCCAACTCAGCTCTTGCTATGGAGTCTCTAGGCTTGACAGCTAGGCCATCAGATATTTGATTGTAGAGTTTATGTTCAGGGCACATGTTAGTTGCCAAGCACTTAGCCATCCTTGTTGCATATGGTTGATTTTTCTACTCTTTCACAGAGGTATTTGCTCTGAGACTCATTATTAAAAAATTCTTCACATGATGACATTGCTTACCACTTGACAAGGATAGAATCTGGCATGACATGTATATTCTGCAAGGTTATTTTTTCAGATATTTATTTTCTCTTCTCTTCTTTAATACTGACAGGATTTTCTTGGTACATAATAGACACTTAAATTTTTATTGACCATTGACTGTTTCCTCTGAACTGTCTTCCCAGAGTGGATTTACAATTTTGGCAGATTCCAAGGTCTAGTGTAATGAGTGCTGTTTGTTCATGTGTTTTAGTCATTTCCAACTTTTCATGACCCCGCTTTGGGGGGTTTTCTTGGCAAAGATACTAGAGATATTTGCCATTTCCTTCTCCAGCTGATTTTCTTAAAATGTTTCTGAACAGAATAGCAGAAAAGTATTTTTGGGGACAACCATTTCTTGGCAGAAGTGAAGATTACCAATTGATTGGTTGAAATGTTTCCTATGGAATCTGCCTTTGGGGTTATTTTTGTGTATATCTTAGAGATATTTTATTAGATTTATTTAAATCTAATTTCTTAATATTTGAAATATACATGTAAATTTGCTTTTGGCAAATTTGCTTTTGGCATAAAGTAGAGAAATAGTTTTGCAATGATCCTTTTTATTGAGTTGACTGATAATTTAAATAATTGAACTAGACAGCCATTTTGACTTTTTAAAATTTGCACTGAAAATTAAAGGAAAACATTTATTATAGGTTTGGGCACTGTCAAAATATCCTTCCAACCTCACTGAAAAGTAATTTCTCAAGTTTTCTCCAAAGTTTCAAATATTCATCCTCCTTTCTATGTTTTGGTAGTAAACTTATGTTACCATATTTAACTATTTTGTTTTGAACCTAAAATGATTGTCTTTATGTTTTTAATGTTATTTTTATACTTATTTGATTTGATTTTATCTCTGGGACTGATGAGATGTAAAAGAAAAATTTTAATTTTTAATGTTGAATAATGTTAAATTGTTAAAAAATTTAAAATGTTAAAAGACAAACAGAATTTTCGTGCTATAAAAGGAGTTTACTTGATTTAAAAGAAGCCTTTTATTGAATGACTTATTTACATAGTTTTAGCCAATGAGTCATATATAACTCTTACAGCAAAAGCGTGATATAACATGATCGATAAGGTCATTTTCCCTTAGCATCATCATAAAGGGGTTTCATTCCACTAAATAATAGTAAAATGTATTTTATTTTTGTATGGCACTTTAAGGTTACACATTTGATTCTCCCAGCAAGCTTGGGAGGTAAGTGCTGTTTTAAAAAAATAAATTGTTATTGATCTCTTTGTTTTCTACATTATCCTAGTGGCCTTAGACACTTGCCGTAGCTGCGTAAACCCGAGGCAGGGCACTTACCGTCTGCCTCAGCTTCTTCATTTGTAAAATGGGGATCATGATAGTACGTACCTCCTAGGATTGCTGAGAAGCTTAAATGGGATGATATCTGTAAAGTGCGCACAAAATAGGCTCCTGAGAAGTGTTAGTCACTTTTTTATGATTGTTATGAGGGAAAAAATAGCTCAAGTGATCACATTGAAAAATTCTAAAAAATTTTCTGTATATAACCTCCACCTCCATGAAGGGGTGGGTTGGAACTCTTCTCATATCTGTTTTGTTATATTCACTATAGTTCTTTATGTTTATATCGTATCTACCACATATAATGGTTTCTTGATTCTGCTTACTTCATTCTACATGTGGTTCTTTCTGAATTTCCCTATATTAATCACATACATAATATTCTCTTATGTTCATGTACCACCATTTCTTTAGCCATTTCCTAATTGGTGAACAATTTGCCTTTTTTCTCATTTTTTGCTAACACAAAAAGTGCTGCAATAAATATTTTGTAGTATATAGGAACCTTTTCCTTATCAGTAGCATTCTCAGGACAAACCCTGTAATGAAGTCTCATATTCAAAGGGTATGGACATTTCAGTCACTTTATTTGCATAATTCCAAGGGTTTTTCAAAATAGTTGTACCATTTCAGAACTCCACAACCCTTCTAACATTGACTATTACCATTCTGTATTATCTTAGCTAATTTAGAATATGTGTAGAATATATTTTGTTAGGGTAAAGGGGCATAGAGAATTTCTCATTTGTTCTTGGTTCTAAAAAGAATGCACCAAGCAGATGGAAAGGTTTCTAACTCTGAATAGATCCACAGCAGAATTTCTATATCCTTAAGTTGACTTTATAAATACAAATAATTGGGTCCTTAGCTTTACTAGTTCCCTTATTCACAAGATCACTTTCCATTGTCATTGAAGGAAAAGTATTTATTTCAAAACAAATTTTTTTTAAATTTCTGGATATTAGGAACATGAAATTCCTCAAGAACATTAAGTACATTTAGTACTATATCAAGAGCATTCTATGGCTTACCTTGAATTTATAATCTAAAATAATACTAATATGGCTGTGTAGCTATAAATAGCAGAAGGAAAACATTAAAGTACAAATGAATACATGAATGAATTTTATTAACATTTTATAAAAAGTAATCATGTAGATAGGAGATTTAATTAAGAAATACAACTTAGATTTTACAGCTCCTATTTTAGGAGAGTGAGTTAACTTTTATCTATAGTAACATATTTGATAGACAAATATTTTAAAAATTGATATTTAGATTATTTGAAATATAGATGTCAGTTTGTCAGTTCCCTGTTACATATGAGGCAGGTTTTTGTAAGTTAGATACAAAGATAAAGGGTAAATTTGTTTTAAGAATAAATAACATGTAATTATTGAATTGGGAGAGATTAAAGAGGATAGCTGTCAGTCAATCAACAAGTATTTATTAATCACCTTCAAGGCCAATAATGAAATAGTTCTACTCTGAGGGCACTGGCCTAATGGGGGAAGTCAACAAACAAGTTCATATATAAGTATATATATAATAAATAGAGGAAAATATACCCAAAGAATTTAAATGACAAGTAGCAGGAGACTGGAGGGCAAAAATAGAGAAATGTGGAAAGGGAGTTTTTTGCGGGGTAAAGATGATTAGTTTGGATTTTTTTTTTACATATTGAGTATGAGATGTCTTATAAGCAGTTGGTGACATGGAACTGAAACTTAGAAAATCAGACCAGATATATAGATTTCATAGTTATCAGTAGAGAAATAATTAAATGTGTGGAAGCTGCATAGGTTACTGAGAGAATGTAAAGGGAAAAGAGGAGAGAAAGTACCGAGATAGAATCTTGGGTAACATCCACAGTGAGAGTGAGAGTTGCTGTGTTGATGAAAAAAAAATAGCCACACAACCCTTAAATGTGGCTTGTGTAAAGGTTAAATACGGTCTAGTAAGTGCCTGCTATGTACCGTGGACTATGTAGTCTGCCAGGGTGCTTAACTGTCATGAGACACCTGGCAGCTACACATGTAAGTAACTCCAAGGTAGATGCAAGGTAATTTCAGAGGGAGAGGACTAACAACTGGGAGAGAGCAGAAAAAGTGTGAGGAGGCCGTCCTTGAACTTGACTTTGATGGTAATAGTGGGGATTCCGAGAGGTTTCCAAGCTTGGGGACAGCCTGTGCGAAAACAATGGAAAGGGGATGGAATATGGAATAAAGGATCAGTGAGTGAAGGGGAATTGCATGATGCTTCTTTAGCAAAGGTCTGATGTGTTCAGGTCTGTGTTTTAGAATGTCCATTTTTGCAGCTGCGTAGGAAGCTTTAGAGAGGAGAGAGACTTCAGGAAGCCAATAAGGCCTTGGAATAGTTCAGAAGAGAGGGGAGCCTAAGGCAAAGCTCAGATTCAAACTTCAGTCAATTGACCCTAATCTTAAGTATTCCTTCTAATACTTTGACACTTTCTCACCCAGAGAGAGATCTCATTTTCTTTATTTTACTTTAAAAAAAATTTTTTAATAAGCAATATTTACCTTTTCTGCAGTCACATTTTATAACAGTTTGATAGTGAGTTCACAAGATATTGATCCATATTCTTTAATTCTTCAGTATAACACCATGCTTTCACATTAGGTATTAAATGTTTCACAGTCTGTTATCCCATATCTAGCCTTGGTTATAGCCTAGAGGTTTGCTTGATATTCTGTTTGTTTCAATTAACAAAACATTTTGAAAATAATCTATGCCTTCCTCTACTCTTCCCTTCCCCTGACTCTCAGATTGAGCAAATAAAAACTGAAAACCTAAAAAATAAAGTCTTTGATACATAGCTACATAATCTCGCAAAACAGTTGCCACATTAGCTATATCTTAAAAATGTATGTCTGTGCATTTTAAGTTTTTCACCTCCCAGGAGATAAATGGTGTGTTTCATTTTTATTCTTTTGGACTCATGATTTATCATTGCATTGATCAGAATTCTGATGTCTGTAAAAGTTGTTTTTCTCTATAGTGTTATTATCAGTGTGTGGGTAGTTTTTCTAGTTCTGGTACCAAAGATATTTCCCTTTAGAGTTGTAGCCTGTACTTGAATAAAGGTGGCATATTCTTCTAATTATACTTAGCAGCTTCTGCTTGAATGGAGATGAGATGAAAAGTGTTTAAGGCCAGACAAAACAGGCTTTGAGTCTGCGTGTCTGATGGCATTCCAGAATTTTTTGATTTTTTTTTTGATTAGCTGTTGTTTTAGCTTACTCGGGCCTCTGTACCCTTGGTGTGAGGTTATCTAAAAAATGGCTTTGATGTTTTTATTTCTCTTTTGCTTAAGTGGCAGGTGTTCTCTCTATGTTTTCATCTATTAATCTTGACAAATGAGAGTTAGCATTCTTCTGAAGAAAGAATAAAAGAACTATATAATTGGTTTAGTATTTAAAGAATACTAATTTACTAAAATTTAAAGAAAATTTGTGCTAATGCTCTTAGCTCTAAAATAAAACTTTGCTAAACCATATCTGTCTCAATATCAAACTTGTAATTTAATCATTTCACCTTTATTTCCCTTGTTTTTAGATGTTCCTCCTAAACAAAGGTACCCTTCCAAGTTGATTTTCTCTGAGACAGGGCTTGTGTCAAATACAAACTAAAAACCTATGCCTTTTATTTTAGAGCTGCATCTTGTTAAATCTATTTCATGAAACAAGAATATTTTTCTTCCAGTTGTGATAAATGTTAATAGAAGTAGCCTCACATTTTTTAATGTTACAGGCAGTTTAATAAATGCCTACTAGGTTAGCCTATTGTTCTGGTTGATACTATGTCATTTGCTTTTAAGTAATCTGCAATTTAAACAAATGCTAACATTCTTTAATCTTGTCATAATGGTTTTAGGAAGGATTTGGGAGGTTTTTAGAGGGTGGGAGAGGGAGATGTGGGATATTTTTACCCTCAAGTTAAAGAAAGCAAAACAGACTAGAGGAATTTTCATTTTTAGGTTTCTAAGACTATACCCTCTAACATCTTTAGGCATACTAAATTAATAGCTATTCAGTTATCTAATCAAACAATTTCAGGAATCTTGCTTTGGGTTTTCAATTATATATTTCTGATATTTGAGAGGAATATTTTTTGAGTTATTTTGTGTAAATATGCCATGTATAAAGCACTATTGTGAGAGGTAGAGCGTGTACAAATACTTAACACTATTATTAGCTGTAGGAATATGGATAGGCTGGGCACCAGGAAACCTACAGCATATCCCTGCCCTTTTATTTTTAGTTAGTAAAAATAACATGTAATGCTGGGCACTGGCAAAGATACAGAATTTGGATTCCTCTTGTCTTCATGGAACTTTGTGTGTAGTTATGGCATATCACATACATAAATAAAGTTGTATCGTAATCATGATAATAAATTATATAATAGAGATATAAGCAAAGTGCTAAGTGCTTTCACCTGAAGGGGAAAGACTCACCACTGATTGATCAATGGATAGTTAAGTGCTTACTGTTATGTTCTAGAAACTATGCTAAGTGCTAGGGATACTCTAAATGCATTTTTACTGGCTTGTCCCAAAACTTTCCTTCCTCAACCCTAACTCCTAGCTTCCTTGACTTACTTCAGGTCTCAGCTAAAATCCCACCTTGCATAAGGAGTTTTTTGAGGCAGTTAGGTAGTGCAGTGGACAGAGCACTGGATTCATGTTCCTGAGACATTTTTAAAAATAAATTTATTAATTTTAGTTTTTGACATTCGCTTCCATAAGATTTTGAGTTTCAAATTTTGTACCCTTCCCTTTCCTCCCCTCTTCCCAAGATGGTGTGCAATTTAATATAGGCTCACTTATGCATTCCTATTCAACGTATTTTCACATTAGTCATGATGTAAAGAAGAATTATAACTAATAGGAGGAACCACAAGAAAAAGAAACAAAACCACAAAAGAAAAGGAGAGCAAATAGTATGCTTCCATATGCATTCAGACTCCAGATTTCTTTCTCTGAGTGTGGATAGCATTTTCAATCATGAGTTGTTTGGAGTTGTCTTAGATCCTTGCATTGCTCAGAAGAACTAAGTCTGTTAAAGTCAGTTATTGTCAGACACTTAACTGTATGACCCTAAGCAAGCCTTGTAACCTCTGTCTGCCTCAGTTTCCTCAACTGTAAAATGGGGATCATACCATCCAGAGTTGTTAGGATCAAATTCAGATAATAAAACACTTAGCTCAGTGTCTGGCACATATTAGGTGTTTAATAAATCTTTCCTTCTTAATGTTCATACCTTCCATCTGAGATTACTTCCAGTATACCCTGTGTCTATATTTTATACAGATTCTTTGTGTCTTCTTGTATGAGCTTCTTAAAGGCTAGCACCATTTTTTGCCTTTCTTTGTACTTAGTGCATATGAAGTGTTTTAACTGGTTAGATACTTACTGACTTGATAGAAATACAGTCAATTCCCACTCCAAAGGACTTTATATTCTAATGGATATAAGTACATATAAAAATAAATACAGCATTAGTATAACTGTGAATATATACAATGCATTTTTATATAAGGTAGAGAAGGAGGGCATTTACAGCTGATTGAGGGGGCATGCAGAAGATAGTGCTTGAACTGTATCTTAAGGAAAGAGATATTTTAAGGTAGGGGAAAGGAAAGGAGTGCTTTCCAGGTGTGTGAGATGGTCCGTGTATAAGTATGGAGATAGGCGATGGAATGTTGGCATATAAGGAGAAGAAAGAAACCAAATAGTGTTTGAGCTTGACTTTAAAAGAAAAGTACTCATTCTTCAGGAGGAGGAGGGGTAACCGTATAATATATTCAACACTACTTTCAAAGCTGTCCTACTTATCTGAGTCTTCTACTGAATTATCTTTTGCTCTATTTTTGCATTTTATTGTTTTCTTTTTTTTAAGTTGCTATCTCACTAGCTTATTCCTCCCCACAATTCTCCCCCTGCAAAAAATTTTTCTTAAATGTTCCCTTGTAGCAAATAGGCATTGTGAAAAACTAAATCCATACATTAGTTATGCCTGAATATGTACATTTCATTTTTCACCCTTAGTCAGACAGATGCAACTGGGTCAGTGAATGACTAAATCTACTAAGATTGTTGTCCCTTTCTTTGTCCAGGAAGTGAGATGCCATACTGTCGTCTCCCAGTAGTACATTCTAATATTTTTAATCTTAAAATCAAAAGATCTTTCTTTTAGTCAACCAAGATCTCCCTAAAAATAATAATGTGCCTTCTTTTCTCTAAGGTGAATAGCCTCCCTTCCTTTAACCTTTTCCCAGAGCAGAAAAATTAACTTGACATTTGGAAAAAAGATGCATTACTTGCTTAGTTGAAGCTATGCAGTCAGACTGCTTTAGTAACTTTTTAGTGAGCATTCCTATATAATATGGGATCTGTTTTTCTCTCTGGTTTTTGTTGTTGTTTTCCTTGTTAGAGTTGACAGTAATTTTTTTAATTTTCCTTTTTATTTTAGTGAGCTTGACCAACATTAATAAACATGAACCTTTTTCTATACAAAGAAGAACAGAAAAAACTATACATCTCACAGGGAGTTGGCTACACTGCTTGTCTGTGTCACCTAATGAACTTCCTTCTTCATTCTTTTGATTATTATTTTAGTGATTCATTAATGTTCTTTTCTTTCTGCCATTTTATTTTCAGGTTTATGTACAAGTTAATAAGGAAGCAGCAGATGATGAAAATGTGGAGAAATCAGCACATGAATTCTTTCATCGACTGGAAGCAGGTGACCAGCAAGCACTTACATTGTGGCAAAAATTTCGGGACTTGAGCATTAAAGAATATGTCCAGATTTATAAGGTATGTGGAGGCCAGTCCTGACAGTAGCGTGAAGCGTCATGAAGTAGGGCCACTGCACTTACGCAAACCGACTTCCTTGAGTTACTGTTTTAGATGACCTTAGACTTTGAGTGACATTGAGTAACACTTAAGCAATTTGAAGATGCCCTAAACTTCTCTCCTTCACCCTTTTTTCTTCCCCTTCTCCTACTCTCCTTCCTTTTTTCCTTTTAATCTTTTCTCACTTTTTTCTTCCTTTCTCCTCCTTAGACTCTACCTCTGATACTTGCAAACATAACCACTTTCTTACCAGACAGGGCTTCAGAATTCTATTTTGTTTTTAATCATTGTGTCAAACCATGCAGGTTATTGAATGGGTTCATTGAACCTTGTTTGCGTGATTACCATGTGTTTGAACATGTAATGTTTCATGGAATTACTTGAAGCCAGGACTTAACAAAACCATTAAAAATAATCAAGAAAAAGAATCAGTTTTATAATAGGCTTCAAAGAAAAAGTCAAGATGTCCTAATATGTCTTGATTAACACAAATATCATGGCCTTAACTATGTATGGTTTTTACCTTCTTAAACATCCCATTCCAGTTTATCCTCCATTTACGTATAGAGGAATAGCTGCCCCTAAAGACCCCATTATCAGACCTCTAGCACATGGGTTAATAAAGATAAGTCGTATTAAGGAAACTGTCTGATGCTTATCTTTTCTAGAACATGAATATACCACTGGCATTCTTTTTTAATAATTATTTTTCATTTTCAATATTCACTTTTCTAAGATTTTTTTCTATGGCGTTTTTGACAATATGTAATTTTTTTCTTTTCTTTTGTAGATTAGAGGACCAGTCTAATTTTTAGTTTTGTTTAAATCTAAATCAAGTTTTTTTATTTTGGCCTTCTGTGGAACAATAGGACAACCCAGCCTCTATCTTAGAAAGAGTAAAAACAGGATTAGGAAACCTGCAGCCTCATGGCCCCATGTGACCTTCTAAGGCCTCAGGTGTGGCCTTTTGACTGAGCTCAAGTTTTATAGAACAGTTCATTTTATTAAGGGTATTTGTTCTATCAAGTTTGGATTCAGTCAGAGGGTCACACTTGAGGACACAGAGGATCACACATGGCCTCGAGGCTGCGGGTTCCCCACCCCTGGAGTAGAATTTTACATTTCATCTGGACTTTTGTTTCTGGAACTTTGTAGCGACTAGGAGTGCATTTTGATGACTACTCAGGAGAATCGTTTTATCGAGAGAAATACCGAGAAGTCTTGAGTTTGTTGGACAAGAAAGGACTCCTACAAAGAACAAAGTATGATCAAAATAATTTTTTTTGCTCATTTTGTGGTACCCTTGGGTATGTATGTAGTCTTTTAGTAATAAAATACTTATGATTTTTCAAAGTGATTTTATACATTTGCCCAGTAAAGCAATAGATGTTATTCCCATTTTATGGTGAGTAAACCAACTCTTAACCTGATGTTGCATAGTTTCTTAATAGCATAATCAGACAATCAGCAGGTGTTTATTAAATGCCTTCTGTGTGCCAGGTATAGTGCTAGATACTGAAGATACAACAGTAGAAATGAAACAGTCTTTGCCCTAAAGAAGAGGATGTTTTATTAGAGAAGATAGCATGATATGTACAAGATAATTTTTTTGTGAGGGAAAACACTAGCCACCACAGTTATCAAGAGAAGCCACATGTAGAAGGTGGTGCATGAAATGACCTTTGGAAGAAACTGAGGATTCTTTGAGAAGTAGATGAGGAAATAGTGTCCTCTAGGCATGGAGGACAGCTTGTACAAATAAAAATAGCTAACATATGACACTTGAAAGTTTGGATAACACCTTGCATACATATTATTTCATTTGAGTTTCACAACAACCCTGTGAACTAGAAACTATTTTCCCCATTTTACAGCTAAGGAAACTGAGACTTACAGAGGTTAAGTGACTTCCCTAGAATCATGTAGCTAGTGAATGTCCAAGATGGGATTTGAATCCATGGCTTTCTGGCTGGTTTGACTGCACCATAGAGTACATGAAGGCCAGTAAAAAGCTTGTATGAAGAGGAGAGAGTGGAAAGGGATGTTGGAGCCAGATTGTGAAGAGTTTCAAATGGAATTCAGAAAAATTTGCATTTGACTCTAGAGATAATGAGTAATCCTAGTCAAACTGTATATCTATGGACCCTTCCTTTATTCTCCTTAAGGTGATGATGACCATTTTGTTCTCAGGTATAAGGAAGGCAATGATGTGATCAGATGTGTCCTTTAGAAATGTCATTTAGCAGCTTTTTGCGGCATGTATTAGAGAAGGGAGAAACTTGAGGTAGGAGCATCAGTTAGGAGTTCATGAATTAAGAGTCTGGGTCAGAAGTGATAAGAATCTGAACTGAAGCGGTGTCCCAGTTGGAGAATGGATTGAAGAAAAGAGCTTGGAGGGAGAAATGTCCTGGGGGTAAATTGGACAAGACATGGGCATTGACTGGACATGTAGGGTGAGAGGGTGTGGAAAGTCCGAGGTGAATTCTGCCTTGGATATGCCAAGTTTAAGATACCTGTAGGACATCCCTTTCTAATGTTCAAGAGGTGCTTGCAAAATGATGCTCTACTAGAGCTCAGAAAAGAGAGAGGCTGAATATAGAGCTGGGAGTTCTCCTCATAGAGATCAGAATCAAACCCAAGGAAACTGATCATATCACTAAGATAAAAGATAAGAGAACCCAGGATACTTGGGGCACACCTGTAGTTAGAGAATATGATGAGGTGGTGATGACACAGAGGCAAGGAGTAAGCATTTATGTAGCACCTGTTGTGTACCATGCACTGTGCCAAGCACGTAGTATCTCATTGGATCCTCACAACAACCCGGAAGGTAGGTACTGTTGTTATCCCCATTTTGTAGATAAGGAAACTGAGGCAAAGAGAGTTTAAGGAACTCACCTGACTCGTTAGTCTCCGAGGCATCTTCAGTGTTAATAATTGGAACCAAAAGGGAATATTGTTAAGGATTCCATATTAGAAACAGTATTTTTTGGTGGGGGTAGGAGGAACCTCCACATATGATACCGACTTTCAGATTTCTGCAAGAGCAATTGGAATTTTGTTCTGTTAAACAATGAATTTTAAGCTGTTAAACCATGTATGTTGTATTTCATAGTTCCACATATTATTTCATTTTTTTACTTTGTGCATTTCTAGAAAAGGAACTGCCATAGTAGATCTCTCCGGGAAAGGAGACCCTTCCTTGAGCAGCACTGTAATGCGAAGTGATGGGACTTCTCTTTATGTAACCAGGTTGGTACTTTCTTCAAGAATGACCTTAGAATATATGTTTTGACATGTTCTTTGATCAGTAGTAAAATGTTGAGAGCATAGGCTTATAGACTGAGTTAGAAAAGACCATAGGTCATTCAGGAAAAACTTTAAAAGGTATTTTTACCATAGAATAACTGTAAAATTCTAGGGGCATATTTCATTACTTATTAAAATCAAGGACTGTTCATGGAGAGGTTAATTATGATCAAACTAATGACTAAAAAAATGTAGCTCTTTCGGAGTCAGGAATATTTTTTCCCTTTCTTTCTATCCCTTACACTTAGCACAGTGCCTGGCAGTGTAGAAGTCACTTAGAAAATGCTTGTTGACTGGTTAATGTGTAAGGTACTGCCTGAGATATCCCTAGTTTGCCAGAGCATATTTATAGTTCAACAGCATAAGGTATCTCCAGGCATTGGCTCAATAAATTAGGAGTTAAAGTAGATATGTTCTGTTTCAGGTATCTTCATGAAAAAATAAGTATCCTAAAATTGAACACTAAAAGGCAGTCAATCGACAAGCAGTCGTTAAACACCTACTATGTACCAGCCACCGAGCACAAGGTTACAAAAAGACATAGTCCCTGCCCTCAAGGAGTTTACATTTTATTGGGGGAAACAACATGGACATAAATGTGTAGAAGATATAAATAAAGATAGGTAGATAGATACATAGATAGCTCAATCATGTGTGTGTGTGTGTGTGTGTGTGTGTGTGTGTATGTATGTGTCTGTGATCATTTATACATACACACACACATACATACACACAAATTAATGTGCAGTGAGGTCTCCACTGGGGGTGGGTGGGGAGTAAAGAGTAAGGAAAAACTTCATGTAGAAGATGGTGCTTGAGGTGAGTCTTGAAGGAAACAGGATTCTGAAAGATAGAACTGAGGAGGGAGTATGTGTAAGTCAGCCAGTCCAAGGACGTGGGGACAGAAGATGGGAATGGTGTATGTAAGGAACAGTGTGAAAGGCAATTAGACTGGACTATAGAGCTTATGAAAGTGTATAATCTATAAGGCTTGAAAAGGATATTGGAGCCAGGTTGTGAAGGGCCTTAAATTCCAGAAATGTTTTGTAGGCCTACTCTGTTGTTTCATGCTTTTCGTTTTCTTTTTTTTGTGGAGGGATATCATCATCCTTTCAGTTAATCAGGTTTGCAACTTCAAATATCCACAGCTTTCTCATCTCTCCTCTCTTCTCATTAAACTTTTATCTCACTATTTTACCAATTATTGTAATACCCTCCTGATTCATCTCCCTTCTTTGAAGCTTTTCCCTTTTCATTCCACCCTCTACATAGCTAAAACATTACTATTCAACATAGGTCTGCCCATACCTCTCCTCTATTCTAGAATTTTCAGTGTCTGACAACGTAGTAGATTCTTAATAAAATTATTCAATGAGTAATACATTCAACATACGTTATTTGAGGACCCTTTTTATTGTGGTGATATAAGTAATGGCTAAGGTAGATGTCACCATCACTTTTTTCCTTTATTATCACTCTTCGCCATCACCCATTAGAATAAAACTTCATGACAGTTGTCTATTAAAAGTTAAGGAGTCACGTTTATTGAGCTCACTTAGTTCTAGGGTAGTGCAAACAGGAAAGAAAAGAAAATAGAACACCAATCAAGTTAATGTAAGTACAGCTGCATGAAGCCTTCCTGTTTCTGGGATTATATCAGCTCTGTATTTTATACATAAGTGAGTTTTTTGCCAAAGAAATTCATATTCAACCATATTACTTTTTTTCCCTTTTCAAATGATAGAAGCTTAAAAGTCATTGTTCATACTGGCAAAACAGCAGTCAAAGAATTGTTATTGAAATTTTTTTTATTTATTTTTCCCCTAATTTTCAGTTGAGAAAAAAAGGAGAGAAATCTTAAGTAGGTGATTGTAAAGTCACCATGGAGATTTAGCTAGTTTCATATTCTTTCTTAAATTACCTAAATAGTAAGTTTGAGCGCCCCCAGATTCACATTTGGTGGTACATGTGACATTCTTGGAAAGTTACTTCACATACTCTAAAGCAAGGGTGGGGAACTGTGACCTCAGGGCCATATGTGACCCTCTAGGTCCTCAAGTCTGGACCTTTGACTGAATCCAGCTTTCACAGAACCAATCCCCTTAATAAAAGAATTTATTCTGTAAAACTTAGTCAGAAGGCTGCACCCGAGGACCTAGAAGGCCACATGTGGCCTAGAGGCCAGAAGTTCCCCACTCCTACCCTAAAACATTTAGGGTTTTGTTTTGTTTTTTTTTTAAGATCTGAAGAATATTGTTAGAAGTGCAAAGATCTAAGAAACTTCTAATTTGTGAATTCATTTTTCAGAGATCTTGCAGCTGCTATTGATCGAATGAACAAATATCATTTTGATTCAATGATCTATGTGGTAAGTAAACAAAATAAAGAGCAGAAGGCTGGAATTCCTGCCTCATAAACATCAGTTACGCAAGTGGGCCAAGCAATCAAAGAGATTCATTTCTGCCTAGTGTATTAGATTGCATACCAGATATGCTACCAGAAAGCATATTTTGACACCAGTTTGAAAAGAAAGCTTTAAAAAAGCAATCCTTTTTGCTTAATTAAAATGAAATTTTACTGCACTTTGAATAAGCATTGCAAATATATCATCTTTGCCCTTATATCATATAGTTTTACTCTACAGCAGGGGTTCTTAATCAGGGGTACACACTCACCCTTCCCTTGGAGAGGGACTAGGTCCATTAACTTTTTAAAAATGTGTTAACTATTTAAGTGTAATTACTCTTTTGTAAAATCTTGTACATTTATTCACTTTGCTCAAAGGGGGTTCCTGGATTTAAGCTAAAACGTCTGTGACATTAAAAATCATTAAGAACTCCTGCTGTGTTGGAACCTGTACCGTAACAGTTTCACCTGAATGAATATATCTTTTCTATAGTTTCAGCCCAGTAAATCTCCATTCTTACCTTTTGGCCATTCTGAAGGCTTCGCCTTCTCCTGTAATTTCTCTTCTATTACCATTCCCAGAAGAGTCTGCCTTTAACAATAAAACTTCAGAAAACCCTTTGCTGTGATCTCCCTCTTAAAAATAGAAATCTTAAAAGTTAGATATCTGTAGAATCTCTGTAGAATGCCACGGTTTTTGCCTTTTTTCTCTATCATATTTTGTAATCTACATTGGTACAATGGATGTATGTATATACAATTATCTGCTTATTAAGCAATACACTAATTTTTGTGACTGTTACAGTTTAGTGGGATATAATTTTAAATTTGCTTAGGTGTTTTTTTTTCTGTTTTAGATTAAACTTGAAATGCCCCCTTTTCTAAGTTTATTTTCTTCCAAAGACAGATAAAGGCCAACAAAATCATTTTCAGCAAGTATTTCAAATTCTGAGACTCATGGGATATGAATGGGCAGAAAGGTAATGTCTCTATATGAGTGACATATTTCTAAGCTTTGCAAGCAAACAAGGCTAACGATAACTATTTTTTGATAAATTATTAAAGATCTGAAGTCAAACTTTACCTTTTAGGTTAAAAGCTTTCTATGTAGAGAGATTGAGTATTTTAAATTTTGTGTATATCTTTTTTTTATATTGTGGCTATATTTATAACTTCAAAGTATTATTTTTATTAACATCTTTTGTTTTTATATCACTTGCATTTCCTAATACAGAGAATGAACCACCTCTTATAACAAAGAATAAGGGGGGAAAAACAATTCAGCAAAACTAACCAAAACCATCAATCCAATATTTGTAATGTTCTACCTCAACCTTCTCCTCTACCTTTACAGTGAATGGAGGATGGCTGGAGGGTCATTTTCATTTATCTTTTTCGTGACCAAGATTCATTATAATTTTCCAGCATTCATTTCCAGTCTTTTTGCTATTCTTTCCATTTTCATTGCTGTAGGCATTTTTTGCGTATTGCCTCCTTATTTCACTTTGCATCAGTTCTTATAACTTCCCATGTTTCTCTGTGTTCATTGTAGTTCCTTGTTTCTTAAGAGTATAGTAAGAGATTATTCTTGTACCAGTTTGTTTAATAAACAATAGGCATTTACTTTGTGTTTTCCTATTACTAAAAGTGCTCCTGTAAATAATTTGATGTATATGGTACCTTTCTTTTTATCACTTACCTCCTTAGGGATAAATGCCTAAGCATGTCCTCTCTAGGCTAAAAAGTATAAATGTTTTAATCATTTAGTGTAATTCCCAACAACTTTCTAGGGTGACTGGACAAACTCACAGTTATTATGCCTGTCTTCCTCCAACACTGATTATTCCCATCTTTTGTTTTCTTTCCGCTTACCTGGGTTACTGAAACCTAAGGGCTATTTTGATTTGCAGTTCTCTTATTAGTGCTTTGGCACAATCTTTCATATAATTTTTAATAGTTGACAGCTCTTTGAGAACTGTTCTCATGTTTTGGCCAGCATTTCTTATTTTACATGAATTTGACTTTTCCACTGCTCTCAGTTACTTGACTTTTAAAGTTCTTGTGTCTTTTTAGCCACATAAATGGAGTTCTTCACATTAGTCATACATGACTTCAGTAGGTTGGTGGTGACCTACTTTAAGTGAGCAGGATTTTTATTCACTTGTTCAATTTATTCCAGTCCTTTTGCTATTTTCTGAAATGGGGTTATTGCAAACTTTGGTCTGCGCATAGTAAGGAAAGTATTTCCTTTCTCATTTTTTAAAATTCCTTAGCTAGATTAATATAGTTGTCTGTACTAAGTAAAAGGTAGGAAAGTTCAGCTCCCCTCTTGCTCTTCAGGTGTCAGCTTGTTCCCTTTGGAATAGTGCAAGGAATGAAGACTCGAAGAGGAGATGTTACTTTTCTGGAGGATGTTATAAATGAAACTCGCTCAAGGATGCTAGAAAATATGGCTTTTTCCAAGAGTGAGTTTACATCTTTTTAAATGCTGTTAATGCTCAAAATTGACCTGTTATAATTGTTACCCGAAAGTGTTATTTAGTATAATTCATTAAGTATCAGACTAGCTTTCATCAGTTCAGGAAACCAGAAGTCTTCCAGATAAGCTCAAGGGAAGTTGACATATAACTCTGAAGTAGCTCTGTCACTCTTGTAGAGGCACAGCTTCAGTCGGCCTTGATTTTCACATGAGCTTTGTGAAGATGCTGTGGTATACAATTTTGCTTATCACAATACCATATTTCTTAATTTTATCTTTTCTCCTGGAAAAATGAGTGACTGCTGCATTATCCTATAGAGTTTTTAAAAAAAGGTAATTTGAGGAAATAAAAATAGTAATATTTTACTTACTATTGAATATTGCTTCCAGTTCCTAGGAAATTAAATGATTTATTGAGTAGAGTCAAATCGGTCTAATATAAGAAAGTCAATTGATTACTCATTGTAGACCTCTTTGCTCTTGCTAGTTTCCTATTTCTCACATACATTTTAGGCAGATTATATTCCCCACTTAGAGTGTGTTGTATGGTGTCACGTACATTTAATCCACTAGCTTTTGTCTGTCAATATTTTACAGCAACAAAAGAATTGGAAAATCCACATGAGACTGCAGAAAGAGTTGGACTTGCTGCTCTCATTATTCAGGTCAGTTGAAATTGTGCATCCCCTTCTCAAAGGCTGACATTTGTAAAAACCTTTCTTTTGTTGCTAGAAACCAAGCTGCAGAGTTCTTCTTTATCCTTTCAGGACTTCAAAGGTTACCTGTTGTCTGATTATAAGTTTAGTTGGGATCGAGTTTTTCAGAGTCGAGGTGATACCGGTGTTTTCCTGCAGTACACACATGCCAGGCTTTCTAGGTAAGCTTAGGCTCCTGGAAAAGTATCCCTCCTCTTGCTTCCTTCCCCCAGTCATAGTAGTCTGCTGTTGTACCCTTCTAAGACCGGGTTCCTCTCATTCTCTGTTTCTAAACTTCCATCACCAATATTGGGACCTGGACCAATAGCTATAATTTATAGGATAACTAACTTTTATTGTATGTCGTTGTTAGTTTTGGAGTACATGATTTAGTTCATTGTATCTCCAAATTAATGTTACTTCAGGCTTCTCCTACACCTTGAAAAATATAAAAAATATTGAATTGCTTACTTGCCCTCAAATGGCCATTCTTTAAATAGCACTAGTAATCAATAATGGAGTAAGGGGAAAGGAATGGAAGTAGGAAGACTAAAATGAAAGGATGTAAGGAAAGTCAAAGAATAAAATTCTCAATCTAAAAGCTAAAGCAGTAAAGCAAATGTTATTTGTTTCCTAAACACATGCTAATTTATTTGCGTTTAGGTTATCACATTTCTTAATCAGAAGCATGTCTAGGTTTTAAAATAAAAGGGGTAAAAAAAGAATGAAAATTATTTGTACAAGACTCTGAAACAGAACTTAATAGAATTCCAGAGAATTTTCTAGGCCAAACTCTATTCATCAGAACCTAGAGTGCTCCCTTTGAATCAAAATTCCTGAGCTGTTGGGGTGTCCTTTCTGACAAACTCCCTACCTGCTCTTATACATAGTACTGGATTTGAGAGTTCTTCAAGGGAAAAAAAATGCAGCAGTGTTGTTCTAATTTCACTTGCCTGATTTCAAAACTGTTCTCACTTCTTCTCTAGTCCCTTACTATTTATTTAACACCTTGCATTCCAATCCAGCAAATAATTCCCATCACCTGATATGTGTAAGATGGTATGACAGGCACTGAGGACACAAAATCAAAATGAGAAATAGTCTCTACTCCCAAGGAACTTGTCTATATTGAGGGATACAGTACCTAAAGAGCACTTTTAAAAAGTGCTAAAAATGTAAAGGGGTCAGGAATACTATCTCCTTATAAGCTGAACCTAGAGGAAATCAGTGATTCTAAGAGCTGTCTTGAGAAGAGGGTGTATTCTAGAATAGAGAGTGGCCTGTAAAAATATTTCAGGGCAGGTGAAGTTAGGAAGATAACAAGTATCTGTTTTTTGTACTTGGAAGTGTATGTGTAAAGTCTATAAATGTTACCAGACCCCTGGTACAGAGATAATGAGAAGAAGAGGATCTATAATAATTCTAGGGAATATTGCTGGTTACAAAGACAAGACAGAGATGATCACTAAAAGTCAGATAGAAGCAACAATTTGAAGGGAGTGCTGTCATCAGAACCCAGAGAGAAGAGAGTATTCCCAAAGGGGGGTAAACAGTGTTAGGCACTGCAGGAAAAAACTATGGTAAGCTCAGAATTCATCAGTTAAAAATCATGGGTAATCTTGGAGAGAGCAGTTTCAGTTAACTGGTAACTCAGACACTAGAATGAAAGAAGTCAAGACATAAATGGGAGGAGAGGAAATAGAGGGGAGTAAAGACAGCTTTTTGATGGAGTTTGGTTGTGAAAAATATGAGAGATACAGAATGGCAGCCTAATCAGTTAGCTCACATTTATAAAGTGCTTACTGTGTGCCAAGGAACTCTGCTAAATACTGGGGTACAGAGACAGAAGCGAATAGTCTCTGCCCTCTAGGAACTACTTACATTTTATCTTATACATATGTATAAGAACATGCAGGAAAAATAAGTCTATATAGAATAAATACAAAGTAGTTAAGGAAGGCGATAGTAGTTGGAAAGGCTTTGTACACTCAAGATGTGGTGGTCCAACTGTCTTGGAGTGATGGATCCTGGGTCACAAAGATGAAGTGGGAGTTTCCCCAAGCATGGAGTAATGTACATTGGCACTGGGAAAAGATAGGTTGGGGCCAGATTGTGACTGATTTTAAAGGCCATATAGAAGACTTTATGTTTGATCCTAGAGGCAAGAAAGTGCCCCAGAGTCAGTAAAATAGGGAAGTGACAAAGTCAGAAGTGCTCAAGAAAAATCACTTGGGCAGCTGTGTGAAATAGGGCTAAAATGGGTAAAGACTTGAGGGAGGGATCTTAATTTGGAGGCCGTTGCAGTAGTCTTAGCAAGATAGGAGGGCCTGCACTAGAATGGTAACTTTGTAAGGAAAGAGAAGGGATCAGATGCTAGAGATACTCTTCAGGTTAAAAAAAAAAATGACAGGATTTGCACCTGATTGGATAGATAGGATGAGAGAGACTGGAGTAGATAGCTTTAAATGGCCAGGACAAGTTTTTTTAAGGATGGTGTTTGTGGGTAGCATGAAAGAATCCAGTAGATACGGAGAGATTGACAATAAGGGGGGAAAATGGATCTTCCAAAGGACACAGGAATTGGTATGGGATCAAGGACAGAAGTTGGGTCATCTTATCAGACCCTGGAGCAAAGGTGAGAAAATGAGCGATATGAAATATGAAGGAAATTCATGATTGTGACCTGGTAACATCAGCTATGGTTATGGGAATGGTGTGGGAGTCTTAAGAAAAGAAAAGAAAGTTTAGAACAGCAACTGCGGGGAATGGGATTAGGAATTAGGAAAGAGTAAGAGGGTTGATGCGCAGCAGTAAGGGTCCATTTGAGAGCAGACCAAGAATCAGCATTTTGAAAGGCTTAAACACAAAAGAAGAGGAGGACAAAGGGCATTACTGAGGATAAATGAGGCAGAGTTCTTGGGAGTGATTTTCTGGTGGAGGAGAAAAGAAACATAAGAAGGGGGCGGTTATGAGTTATTTATTGATTCGCATAGTTAAGGTGCCTGAGGCATCACCTCAATCTCACTTTGATCTAAATTGGTCAAAGGATGGTAGACCCACTGAAATCAGCTAAGAAACAGGAGAGGATGGGAAGACATGAGAAAGGGAGGAAAGATGAATGGATTGATTAAGAGGCTACTGCAACATATTAAAAAGATTATAAATTGCAACCAGGTTAAATTTATACCAGGAATGCATGGTTGATTCAGTATTATGAAAACTATCAGTCAGTAAGTGGGCCTTTCTTTAATGTGGTAAGTAGTATCTTTAATTCAAGAACCAGTGTCATATGTAATGAGGATATAAACTAAAAGCCTTTCCATTAAGAAGAGGAATAAAGCAAGGATGTCCATTATCCCTAATACTTTTTGATACAGTGCTGGAAATGCTAGTGGTAGCAATAGCACAAGAGAAAGACATTGAGGAAATATGAACAGGCAAAGAGAAAATAATTTTGCTTTTTGCAAATGAAATGGTTTACCTAGAGAGCCCTAAAGCATTAACTAGATAATTAATTGAAACAGTAACTTGAGCAAAGTTGCAAGATTGTTTAAAACCCTCATAAATCATTAGTGTCTCCAACAAAACCAACTGTGAAGAAGACGAGCAATTCCATTTAAAATTACTACAGAATGTACAAAATATTTGGGAGTCTACCTACCACCAGCATTCATAGGAACTATGTGAGCATGTTAACACTCAGAACTTCATATCTGAGTAATTGGACATTAATTACTGGTGGGTAGGCCAAAACAGTAATAAGAGTGATAGGTACTGCCTAAGCCAATTTACTTATATAGTGCGATACCAATTAAACTACTAAAGAATTGCTTTATAGAGCCAAAAACAATAATGAAATCCATCCAGAGGAACAAAATTTTAGAGGGATAATGAGGGGGAAAAAGTAGAGAAGAAGGAAGACTAGCAGTCCCAGATTTCAAATTGTCCTACAAAGAAATAATCATAAAGTAATTGGTTAAGAAATAAAATTGTGTATCAATGGAAGAGATGAAGTATACAACATACAGACAAATAAACCTAGTAGCTTAATGGTCCATAAACTGAAAGACTCTAGCTATTGGAGTAAAGACTCAATAATCGTTGGCTTTTGCACCAGTGCTTCAATACCATACACCAAGAAATGAATATATGACTTAAGACATAAACAAGTTAAAAGAATAAGAAAGAACTTGCCCTTTATATGGATAGAAGAAGAGTTCATAAACAAGGGTTAGATATGATCACAAAAGATGAAAGACAGCTTTAGTTACATAAAATTAGTACTCTTTGCAGATGAGAAGAGGAACTCTTAACTGGTGGGAGAACTGAGAGTGGAGAAATCTTTAGAAGGAAGTTTCTCTGATGAAGGTCTAATTTTCAAGATACTTAAGGAACTCAGATTTATATGAACCATTCCCCTGTTGATAAGTGGCTAAAAGGATGTTCCTCAGGAAGAAATCCAATCTATAACCAGATGAAAAAATACTCCATTATCACCAGAAATGAGAGAAAGGAAACTTAAAGTAGCTCTGAGGTTTCACTTCCCATCCATCAAATTGGCAAAAAAAAAAAATCCATTAACAGAAGTTAATGATAGAGAATTAAGGTTGATGACAAATGCTGGAAAAGATAAGGAAAAATAAGCATATTAACATGCTGTTGCGGGGGGGTTATTGATTAGTCCAACCCAGTGAACTTGGGAGGTGACAAAGGAGAGGATAGAAAATAAATGCTTTTTAATTGAAAAAAAGAAAATTTAATTGGAAATTCTAGAACATTACACAAATGTAGTTACCATTATACTTTGTGCCTCTTGTGAATCTCTGTTGATATGCTTTAATGTTTTTCTCTACATTAGAAGATAAATTTCTGATATGTAGTCGGTGCTTAATATTGGTTGAATTGAGCTTGTTGTGGTGCTTGTCACTAGTAAATAAACTGTATGGCTATCTTTAATTCCTGGGTATTCTTTTCCTTCTGATTTGGGTCTCTTGAATTGTAGTTTAGAAGATTCATTTAAAAGTGATCATCTGAGAAACATCAATGCAGCTTGCTTACAAGACCCACAGTCTATTTCTATACTCCAACATCTCCTAAGGTAACTTTCAGTGTAAAAGTGTAAATAATTCTGTTACTTGGAATTTCCAGTAGTGTTCTGTTAAACATAAGTAGGTCGTCTACTCCATTTCTTATGCAAGGAGAGTGCAGCACTTAAAATTGTCATGAAGAGGTAGTTACCTGCTTTTTTTTAAAAAACTCAAATACATTTTTAAGACACTCTTTTATTGCGCCTGGGTGTAAATTCCTGTCCTTAAATAGGAATGGTAATTCCTGACAGGTTATTGGCACAACTAGTTATGCTCTCTATTCCATATAAACTCTTCTGGGTGTTGAGCCCAATTCTTGTCTATGTAAAGCAGTTTTCCCACTTAAAACAAATACATTCTAGAAAAGGGAAAACGCTGTGAATGGCCAGAAACAATGCTTCTTTCTCATAGCAGTTATCCTGGGAGTGACTTCCCTGATTGGCAATGGTTTTCCACCTGCAGAAACTGAAAAAAAACAAACCCCAGTATAATGCGTTTGAGGCTACAGGTCATTAGAAGTTCTTTTATGTATGCAGAATCTAACAGCATATTGATGGGCAAAAGACCTCCCTTAGTTTTCTTGTTGACAGTAGAGCAATACTTGAGCTTGAGCAGTACTTTTTACCCTAATAGGAAAAATACAACTTTGCCAAAGTGCATAACTCAATTTACAGCCTGCCCTTTGACATGGTGCTAAGTCTCGATCCAGCTAAAATAAATTAAATTTCTAGTTGATTGTTTCAAGATTCCTAGTTAGCTTAGATTAGCACATCTAGCAGTTGTTTCTGTGTTCATAGGGTTTTTTCCCTTAAAATGAAAAGGACTGATTAAGTTCTACTACCCATTAAAATTCCTACATTTAGTGTCAAGTCTTTCCAAATGAGTGATTCTCTGGTAAATCAGCATCTACATTAGCAAAGAGAAAAAGCAAATATGCCTGTATACACAACTTTGTATCCAAAAAGTTAATTAATGCAGGATATTCCATACAGTTGATGGTGAGAAGAAGGTGTTACAAATCTCTTATATCAGTGTCCAGCATGATTCGTAGCATGTTGGAGTGGGGAGTACAGTGGCTACAAAATGGCTTTTCAGCCCTCTCCTTGCTTGTACTTCAGCCTCCCTTCTCTGAAAGTTGTTGGTCATTTTCTATCACTTCACAGTGGTTCCAGTGGAACACTTATTGTTGGGAATCAAAGTGCAAACTGTTGCCTTTGTTTGTGGATCTATACTTGAGGATATTTGAACACAGTAGTTAGTTTATGGGGCAAAAGAGAGAAAAGGAAGGGGAGAAGAGAATTGGACTTGCCCCATCACCTTTTCTCATCAAAATAAAAGACTTTTCATGGCACAGGCCAAGAAACTACAGAGCACAGGACATCCTGTGCAGAAATGATCATTAGATCATAACAGAGTTGTATCAAAATGAATAATGGCCCTTTCATTCTTTGTTATTTGTAGCCTGAATTTCTCTCCCAAGCCCTGAAGCATGTGTAAGCAAACTAATATTCATTTAGAGCTTTCATTCAATACTTCATGTTTGTGTCTCTTGCATCAATGAGGTGGATCAAAAATATCATGGCCTAGGGCTACAATAGGCCCCAACAATGACAGCAATCATTCTTTGAGCCTTTTCTTTTCACTTTTTTCCTTAGGTATGATGAGGTGCTTTATAAATCCTCTCAGGATCTTCAACCCAGGAATATTGTCAGCTACCTTTTAACATTGAGGTAACAAGGCACAGTTGTTGAATGCCTTTTAACCCACAAAAATATGGAGACCCAGAGAAATTTACCTCAAATAACCAGACCATGATGTTGAGTGGGTCTAATCTTGTTTCCAGTGACTGGCTGATATAATTTTAGATAAATATATATTTTTAGGAATCAGAATATAGTCTTAGAAATCTCAGGCACTTCATACCCATCATACCCATTAACTTTGATGCATTTTTCACCCTACATGTCACTATCATCAAAGATAATCAAATTACAGATGTGTTTTCTTAAGCCAAAGCCTAGTTTTACCAGGGACTTTTCAGCCAAAGACATCTGGTAAATGAGCCCTTTAGCTTAGATGTTAGAGGATCTTCTCAAAATCATGGAGGTACGGAAGGAAGGTGGTGTTTATTTCATCTCTGCAAATCAGGTAAGTTTATGATATAATGCATTTCCTTCGCATTCTACTTAAGATCCCATCTATCAGAACCACCTTAAACTCTTGGACAAATTTTGAATGAATGTTGGGTCCAGTCTTGTGAAAAATAATCATTTCTTCCAATAAAAACAGTATTACAGAAGAGAAAAGGAAAAATCAAATATTTTGATGACATCTTTTGGTTATATGAATATATTGTTTCTTCCTCATGTTTCACTTGACTTTTTAAAAAAATTTCCACTTGGTAGTTAAAATTTAACATCTAACATTTAGAGATTTATGCAAAACATAACAATTATGAGCAAGGCTGCATAATTTTTTTTATTAATTATTGCTTAAGGATGATTTACACAGTCAGAAGCCTTGACATAGGCTTCTGCTTGATGGTATACCTAAACAAAGAATCTCAGAGAAGCATATGTTTTGTTTCTGGTGTCTTAGGAAGTGAACTGTGGAGGAAAAAATAGCTTGGTCTTTTAAGTGGGCTGAATAAGAATTAAATGATTGCAAGTCACCATTTGACAAACTTAAATAAATGTACACAGTTATTTTACTCATTTAGGTAGCATGCACAGCAACCTACACAGCTGGGCAGATAAGTTGCTCCATATTTTAAATGGGGGGTGGGGACACCTAAACAAAGACAGACTAGCTCATTACACTTTCAAAAAGAACTGACTCTTCACTTTGTAAGAAAGCATTGAACTAGAGAACATGGAATCTAGTCCTACCTCTGCCACAGCTTTGTAGCTTTGTTCAAGTCACTTAGTATCTTGACCAGTTCCTTCTTGCCCCAAAATGAGGTTATTGAAGTTACATCAGTTTCTCAAGCTGTTCTATGAAAGTGAATAGTAGTTGGGGGAGTAGGGGTGGAGGCATTACTAGTCATTTTTCCGTACAAAAATTATGTAGTGAGAAGACAGGTGGGATCATTTTTTGTTAAGAAAGTAAGTATAATTATATAATTTCCTCAGTTTCACTCTAAAATACTCCCTTGATTTACAGGGATGGCAGTAATAGGCCCAAGAGGGTTCCATAGCATGATAAAGTTGTTTCCAATGATAATTAATGTTCATTGAAATGCTCCTTATAACTATATATACTTTTCTCTCTTCCGGTTTCAGTCATCTTACAGCTGTGGCTCACAAAACACTGCCTATAAAAGGCAGGCTCCCTGAAGTAGCTGAGGTTTGTCACCACTTTAGCATTTGGGTTTTTCTATTATTTTCTACACTGCCTAGTTAATACAGTAGAATGCAAAAGCTTTAATATATGGTACAGATTTTTCTAAAATAATTCCACTTATATATTGTTCCTGTGCCTTTCTTCTGATTTTTAAACAACAATTTAATGTCTCTGCTTTTGAAAACATAGTTCTTACTCTAGATGTTGGGAAACATCCTCCAAGGATCTCATAGTTCAGGAATAGCAATATTTTTACAGCATGGCTATTTATATTAATTTTTGTATTGGAAATTGAGCCCCTGAAGTTTGTTTTTTTTTAGGGTTGTAATCAGTTCATCTTTGCTGTTTCACAAAAATCTCTTTGCTAAGTGCAATTGCCAGCAGCCTATCTACAGGTAAAACAATTATTGATACTTTGACTTTTGTTTTATAGGCCAGACTTCATCTTTTTAAAGCTGTCCGTTCTGTCCTGGCCAATGGAATGAAACTTCTTGGAATCACACCTGTATCTAGGATGTAATTTGTAAAGAAAAAACAGTGGAATCCTAGTGATGTTTTACAGTTGGAAATGAAAAGGAATTTTATATAAAATTTTACTTATGTCAAAACCCATATTTATAAGTCTGAATTTGTGTTTAAGATATCCTACCTATAGTTATACTCTTACCTTTTTCTACTGCATCACAAGGACCATGGGACCTTTCCAACTAACTCAGCCATTAACCAACTTTAAGTACTGTTTCTTCCCTGTAGGATGGAGCCTTTTGAGTGTAAGAACTGTCCACACTTTTCTCTTTGTATACTCAATGCATAGCATAGTGCTTTTCTCACAGTGCTTAATAAATTTCTCTTGTATTCACTGGACCTAGGCAGCAAGAAAACTGAGACACATTTAACAAACATGCATATTTATGAAATTGGGCTCAGACTATTTTTATCTATATATGGAAACTATATATCTCTAGACTTAAGTCAGTAATCTAAACTAAATTTCAAAATTGTTCACATAATAGTATTGGCTCAGTTTCACACTTTTTCACAATCTCTTTAACAGTTAAATCATAGACAAGAGAAAGTAAGAAATGGTAATTTAGGTAGCCCAAATACTTAAGCATCTTATTGATCTGATAGTTCCATGTAAAACAAAATTTGTGTTTATCCAGTATCTGCACACAGTGATTATACTATACTTTCTCTCTCAAAATGTGAAATGCCTGACAGCCTAGTTTAGAAAGTCAACCCTTACTAAACATGCTGAGAACAGTTGGCATAGTGAATACAAAGCCAGTCTAGGATGAAAAGGTACTATGTATAATAACAATATTATTATAATCTTAATGGGAGACAGATACATGCACACACACAAACTAAAGATTAGGCATAAGGATTATGTAAATAAATTAGGTTTATTGCTGAATCCCCCATAAACATTATGGAGATTAAAAAAAACACTGGTTTCACAAATTACTCTTGATGAATCCAACAGCTGATCATTTTATAAAAGAGTACAAAAGTGACATAAAAAGTTTTATGAAGGAAAATTGGAACTGAGATTACTAATGGCACAGAAACAGTGCTAAAGAAGCACTAAGTCACCACTTAGATATACAGTTACCAAGTGGATTCAGTCTAAAAGGAAATAGTATGTTCAGTCTGTTTCTGAATTGACCCATCCTGCTTATGCATCTTATTTGCAGGAGGCCTAAGCCTCTCCTGGAATAAGATTACATGCACTGCAAGGTGGAGAGGGATTTTTCTCTTTAGTACTTGACCAAGAGTCCCATTAGTGCAGAAAAAAACTTTGGCACTTTAAAATATCATCTAGAACCACACCCCACATTATTATTTTAAAGCACTAAAATTCTTATGTACATTATATACAGTAATTCCTGTTTTCCTAAAATTGTACAAAGTGAGCTTTCGTGTTGGCAACACATTCCTTAACTAAGTAGAAGTAAGTTCTCATGCCATACATTCAATTTTTTTGTTTTATTAAAGCTACCTTCTAGGATTAGCTTAAGGCTGTAGTCTTTTGTTTTTTGTTTTAATATAAATGTTTTAATCTTAAAAACATCACATGTGAATGAGTTTCTCTTTTGAAGTGGTTTCTTCCTCTTGGATTACTGTTGTATCTTGTCTGGGTAATCCATAAAGATATATTGAAACACACACAAGAAGGGTACCCAGAGCAAAGTTGAGTGCTGAAAAAAAACAAAAACAATTTCGTTACTGATCTCCTAAGTCACTTTTTTCACAGAACATTTCTTAAAATCTTTTATGTAGTTTCCAACTTTGAAACTAGACAACAAATTGTAGTTTGTTTTAAAAATTCACTACCTTTAAAATAAACATTTACCTTCCAATGGCTAAGTAACACTGGAACACTAACAGTTTCTCAAGCAACAACATATTTTGGCCTTTGTACTGCATTACAAATAAAAAGAGTTTAACATGGTTATGCTTTGATACTTAATATCTACATGATTTTAGGCAAGTCACTTAACCTTTATATGCCATGGCAATTTCCTAGGACTATTTCTACAAGAACTAGTTCATGGAGATGACTACACTGACAAAGTCACAAGATCCTCTAGGTATTTAAGCACCACACCACACATTCACTGCATCTTCATTCCGTACCGGAGAAACTACAAAGGAGATTAACATTAGTTATTTGACTAGATAAACATAGGGTGTGATAATGATGACTTACAGCAGTCCAGGCTTTTCCATCTTAAACCTGGATTCCAAGGAATAAAATGAACCACCAATGGTCAAGACAATTTTAAGAGCCCAGCAAATGTAAAAATCCAACAAAGGTTCATTTTGGTTAAATCTTTATGCTGATAATAGTCACATTCAGAGAAGGAGACTTACTGTTAAACACCAGTTTTACCTTAGCACCTAGCCATCTTCAAAACTGCCACCCATCATGTAGATATTAAAAATGACTGACGTTCTGTTTACTTTTCTTGAACTTCCCTAGGTGAGAGGAATATAAACAAAGGCTGTCCCCTGTCAGGTGTTACATTAAATGGTCTATCCATGTTCTAACAACTGCCAGGGACAAGCAATCTTAGTATTAATTATTACTACATAACTAGATTTTTATCAGCCTTCCCCAAATATTTCTTTGTCATGAAGGTAACAAGTGAGCACTGTGATCAAAACCAAATTTGAAAAAGAAAAGTGGTATAAGAGACCTCTTACAGTACTGAAAGGGTAGCAGTGGCCTCAGATGCTATCTAAAGGTCAGGAAGACCCAGGTTCAATTCCTGTCTGATATATACTGTCTCTAGTCACCTGGATAAATCACTTTAACCTCTCAGTGCCTTAGACAGTCAGGATGAGGTCTTAGAAAACATGCTTCTCTTCATTAGTAGAAGACCCTTTCGTTGTCAGGAACTCCCTATACCAGTGAAATCAAAAATCTTCTAACACCTGAATTATAAAAATAACAATTAGCTTCTATAAAGCTTTTTATTCAGGATTCTCATAATGTGGAGGCCTTTCTATAAATTAATCTGTAGAATTTCATCATTACGAAGAGCCACCTGGTATGTTTTATGTCAATATATTAAAAATTGGCCAGTTCTCTTCCTTTCCTTACTATAGGACTTCATGACAAATTAATCAGTGCTATCAAAACAAATGTTCAGGAAGGGACATTATTACAGCATAACATCAAAGTCTTTTATAATGTTGACCTTGTTGCTTAAATAAGAAGCTGTTTTAATACTGGCTGTGGTCTATAAAAAAAACTTGATTAAATAGGCTACTATGGCAGTGGTGACAGAATGCCCCTAGTAGTTAGGAATTACCTATTTTTTATTTCTATATACTATATATAAAATTGGTATCTTAACACTGTCTAAAAGAGAAAATAAACTTCTGATTTAGGTTGTGTTTCCAAAAGCCTCTAATCTAAGACATTCAAAGAAAACAAGCTTTAAAGATTCAGAGAAAGGTGACCTATACTTTTCTGTTTGACTTTTTTCAAGACTGGACTTAAACTATCCTACTTACTACATTGTACATTGTAAAAAACATTTCCTTATGACCACTTTTTCTTTTATTCATCACTATGATAGCAATAGTCAAAAGCCTGTAGGATGTCTCATTTTATAGATGAGGAAGTCAAGAGGGGAAGGGACTTGTCTCAGGCAAGGAACAGAACCAGAATATGAATCCAGATCTCTTACTCCAAATCCAGGGTTCTTTCTACTACACTAACTGTATTTATATTGCAGAGTCTTGCTCAGGAATGGAAAAAAGGAAAAGACAGTTTAACTTTGCAACAGAAGGCTCTCTGAAGCTACCAACCAACTCAGCAGATTGGAACTAGCTCACGAGGGTTTTCTTGCTTCTAGGATAGCACTTCATTTGACAGCACAGAAGCAATTCCAAAATCTCTCCCACCTGTGCAGTCCATACTTTTTTCATATGTCAAAAGCAGCAAACAGCTAATCTTAGAATTAGATGCAAGAAAGCATCAGTAAACCTTGGGACATACTTATCTGTAATCCAAACAGTAGGACTGACGCAACAGTAGAAAGGACAATGGCGGCTGCTGCAGAAAATCCTTTCATGATGTTGTCTGTGTATTTTACCACAATAGAAGTGTACAGTCCTCCAACACTGGCAAGCACTAGGATGTAAACAGAAATAAGATCATCATTTACACAAAACATTCTGTTGTATGGTGAATTTTCCAAGACATTTTACCTTTGGATTTTAGGTAACCTCTGGCAAACATGCCAATGAAAATTAATGCAGTTTCTTTCGATGCTCAGGGGTTCTATATAACTAACTGTTGAACATACAAAAAGTTTCCCTTTAATAAATTTTAACTATGAAGGCAAATTGCTTGGAGACCGCTAAATCACGAAATCAAATCAGTAAAATCACAGTAGTGAAGAGATAATTTCAAAATACTGTGAAGACTTAAAATTGACATATAACAAGGTAAACCAACTCCTGGGATACTTACAGATAACAAACCAGACGTAGTATGTATAGCCATAGAAAAATCCTTTTTCTATAACTTCACCTCCATCTGACATGTAGACAGCAGCTAATGTCACTACAATTCCAGATAAATACATCTGGATATTTCTCACCCATAAGGAAGTATCTGAACTCTTTAAAACTTTTTCAAAATATACTCCTGGGGAAAAAATATATAAATAAAAATTTTTAAATACCAAAAAAAGACAAATCCAAAAGAAAAAAAATAATTGACAATAATAGTTTCAAATAATTTAACTGCCTCTATCACTTAAGTGATATCATACAGCATATACTGCTTATTTATTTTATCTAGGGCACAGGTGTCACATCCAGCCCAAACCAGATTAAAATATAACTGCAAAATGTTGAAGAAATAAATAAAAATACAATAAAACATAAATAACAACTATATTTTAAAACTAAGTATGTGACCTATAGGGATTCCTTATGTAAAATTAAGTGGTCCCAACTCTGAATTTAACGCCATTGATCCTGGGAGGTTGTAACTTTTATAGAACAGGCTCAGTTCAGAGACCACCTCTTCCATGAAGTCTTTTCAGATCCCTGTACCTTACCAAATTACCAAATTACCAAATGTACCTGTGTACAAACTACATTTTCCCATAAAATTAGCTGCCTGGCCATCTGATATCTGTTAGAATAATAATAGTGATGGTAGTTTTGGTTGTTTGGTCATTTTTCAGTTGTGTCCAAACCTTTATGACTACTTTTGGGATCTTCTTGGCAAAGACACTGGAGTGGTTTGCCATTTCCTTCTCTTGCTTATTTTGCATATAAGTAAACTAAGGCAAACAGCGTTAAAAGACTTGCCCAGGATCACACAGCTAGTAAATGACTCTGAACTCAGGTCTTTTTTTAGTCCTGTATTCTATCTGCTGAACCACCTAACTGCCTCCAACTTAATAACACATATACATAGTAACTTGTAACTGATTTCTTATATGAAAATTACCCTCAACTGTACATTTTCAAAGGATTGCAGGATGGGAAGGCAAAATCTTTTTATATTTATTATCTTATTAAGGACAAGTATAGATGCCTTTAACATTAGTAAGGTTAATTCACATTAGGTTCTCTGGCTTGTTTTAAGGCCAATGAAAGTTTTCCTGATGTGAGCTGGAATTGTATTGTTACACAATGAACCATTTTCTAATAAAACCAATCTTGTGAAAAGTACATTAAATCTGCAAACTAATACTAATAATCACATTTGAAGTGGTTACAGTGCAAACAATTCAACTAAAATACAATTTAAAACTTATGTGTTTTCATTTAATAGTAACTCACACTTTAAGATTTGTCAAGTACTATACATATTTTTGTCATTTAAAGTTTTTCATTCACAGAATTTCAAATTTGAAAGGAATCTGACCATCACGTCCCAATCTATATCTAAAAAGATATTCACTTGGGGCACATTCAGCAAGTAGTCATTCAGCCTTTGAAGGCCTCCAATGTGAGCAAAACAACTATATCCCAAGGCAATCTATTCCACTTTTAAATAATTTCAACTGCTAGAACGTTTTTACATGTCAGCGTAAATTTGCCTCTTGTCAGTGCTCCTAGTTCTGCCCCCTGACACTAGATAGGACAACTCTAATCCCTCTTCCAAGTGACAACCTTTCAAATATTTCAGCAAAGCTATTATATCCCCTTGAGTCTTCTCTTATGAAAGCTAAACATTCCCAGTTCCTTCAGTTTAAACCTCATGTGGTCTAAACTTGCAGACCTTCATCATAGTTCTCTGGATTCATCAAGTGTCCCAACAATGTTGCACACAGAACTAGACAGAATCTTCCAGATGGAGTCTGGCCAGAGCAGAGGAGAGGTGGGGAGTATAACCACTTTTTTCCTGAATTCTGGGCCTTTATGCCTGCTAAGATGGCATGACTTAGCAACTTATTTGGAGGATAATGCTAAGATTGTAGACCTGAGAGACTGAAAAGATGTTGGCACCTCTGACAGAAACAGCGAAGTCTAGAGGACGTAAAAAAGACTGTCATGGGGACAGGGAGTGGGGAACAGAAAGAAATTCTGTTTTGGATATATTGAGTATGAGATGCCTCCAGGACATCCAGTCAGAAATGTCCAATAGGTAACTGGTGATGAGAGACTGAAGCTGAGGGAGAGACTTGGGGCTGAAACTCTGGGAATCATCTGCACAGAGATACTAATTAATCCAACAGGATGTGATGAGGTTGCCAAGAGACACTATGAGAAGGGAAGAGAAAAGAGCTTAGGACAGAACCTTAGCAATTACCTCAAGTTTTTAGCCTGTTTAAGACCTTTGGAAACAGTATTTGTAAGAAACTGATTTTAATCAACTGAAATGCCTATGTAAATGAAAAACGAGAGCTTAATGAAACATTGCTACTATGAAACATTGTTACTGAGTGAAAAAAATGCCACAAATTGGCAGTAAAAAAAAAATGAAGCCTGATGCAGCTTTTGCTATAACCTCCTCCCAAAGAAAAAGTCATTTAAGTGCTCTCTACTTCAATTGCAGATGAGACTAATACCACACATCTTTTTCCTACCTCCAAAGGTTTGTTAGCGAGATTGAAAAGTATACAGGAAGCACCCTTCAGTTTATAAAACATAAGATACTATTGTTTTCTAGTCACCCACGTGTCCTTCCTAGTTTTTTTGATTTCAAGATTAAATAAAGAAAACTTCCAATCCTGGTAACTTCCTGCAGTTCAAAGCCAGGAGCAGTGGGTGGAAGTAATATTCTGAAAGTACTCTCCCATCATTTCACAACTTAAAATCTTAAATTACAAATATTATTTGCTTTCAAAGCAAAAAAAAAACAAACCCAAACCATGTAAATTAAGATATTCCTACTGCTTGGAACTGCTGAGCCAAGAATAACAAGGGCTCGCCAACTACCACTAACTACTATTTGTTTAAAAAAGTAAATCTGTAAATAAAGAAGTTCACTAGATAATGTCATCTGTTTTTGATTTACCATCCTGTAATCTATCACAGTAAAACTTCACTTATCTGAAATGTTAAGGAATAGGGTTTTGGATAAGTGCATTTTTTCAAGTACTGAAACTAAGTACTACTACCCAATAAGTGGCCTTGATCAAATATAAAATCTGTTGGCCAAAAAAAAAGCCTTTCACAGCCTGGACCATTCCTACTTTCTCCATCTTCTTACACTTTACTCCCTCCACATATCCTACAATCTAGTGACACTGACCTTGCTGTTCCTTGAACACAACACTCCATCTCTCAACTCCGTGCCTTTTCCCTGGCTGTCCTCCACTTAGGAAAGCTCTACCTCCTGGGTTTTTCTAGTTTCTTCCAAGACTCAGCTTACATCTCACTTTCTGCAAGAGGCCTTTTCCCTTCACTTTCTCCTCCCAATCATCTACTTTCTCTCTAACACTGCCTCACGTGGTTGTTTGAGTGTCTGCTCACCCATAGAAGGAGCTCCTGGAAGGCAGGGACTATATTTTTCCCTTCCTTTATATCTCCAGAACTTAGCACAATGCCTAGCAAATATTAAGCCCTTAATAAATGCCTGGTGATTGATCAACTGTTAAAGGAATGAAACATCTGCTGAGAAAGTCTATTGAAAATATTTTAAAGATACATATTTTCTTACTAGAGTAGACAGAGTCATCATTATAATTCTTAAACTATTAGACTTGACTAAGGTTGACCTTTGGGCATCTGTAGATCCCATGTTACATGACTCCAGTCTGCCATGCTTTAAGGCGGCTTTGTCTCCTATTAAACCCTATCTTTCCACCCAACTAATTCTGTTTTAAGCTAGGGAGAACTGCAGATTACTAGGACAAGCCAGATAGAGCAACTTTATTCACATGAAAATTCTGTCAACAGGCTATGGCCTAATGACAACTACACTCTTTTTCTTTAGGAATAGAGCCCTCTGGCTTTGTGAACTCTTTCTTGTTACTTTCCCTTGCTACTCACGGACCTTTTCTCATTTACTTTCAGGATTACAGCTGTGTTGAGGAAAGCTGAGGTTGCTAGAATTATGTTTGCCAGATAAGTGTAGTGTACTACATTATCTTTAGAAATATGAATAAAGAATGAAGCTACACTGAGTTTAAGCCACTGTTATATATTTCCTAAAGGTAAGTTGTTTCAAAACTAATTTCTGTGCTTGCATCTTAAAAGTGCAGTGAGACTTTAGGGACACCCTGTATAAGAAAGTCAGGCTGTAATAGTAAAAAAATAAATAAATAAATTGGCAGTTACAATGAAGCCAGATAAAACAAATATCCCTCTTAAAGTGTATGTTTTTCGATCTTCTCTAGTTGAAAGAAAGCAGTGTTTTCATGATTTACCTGCAAATCCTGAACATAATACGGCAATGGCTATAGCACCAAACCCTAACAATGGATTCTGCTGCACCTGAAACATTAACAAAAACTGCAAGTTAGTTAAGAGGTTTTGATCCCTTTTCATGCAATGCTGTCCTAACAAGGTTAGACCAGAAGAAAAGTATGCTAGAGCCTAACTTTACCAAGATACAGTAGGAATTGACTAAACATGATGTGTTAAATAGATTTAATTATACTCTCAATATTTAAAGGTCTACAATTTCATTCACCTGAGTAGTCCCTGCACCAAAACATCTGACAATATCCCTATAATAATTTGGGTCTTTGAGAATTGCTGTTATTTTAAAAATTAAACATTCTGTGGTCCACCTAGTGATGAGCCTTTCCAAATTTACCTACTCTGGTCATCAGATAACACACTTATAATGTAATAGAGTCCATATGTGAAGCCTTTCCAGTTTAGTAGTATCTCCCAGAGTTTGTGTTGTATTAGCAAAGCCTTGAAGAATCTCCATATTACAATGAAATATCAGAGGAGAACTTTACAGGAAAAGAGTCAGGTATGCCAGGGGTTAAATCATGTCCCTCAAAATACAACTAATATACAATACAATTCTGATAAAACACTGTTAGACACATCCCTCAACCTCAGCAGTACCTACCTCAAATATAGTAAGGGCAATAAATATATGTTGATTTTCCATTCCCACTATCACCTCAATGGTAGTCTTACCACTTTGTGCCTGAATACTACAATAACAAAACTGGTTTCCCCATCCTTCAGATTTCCTTCCAATCCATCTTGCACAGTGCAGTTAATCTTCCCAAAATACAATTTCCTGCTGAAACACAATTTTGATCATATCTACTCTTTGTTTTAAAAGATCTCTAATGACTTCCTGCTGCCAACAGGGAAAAAAAAATCCATACTGTATGTACCCTCACCCTAAGGCCTCTTCACAAAAGGACCTACACTTCCTTATGCTAGCTTATGAACTACTGAACAAACCTTGTGCCTTCTTTCCCTTGCCCTTCTGTTCACCATGTTCCTCCTGCTTGCATTGCAATCCTTTCTCCTTTCTAAGTCTTATTAGCCCAGTCCTCAAGATTCATCTCAAAGGTCACTGTTCAAACATGCTGGGGAACTTGATTTGTTGTTTTCTTCAAGTTCCAAACTATCAGCACCTTTAAATATCACCTAATACTATACTTGTGCCTAATGATTTATGCTGCCTTCAAAGCCAAGGGATCTTAAACTCCCCAGGCCTCTTCTTCCCTGTTGCTGAGGAGAATAAGGTGCACCAACCCTTTGGATGTAGAGATACATTTAATTAATGTATTATTTAATTTTAATTAATCCTAATAGCTTTACATCTGCACAGAACTTTTAATGTTTTAAAATGGTTTGATATCCATTATGCATTTTATCAGTGGATTCACATCTCCCAGATGGCTATTTAAATTTGGATAAAAACATTAGCGTTTAATGCTAATCTGTGAGAAGGGTAAAAGTAGCCCACAAAAGCAGTTAGCTCCTTCAATTATTAGGTCTCTTGGCATTTGTGTACCATGGTGGCTGGTGCTGCTAAGAGCACTCACCTGCATCCCTGATCCTTTGGAATGTGGGAAATAAGACTTTATGAGATCAGAGTATACTATATGCTGAAAGGAAAAAGTCTTTACCTTTCCCTGGTGCTAGAAACATACTACTGATTACTGATTAAGAGTAAAAGTAAAGCAATAGTAAGGTTTAAAAATATCAATGACAAATGTGCTTAGCAGGTTTGTTTTTTTTTTAATAAACCCAGCTTTGAGATGTTTAAGTTATAAAAAATCTTAAAATTACCTTTCTTTTATCATGGCACACTTAAGTGGCTAAAATGAGCCTTCATCAACAAGGCTATAAAAATGTGTATTTAAAGGCAATTTGCAATTAGTAGTTTGCTATACATGACATTCCTTACCAATACTTTGGTAGCTTGAGCTGGTTTCCACTGAACAAGTGTGACTCCAGCACACAGCATAAAAACTGAAATCCACTGTAATTTACTGAGTGATCGGTTTAACATTAAAACAGTACATAAAGCAGTACAAGGAATCTTTAGTTGGTAGGTCACCTGGGAAAGAAACATAGAATGGAGAGTTAAGGTAAATCTCTAAATGGCACAAAAATACAATTTTATTTTCTAAATTCATTTTCAGAAAATATTTGTAGAACTACTCAGTGAAACAATACTTACATCCAGTTCTCTTTTCATTGTGAAAAGATTTTGGATTAATTCCTATGTGATGCCATAATTTAAGTTTTATTGTTTTCATTAAGCCTACTTACCTGGTATACTGCTGCATCCAAATTACTAAGAGCCAAGAAAGCCATGTTGTTCTGAACAGCATATACTAGAGATGGTACACTCAACTTCATCAGTTCCTTTGGGCTTCCCAAGACATTTTCTTTTAAAGAAGTCTTGAATCTACCCACACTACCAGTTTCTCTTCAAAAAAAAAAAAGAAAGAAAAAGAAAGGAAAAAGGATCTTAAATCATATCTGGATTGCTTTCCTCATGCTAAAGCATAGTCTCACATGTTCTTGTAGTTCTCTGATGTACTTTAGCAAACAATTTTAATAACTGTCAGGTAATAACAGAATGAATGAAAAGGAACCCTAAAAATAAATAAATGAGACTCCTAACAATACACCAAAGAGAAAATAACATCAGATTTTATTTTTGTAATATATAAAAAGATAACAACAATCACGTTCAGCATTAACTGCCTCTATTCCAACAGAGTTTTAGAGGCTCATCTCTATGATGAAAATGCTCCAATACTAAGATGAAGGAATGACAGAGTGGTATACAATGTCTATAAGAAATGAATATGAATCACTTTGCATTTCACCCATAACACTTCCCACTCTCCTCTGGATGCATCATGTCCAAACTGCTAGAACTTTGTCCATCAAGTTGCACATCCTATATTTTCTAAAAACATCTCTTCATTAAGTTCTATTTTTTAAAAAACTATGCATTATAAACAGTATTTAGTTAGGAATTACATATTTCTTTATCTGAAAGTTATATCAGTTGATTAACATATCAATTTGTATAATATGCTTGAAACATTGGGACAACAGACTCCAAATAATAGGATGAATCCAGGGGATTTGAGAACATCAGAAAATGTTACCCTATGAAACTGAAACTGATAAACAATACAAATGAATTCAATTATCTATTCAAAAATTCTTCCCAGAAAATCCTTCACACAGGGATAATTTATAAATGTGCTGCTGAGAAGGCTAGGGCATTTTCTCAATCTCAGCAAGAAGTTTCAGGTACTTCCTTAAAGAATAAAATATACTTTTTAAACATGACTAATAAAAGATAAATTGTAATGCTATCAGTTTTCACATGCTTATTATTAGAAAGCATAGTAATTCTGAAAAGAATAAAAGAATTTCTCAGTGTTTATTCAAATACTCCATCTGACACATTTCAAGCACTTGAAAAATGTTTTATATACCAAAGTATCATTCTCCATTCCCCAGCCTCAGGTAAGTATCCCAGAAATAACTTTACTGATTACTAATTTGATTTCCTAGGCGTGCTGATACCAAGAAACAGGGCCCTTGTAAACAATCAGCATGAGTATTTCAATCATTCAAAAGGCCTATCCACACTGTGTACTAATAAATAGGCATTCTGGTTTAATCAATTTGTCTGAAGGATTTGAACTGATCCATTAGAATCTCTGGATGAACATAAAAAAACAAGTTCTAGGGTCTATAAAAAGCTGAAGACCACACTTAGAACTGAAGTGACCCTACAAAGGTACTGCCTCCTGGTGATATCCTGACTAAACAACTAACTATTCTTCCTTTTTGATGACTTAAGTTAGGTAGGTCCTCAGTTAACATACACAATCCTTCCTGGAGCCACATCCAGTAATGTGGCTCAGTAGCACCTGCAAGTGTTTATGCTCTATTGGAACAGCCTTTAATAAGACACCAGTGTAGGATGATAGGGGAGAAATGCACAACTACTCTTTGGTAACTAGTGAGTGCAGAACTGAATGTAAAAAAGACCACAGGGCAAGTACAGATTGCTGTGTAAAGTAAGAGGAAGGAAAGATAATTTCTGAGTTGAGGGAACCAAATTCCTGGTTGTTTTAACATTTGATCTGTATCCTGAAAATGAGTAACATTTCAAAAAGCAAGATGGGCAGAAGGAAGACAGCATTCCAAGTGTAGGTAATGGCATAAGTAAAGACAATGAAGCAAGAAGCTGCTAGATGAGTAGAAGGGACACTGAATCGTCTGGTTTCGCTAAAGCCAAGCATATATAAGTCAGGAAAGACAAAGGAGATTCAAGTTATGGAGGGCTTTAACAGGGTAAGGTACTTAGACATTATTCAGTAAACCATGAATTTTAAGCAGAGGCCAAACAGGATCCCGTAGATGTAGAAGGAAGTCTTCTTGGGAGCAGTAAGTAGAGTGAACTGGAGTCAGGAGACCAGTTAGGAGGCTATTAAATTAATCCAAGTGGGCAGTGGTGAGAGCCTGTACTAATGGCATTAAAACTAGAAAAGAAGGACCTCACAACACACTCCAGAATCAACAGGGTTTGGCAAATGAGTGGATGAAGAAGCTCAGTCAGGCATCCAACAAACATCTATTAAGTACTCTACTAAATGTCGGGGATACAAAGATAGACAAGACCACTGTCCTAGCTCACATTTCAATGAGGAAGACAACATGTAGATAACTAGGTACTTACAAGATTTATAGAGTAGACTGGGGATCCCTAACCTCTCCTATGTTAAGAGGCCTCCAGACCTCTTCTCAGAACAATATTTTTAAATGGATAAAATAAAATATGTAAGGTTACAAAGATAAACCATTATATTGAAATATAGTTGTCTAAATAGTCAGTTTCTGACCTACACAATTCCTGCGGTAGATGGAAAGTAACCTCAGGAAAGGTACTGACGTCTGCTGGAACTAGGACAGGCTCTCTACATGTGATAGGATTTGAAGTGAGGGAACTTAGGAGATGGCATTCCAAGGACAGCGTCTACTGACTACAAAAGCAAGGAGTCAGGAAATGGAGTGCCCTATGTGAGGAAAAGCAAGTAGGCGAGTGTGGCTACATCACAGATTAAGTAGAAAGGAGTATGAAACAGTAGAAGAGCACTAGAAGGGGAGAGACCAGCCTGGTTCTGAAGGGCTTTCAATGTCCAAAAGAGGTAGTTGGCACTTAGTAAATGCTTGGAAACTGACTCATTGTGGAGTAACAGGGGCCTGCTGGAATTTTCTGAGGGGATGATATGGTAAAACCTGCGCTTTACTTTAAGAATGAACATTAAAAATTGTTTTAGCATGCAACTAGAAATTAATATACAAGCAATGGAGTATAGAAATCTATTTTGCCCTACAGGAAAATAGAGGGGAAGGAGGATGGAAAAGGGTAGGTAATAGAATGGAGGACAGACTGGAGGAAAAGGTGGATGGGGTGCATGCTATCCTGGGGTGGGGGATGGGGAGAAAACTTTAAATTCAAATTCTTGTGGAAGTGAATGTTAAGAAATGAAAAATAAATTAATTTTTTTAAAAAGGGAGAAAAAAGTGTCAAGGGATCCTGAGACCAAAAAAGTTTGAGAACTATTAAGACTGATTTTAGGAGTTGACAGATTGGCTGCCTAGTAACTATTAAAAATTATTTAATATTTCTCAGTGGGCCTTGTGCATAGGTAGAGTGGGCAGTTGCTTACATGGCATATGCCTTCAAATATTCTCTTGTGCCCAAAATAGCCTTCTCACTTGTTTGCCACTAAGGGCACAGTATTTTGCCATTAGACATATTTGTAGGCCACAGGGAAGGAACTGGCAAATAAGACTAGGTTGAAGATTAAAGAGAGAACACTCAGGACAAGAAAGGAGTAAATGTTACCTAATAACTCATACCTATATAAAGAATTTTAAAAGTCAGAGAAACTTTTCTCACAATAATTCTATTGAATAAGGGCTTACTAAATATTGGTTAAAATTAAGTAAATAGTGCAAGTATTATAGCATTATCCCCATTTCACAGATAAGGAAAAAAGACTTAGGGGGTGTAAGTGACTGACTAAGTCACGTAGCTAATAAATGTCAAGGCCAGGACACAAAGTCAGATCTATTGACTTTAAAGGAAACGTTATATGAGGTTTTAAATCTAATCAGTTTCATCATATATCCAAACTTTATTTGCTTCTTGTATCTCAATCCTGATGATTCTCAATCTGCCTATCCTGTCCCACATACCTCCAATACCACATCTCCAAGTGTGTCTAAAATGTAACTCATTAACTTCCCCCTAATCACTCCCCACTCCCTACCTTCCCTATTACTGTAAAGGGCAACATCAACCTCTCAATCCCTCAGGCTTGAAACCTAAGAGTCCTCTTGGATTTCTTGATATCTCTCACCATACCCCATCCTATATCCAACTTTTTTGTCTGTTGATTTCACCTTTGCAGCATCACGCCATACACCCCTTCCCTCCTTTGACACTGCCACCACTCCAGTGTCTACCCTCACTACGTCACACCTAGACTATTGTCTATTGGTGGATCAGCCTGCTTCAAGTTTCTCCCCATTCCATTCCATCCCCCATTTAGTCACCAAAGGGGCATCACCTCCCTACTTAATAAACTCTTAATGGCTTCCTTTTGTCTTCAGGAACAAATAGAAAATGCTGTTTGGCATTCAAAGCCCTTCATAACCTATCCTTTTACAGTCTTCTTACACCTTACTTTCCAATACGTACTATTCCGTCCAGTGAAAATGGTGTCCTGGTTGTTCTATAAACAAAACACTCCATCTCTTACACAGACCCGGCTGACTCCCATGCCGGCCTCTCTCCTCTGCTCCAACTTCTGATCTCTCTGGCTTCTTTGAAGTCCCAACTAAAATCCTACCTTGTACAGGAAGCCTTCCCCAAGCCCTTTTAATTCCAGTGCTTTCCCTTGGTTAATTATTTCCTATTTATCCTGTATGTAGCTTGCTTTGTATATGTTTGTTTGTATGTTCAGATCTGTAAGATCCCTGAGACTCGTCTTTTGACTCTTTTTGTATTCCCAGCGTTTAGCACAGTGCCTAGAACATATTAGGTACTTAATAAA
>CM053770.1:365403899-365490870 GCA_028658325.1 Potorous gilbertii | reverse complement strand
TGGTTTTAGGGTTTCTAACCTCAGGTCCACAGACACCTAGAGAGTTCTGTGGAAAGATTTCAGGGGTTCTGATAATGTGGACAGGAAAAAAAAATACAGCCCTATTTCAATAGTTTTCCTTTGGAATAGTATGATTTTACTTTATTCATTTAAAAATTATGAGGTGATTAATGGCTTCAGATTGCCAAAGAATTTCATGATACAAAAATGATCAAGATCCTCTGAGTTAGTGGAATCTCAAATTAGTGGATCCTCTCAGAAGTTTGCAAGCAAAAGTGGTATAACTACTTCCTAGGTATATTTTACAGCAGTTTCCTAATCCAGTACAAATTGGTCTAAGTAGTCTCCTGAGAGGTATCTTCCTATTCAAGTTTATTCTTCTTGCACTTTACTTCCTGAAATCACAACATTAAGAACTTTTAAACAATACCATCTTCAACCTATACCATTTTTTATGTCAGTTGATCAATAAACATCTTATGCACTTACTACATAAGTACCAGGGATAGAAAAGCAAAATGTCAAAAGAATATGTAATTACATATAGTAAAGTTTCGTCAAAAGAATATGTAATTACATATAGTAAAGTTCCATCAATTTGACCATTAATTAGGAATTTACTATGTTATTCTAACTAAATAAAAATGTTTAAATGATTTTGTTAACTGAAAACTTTTGGGGATTTGTAAATAAAAAGAACACAGGCTACAATCAATTGCTTTTTTCAAAAACTGGGTCTGAAATTAAGGATTCATAGCTTTAGGGCTAGAAAGGACCTTATATCTACCATTTCATTTTACAGATGAGGAGCCAAAGAGATAAATAATTTCCTTATTACCTTTGTAATAAGTAACCAAGCTGAGATTTGAACACTGGTACTCCTATTCAAAATCTGGTGCTCTTTCCATAACAATCTGCCTTATATTTTAATTCCAACTCCTCAGTAAAGCAATCAGTTTATGCATATTTAAGGTCTTTATGCTTCTGGCACATTATACAATATTTCAGATTATAACTTTTTCATTACTGTATCCCATTTCAATAGCTATTTTTCTGAGAATTGTGGATGCTTACATAGTTCTGTAAATTCTACCCAAGATGCCAAATTTTACTGAAATCTGTTAAAAATTTTAAAAACGTATGCCAATTCTGAAAACTTTAGTTGATTGCCATTTTGCTTGAAGATAGCAGCCCAAGTCACAAATTAAACATCTTTTTATCACCACGTCAAATCTGGTTATAACTTCCACCTTCTTCCAAAGTTATTGCAGGATAAACAAAATTTAAATGATAAATTATCCAAATGAAATAGAAATTTCTCTTAATTCATGTATATACATTTGTAGCTTATAAATAATTTCAAATATTTCTCAGAAAAACCTTAGAGCATAAAGCATGAAAAAAAATTATAATGGTTGACAAATACATGGCAAACCATACACTTTGCTGTGTTGGCTGAACACAATACATTTAGCCAACATGGAAATCCTTCAGTGATTGGTCAGAATCAATCACATAACCAAAAAGTTGGCCTAGGATCATTGACTGACTATAACAATAATGTAAGATGCAAAAACAACCAATTTTTCCCCCCACAGAGTACATATAAAATATATGGTATCCAGTCAGCTTTTATTTTTGTTTTTATATGTATGTTTTTGACAAGAAAGCAAAAGTATTTATAGAAACTAAGATTTTTCTGATGAAAGAAACATCCATGATGCTGTTTCAAGTACAAAGGATAGAAGAAATGAAAATATGACAACACTCATCTCCAATCTAGCTTACTTCTAGTAACCTTGATGTGATATCTACATTACCAAATTATTGAATGTAGTTCCCTAATTCAAGAAAATTAAAAATAAAATAACAATTTACAAGCAAATCACAGTTTTAAAATCAATAATCTCAAATTTTTAAACCAATGTGTGTTGAACAATCCCCAATAATACTGCCCTACAAAAAGAAAAGGCAAAAGAAAACTGAAGAAACATCATAATCAATATTACCAATAATATAATTGCTAGAATTTATATAGAGTTGTAAGGTTTACAAAGTGCTTTACAAATATCTCATTTTATCCTCATAACAATTCTGGGCAAGAGATGTTATTTATCATCCCTATTTTCTAGAATGGAATGGGGTGGCTGATTTGCCCAAGGTCATACTGAAGCCTAACTGAATTCCAGTGTTCTGACTCCAAGTCCAGTGCTCTGTCCATTGTACCACGTAGCATCATTACTATAATTTTTTTTGTTATACTACTATATTTGGAATCAAATTGATCTAAATAACATACAAGATTTTATCTTTTCAGAAAGTTTCGCCATGAAAATAAGTTCAGCAGACAGTAGTGTCAAAGGGACAGACTGTTCTGTTTCAAGTGCTTCAGGATAATAACTTGTACACAAGGAACGGACAACATAGTAAGAGAATAAGAGAAAAAGAAAGATCGATGGAGCAAAATATTTGATTTCTGAGTACTTATTCTGTACGCAATGCTGTTTTATATGCTGTACCAGCAATAGAAAAATAAAACATAGTCTCTACTCATGAAAAATTAGTTTATAATACAAGACTGAAAATAATTAAGTGCAAGAATGTTTGATATAAGCTATAAGCACCATAACAGAGAAGAAAGTTCAATGAGTGATAGAATTTTCAAGGAAAAGTTCATGAAGAATATGGTACTTGAGGCTGGCAAAAATGTTCCTGATGAAAAATGTTTCCCTTATTTCTTGTTAATGTTTCTAATTTCTCTGTAGTTTTATTAAATTAATTTCCTTGATTCCCTTTAATGACAGAATTTAATGAAATGCAGTTTCAGAGTATTACATATCTATTTAAGCAAGCATGGAAAATATTTCCTTTTGTTGTGGTGGTTCAGTTGTGTCCAACTCTTCATAATCCCTTTGGGGTTTTCTTGGCAATGGTACTTTAGAGGTCTGCCATTTTCTTCTCTAGCTCTTTCTATCGATGAGGAAAATGAAGCAAATGGTGTTAAATGACTTTCCCAGGATCACACAGCTAGTGTGTGACCTCAAATCTGAGGTCAGATTTGAACTGAAGACGAGTCTTCCTGGCTGCAGGCCCGACACTCTACCCACTGTGCCACCTAGCTGCCTATACAGTACTGATCATGTCAATAATAAGTGCCTTCTTTGCTGCCTCCTCTTCAGTCTGTACCAAAATTTGTTTTAATCTTCTCTTTAAAAAGGAAGGAGAGGCACACATTTGTTTGTATGTATACGTAGAGAAAAAAGTGGAGGCAAGCAGAGCATTTTTACTCTTTTTCAGATTAGAACTCAATGAATGCCTCAGTAGAGTTCACCAATTTCATTAAATTTAGATTTGATATTGGCGTCAGTAATTGACTTAACTCTACTTATCAAGTACCAAGTCAAAGAATCTGTCATGGCTCAAATAAGAGAACATTGTTCAAGTTTTTCAGAGCTGTGCAGTTACAAGTTACAGGATTCACTCTCTTTCCAGAGCGTTGGATCCCAGTGTCAACAAACATGATGACATATAAATAGTTACATAAAGGAGCTAGTCAAGGACAGTAAGTAAGTGAAATGAGAAGGAGGCAAAGGAAAAGGGGCTTCAATGGCACAATCAGCACTCCAATTAGGGTGCAACATACTAGGAAACTGAGTAGGGAGGTCTGGGATGAGATTATGAAATTAAGGCAGGCACTTTAATAAAATAAGGACATGTAAACAATTATCTCCAGGAAAAGCAAATGTCTAAATGAGATTAAGACTCCCATTCCTTTGAAGACAGTATAATTCATGAAAGTGACAGCTTTGAGCATCTTAAAAACCAATTTTTAAGTTTTGCAAATATATGCCTAACAACAGATCTCTTCTTAAGCCTAAAATAACTCAAACACAGGAAAACATTATGTATTAAGTTAGCTTAGACAATGGTCAAAGTATTTCTATACAGCAATGCAATAAATGGAAAGCAGGAAAGCAAACCTTAGGCATAAGAAAAGAATTTTTTCAGCTACCAATCCAAGAAAAGAGATTCTCCTAAAATGTCAGAGAATCTAGATGATAAACTTATACAAAAATGTCCAATGCTTCCTTTTAAATGTTTTTACTAACTTATGGCTATCCATAAAACAAAGAAATATGCAAAATGGCCCTAAGCACTGAGTGTTGATCCCTTCTGCTTCTACAGTGACGGTTCAGAAGGTGTTAATCAGTTTTTAGAGTGACTATCAATATTAACTTAGCTGTTAGTACTCCAAATGTGAGACCTTTGTCTAATGAAAAATAAATGGACATACCTACTGAAAGAAATATATCTTTACACTGTTGTGTTATAAAAGAAACTAGAAGACAAAAGGGAGTTGCAGTTAAATGGAAGAATGAAGAACAGTTTCTTCTTTAGGAAACATAAAAAGAAATTGGTCAAGTTGGATTTATCATTGTATCTAAAGGCAACAATAAAAATCTTTTCAAGGGACACTGGAAAATCTTGTATTGCACCATTCATGATAAATATTTGCAAAAATATACTTTAATACTAAGTGATTTCAATGCAAAAGTGGGTATGAGGGAAGATAGCAAAAAATTTTAGAATATATGATTCAGACATAACAAACAAGAAAGGGCAAAAGCTTTTAGACTACACAGAAGCCTCACACCCATACAGATTATAAACACTTTCTTTGAGAAGAGGCACTCAATATGGAAAAGTTCAAAAATATCCAAAATAACTAAGAAAAATTAAATCAATCATATTATAAACAGGCAGGTATCAACTAGTTATCTAGGAAATTCCCAAATCCTATCTAGGTAGAGAAAAACCTCTTACTTATTAGGATAGAAAACAAAATAAATAACAAACTAGAAGAATAAAAATGTGGAAATTATAGGGGACAACTGAGGCAATTCCAACCTGATCTAAACAAGCTTTTGAAGCTAAAAACTAGAAATTGATAACAGAATGAACAAAGACATTTGATCACTATTTCCAAAGAAAGTTTAACTGGCATAAATCATCACAAAAAGGAGAACAAAGAAAACTTAAAACTCTCTCAGTCAGAAAACACCTGATCTCTCTGCTAGTCAAATACAGTAGCCAATGGCAACCTCAGTTTAAAACAAACTCATTTGTCAAATCTTACTGTGGATAGTGGGGAATTATACATGGAATTTTCTCATGAAATAACAAGGTTCAGTGAAAGGAGAGGAAGTTTACAGAAAGCTTGGTGACATACCCAACTAAACAAAATCGTTCCATGGGTATTAATAATGAAAGCGGAAGGACAACAAACAAAAAAAAATGGAAAAGACTTTCATAACAAACTTCTCTATCATTGGCAGCGAACACACTACATCTGGCCTCTGATATCACAGTTCCAGATGTGCTATGTGATTAAGTAGAAATGTCAGGGAAGAAAACAAAAATGGGAAGAGCAACAGATGATATCAAGTATAGAGAGAGGAAATTACTACCAAATGTAACACGGTTTTGAGGCACAAAGGAACAGCAAATATTGGAAAAAATCTCGAACCCTATTTTGAAAAAAGGCCAGCGAGAGAATATCAAAACTAATAACATTCCACTCTACAAAATTTTTATGAGAATGATCTACACATTTATCAGTGGCATCTTTGAGGACGGTGTAGAAAGGTACTGATAGGTTTTTCTAAATGATATTCTGCAGAGGATTACTTTTACAGTCACACACCTGAATGAAAAGGGAAACAAATATAAGATCCCATTGTGCTTACAGAATATAAAAAAGTATTTTACTCAAAAGAGGAAAACAACACCAAAACATCATCAACAAGGTATCTCCCATTAATATGCCAAAACCATACAAGGTCCTTTGAAAGATATTAATAGCTATGTAAGTTTATGTGATATTCTCTGACTATTAATATCAAGTAAGGTATATACATATGCACCAAAGATGATTGCCATTGTAATGGAAAAGGCCCGATGAAGAGGATTCCTTATATACATTCCTGAATGCAGAGGAGATGATGCCGACTGCATCAAAACTGCAGAATATTGCAGAACCTAAATGATATCCAAACTCACTCATAAGAACTCAGCAAAGCCTAGTGGATAAAGAATAACAAGTCCAGTAGTATCCAAAATGGGATGTGTAAGACAGTCCACTAGGATAAAAAAAATTTCAATGCTACATATTTATCCAAAAATAGGAAAGAAATTAGGCTGTACTAATATTTAATAGCTAGATTCCCACTGGAAACATCACTCAATTCATTTGTTTGAGGGTTATGTTATATGATCACAGGATGTGATCTGAAAATTAAAATTTTAATGCAAGCATGAAGACTTGAGTTATTATCTGCAGGATTATATTTTTACTTTATAAAAGAATCAACCTACAGACATGATAGACTTGCTGTTTTGTTTATATTTATCCATTATTAGCACCAACTAATCACTGAAGATTTTCTTTTGTGTGAATGCTTGGCAACAAACACAAGTAGTGCTGAAATATTATAAAATGAGAAGCTTTTTTGAATCTAAGGATTCATCATGGAACAATTTGGCTGACATTTGCACTGAAGGTAAAAGAGAAATGATGGGTAAAACTGCTAGCACCTTAGAACAAATGAAGGTAGTGACACCAGAATGCATTAGTAGTCATAATCTTTACTGTCATGCATTTAAAGTTTTTAAAAAATGCCAAATATTTCTGAAGAAGCAACACAATTTTGTCAAATCCAAAATGTTTGAGAACTGCTGTCTCCCATCCACCACACAGTGTGACCTCCCTTGAGATAAGAACATAGACAACAGTCATATAGAATGGGAGGGCACAGATGAGCTGGTATCTGCACTGTTGGAGGAAATACCCCTATAAATGAGATCACAGAGCCATCAAAATATTGAAGCACTTTTAAATTCAACAAATCTCAAAATATGAATTCAACAAAATTCAAAAAAAGTTTCTAAAATAATTATTCATCATCTACTGTGCACAAGTCATTCAAGGATTGAGATGCAAGGATCAAACACAAAACACAATTCTTGTCCTCAAGGGGTTTCCAATCTAGTAAACAATAGTACTAGGAATATAATACTGAGATATGTCTCATTTTAATTTTAAACAAGAATTAACCAAGTGTTTTTTTTTTCTTTTGGAAATTAGAAGTTTGCATCTACAGAAGTCTTTTATTTGTGCAAGTAAGGATTATTAATATTTACCCTTTAAGTTAGTTGTTTCTATAAATGAAGATAATACTAAAAGGCAAAAAAATTCAGATCAAATTCAATGTGCTTTATTATTTCCAGATTACTAATGCTGGAACACATTACCTTCTGCTTACTAGAGAGATGGAGAGCTATGGATGCAGATTATACTGTCAGTCATGGTTGCTATGTTAAACTGTTCTGCTTAACTGTCCCCTCCCCCGCAATTATAAGGAAAGATGGCATAGTAAAAAGGTTGATTTCTGCTTCTGATGTATTCTAAATATGGAATCATGGGCAAGACACATGACTTCTTGGTGCTCCAGGCAACTCTCTAAAACTGCAAGTTACAGAACCATTGCCAACCTGCATCAGTAGAAGTGTTCCCATCAAGGGTTCCTCAAACCAATGAAATCAACAAATCTAAGATCAGAAAACAAAATTAGGGTATTATTGGGAGGGGGAGAATTACTGGGAAATGAATATGGCATAAAAATTAAAATGTATTAAGATAGCATTCTCAAAATAAGCTAGCTATTTTAAACTACAATTTAGCTGAAATTAGGTTACAATGTTGTTTTTTCAGATTATTCTTAAAACTAATCAAGGTAATTTAAGATCAGTAGCGAGCTATTTGTTTTTCTAATTGTGCTACAGCTATCAAAACAGACTATTTAAATTTCTATGTGTCATTACTGAATAATACTGGTATGCAGAAGAGGAAGTGAATATCCAGGTCATGTACTTTTAGAACAAATACAACCTCCGTATTGTTTGCTGTTCTCAGTATCTATAAAAGTTACATAAACTCACACGTAGCAGGAAGCAAATCACCTTAAAAGCCATGTGCTTTGGGTGTATTCAGGCATAAGCAATAAAATATACATTGCATCTTAGTATCATTTATCTACTTAAAAGAAAAAAATGATTCTGATAACTTCAGAGTCCTGTGTTCCTTGTGAATTAATGGAGTAATCTCTCAAATATCTATAATTCTGAAATAAATGTATTCAGGCTTTATGCCTTCTCTCCTGCTACTTTTCAGTTTGAGACATTTTACTTATTAATATATGAGATTTAGGAAGGATAAGAGGCAAAACAATTTTTCCCAGTTTTTTGTATAAAGAATTTGTTGAAGATATTTGTCACTAAAAGTTAAAATATTTTAGGTTGTTGATGGGTTTTAATTATAGTGTTTCCCTCTCTTTTCCTAATGTCATCAGTAATATGGCAATAAATTTATTTAATAGATAAATTTACTTTTACAAGTTACTATTTATTGTGGCAATCATCCGATTATATGTATATTAGTTAAGATAGAGCTGAATAAGTATCAGAACAGGAGAAAGAACTGTCAAAAAATTTAATTTTATATTTTTTTAAAAAATATTCTTCTGGATGTTTATTCAGAAAAAAAGGTTTTTGCTTTCATTCTTGAATATAATTTTTAAAAAGGACAGACTCTTTAGTGTTTTGTGAAAGCTTTAATTTTTGTTAGCTCTAACTTTCTGAAATTTGAAAAAACTGAACAAAAGTAAACAGACTACTATGGGATATGATCAAATTCAATAAGTTTTTTAATACTTGAAATCATGAACAAAATATTTAAAATATATTTTTAATGTTTTACTAATAACTGTTATTCATTATTACCAACTATCCATAAGGTTTCAACAGTCCCGTGGGACACAAAGAAGGTACAGTCTCTGACTATAATAATTATCAGTATGTAACAATTTATGCTTTGAAAAAAGCCTACCAAGTCATAAGAAGAGAATGCTTTTTAAAATTCATTTTAGTATAATGTATATGTAACGTAGATAACGAAGACCAAGGCAATATGCGTACACACACATTAAATATTACTGTCTCCTATACAGGTATGTACACCTACATATGTGTACCTTCATACACCTGATGTATGTGCATATGTATAGTGGGCACTAATATTTTATGATGTTAACCTATGAAGCTGGCAAATATCTATAAATATTCTGCTGAAATCTACATAGGGAATATATAAAACCTGTTTAAAGCTCCTTTTGAGATAAAAGTCCACTGGGAAAAATAAGTGAACAGAGTCTGAAGACAGCAATTCTGGTCCCAGTTCTGCCCCTTTTAGCCACATGACCTTGAGTAAATCACTAGACCTTTTTCAGGACAGTTTCCTCTTACATAAAATTAGAGGGATAAACGACATGTTCCATAAGATCTCTTTCCAGTTCTAAGAATCTTCAAACCTATTTGCAGATTAGAAGGGGGCCCATCTCTCCAAGTTGGTTTGAAAAGCTTTGCTTTGAATATTGATCTGACTGTAGAAATCCTGAGAGGTGTCAAGTGGAGGAGTAACAGAGTGCTTGATTTGGGAGCTAGAAGTTCTGCCTCTGATACTCACTAGGTATGTGTTTCAGCATGATAAAAATCACTCATCCTTAACTCTAAAATGAGAGTAATAGTAACACGTACCTTCACAGGCATCATGAGACTCAAATGAGATAATGTGAAAGCACTTAGTTCACAAACCTCAAACTGATGTGCAAATGTCAGTATTAGTACTGAAGGATCAGTTCCATAGTCTTTGTCGTGTGATTTGTATAAAGACTGTTACTACTATTGACTATTCTAAATTGGTCTCTTCTGTGTGGTGCCAAATTTTAGAGGATTTTTCCCAAGATACCTGATGGCAACACAAGAAATCAGCAGATGAGAGTTTCAGATCAAATCAATTTATTGAAGTATTTTATTACAGAGTAAAGCAGCAGTTCGTTGATTTCCCCACCCAATCCCACTACAAAGGAGTAAGCAAAAATATAATCTCCTTCATTTAATGAATATTTATGAGTTTCTGTATAGAAAAGTTTGTGCTTGGCTCAGTGGGAGAATCCAGAGAAGCATAACAAATCATTTCTACCCTTAGAGGTCCTCCCTTCTCTATTCTCTCTGCTTGTTTCACCTACTCCCACAGCTTTGATAATTACAAGGATGTCTCACAGATCTATATATTTATCCCAAATCTCTCCTAGGAGCTGCAGGTTTATCTTTAATTGCCTCTTGGACCTTACCACATGGCATGGTAGGGCCAACAAGATTCGATTGCTACAATACATTCCATCATATCTGGTTAACTGTAGTTCTAGACTCTGGCTCATAATGTATATGAAGGCTTTGTTTGCTATTTTAGCACTTTTTGTTAACTGCAAGCCTTACTGTAAGCATAAATGAATTGATACTGCTTACGAGAGAAGGTATGGATTTCTATCTTGCTATACTGAAAACTTAAGGTCTTTTCTGCTTCAGATCAAAATCATTGTGAAGTTCCTTCACTCCTATTTAGATCAGCATTAATATGTAGAAATTATAAACTCTTCCTTATAAACCACTCCATTAATGTGTCTTCAAGTTAAGTAAGCCTCCAGGTCATTTCCCTTAGCAAAGGAAAAGTATATTAGAGACACTACCCCCACCACTCCCAAAACCCATCTCCTTAAGATACTATTACACTTAACCCTAAAATTTTTTGGAATTTCACTATTTTTGCCATACATCCCTAAACTTTTGGGAAGATCACTGTTTCCAAAATTATCATAATTCTGAGTTCAATCCAAGAAAAGCAGAGGATTTTTTTATACCACCCTATTTTCCACAATAATAGATTTTTTTCATTCTAAGCAGAGATAAGGACAAGTCTTGTGATCCCACTCCCACCATCTCATTTAGTCAATCACTATCCTGAGAAATAAAAAAATCAAACATATCCATGATGTGTGTCAGAGATGGGACCTTTTCATATGAAGCACCTCTTATGGGCTACTTCCAACTCTCACTCACAGGCTAGGTCCCCAGGCAGGGCAACTACCTCAAGTTCAAGATCCTCTATAAGTTCACATTCTTAAAACTGTATGTAATATGCCCCCACCACTGCATTTCCCCTTAAGAGTCAGCCAGTAGACATGATAGCTCAAAGTAAAAAAAGTTTAGTAAAATGGTGCAGTAAGAACAGGAGCTACAAATCATGGCCCCCACAGAACACACTGTCCTACCAATAAACATACTGTCAGTGAGAAGAATGAGCACATACAGAGAATACAGTTTTTGTTTTATATAAGTGGACCAATCCACAGACCTCTATGTAAAGCAATTTTTACATAATGCAAATTTGCCCACATGTGGGCAAAGGAGGGAAGGAAAGGACGTGGGAAAAGGAGGGAGGGAAACAGAAAAGTGGCCACAAACCTGTGGAGATAGGGGGCTGGCACATGGTTCAAGTATATGTAGAGGTCAGGGACAGAGAAGCAAGAACAAGAGGAGGAACACACAGGGGCAGGGGCCAACCATATAGGCTCCTGACTAGAACAGTTAGGAAAAACATATGAGGGGCAGACACACACAGGAAAGGATGAGCAACATTTGGGGGCCAAGGACAGACATGCATTACCCCCAAGGTAGACAGAAGAAAAACATACATAGGGACCTGAAACACAGGTGGGTGGAGCAAAGTAAAGGAGTCTCCTCTCTTGGCACTGTCAAGCCCCTGATCTGGCATCAGTAGTGATGGTCTCTCCATGTATCCATTCTGCTTTCACTTGGAAGGGTTTTTTTGGGGGGGTGGAAGGGGGAGAAGGTTTGCGAGGCAATGGAGTGCTGAGCTTAGAGACAGAAGTGCAGGGGAAGAGAAGTGGAAAACACAAGGCTAAGGTAACTCCCATTTGCATGTCCTCTGGCTAAACCCCCTCCCCCTCTCCCTCAATAGCTTCTCTACTGCAAGATCATTCAGCTTGGCTCCCTGACCTGCTCCTCTTTGCAGCTCAACTCCCTATTTCTAGAGTTAACTGTTTTTATTCCATAGCTGACTCCTTTCTCTACTGCCAAAGGTGACACTCCTTGGAGCTGCCTTGACTGATAGCTGAAGAGTTTATCTCCTTATTTTTAAATGAAAGCAGCTGATCCTTTGGAGCCAATGGCAAGCTGTCCAGATTCCATCAAGCTTAACTAATAGAAACAATTTTTTAACTCTTTACACTTTAAGATCTAAATACTTTGTAGTCTTTTGTTACCTGTCCCCTTACCTTCTGTGATTTCATCAGCTAGGCTGGGGAACCTCAGGATCATCTGAATCAACTTACTTACTATGCATGAAAAAGCACCTAAGAGTCAGCTGCTACCTTCCCTCCCTTCTCAACTAACCATTACTGTTGCTAACACCTAAGGGTGTTGACTCCTGGAGGTGCTAACAAGGCCCTAGTGCTTTCTTCCTCTACTCTCACTAGCTGATATGCTGCTCAGAGAACTGGTAAAGATCCAGCTCAAAACAAAGACTGGAAAAATATCATCTTGTCTGCAGGCCTCCTAGACTGCTGATTACAAAGATCATCTTTCAGTAAACTTCATTATGATTCATAAATTCTATCTGTATGGCCTTTTTTTCCTGCGTATGGCAGTTAATCACAAAATAATTTACTTAGATGATAACTGTCACTAAATGTAGGCATAATATGAACAGGGGAATATAATCAATTCCCCTTTTCAACTGCTATCTGCAAACTCCAAAAATAGCCCTGACTCATTTGGGGAAAAAAAGAGAGTATGGAACTAAAACACCAGAAGACCTTAGTCACTCAGGCTTGAAATTTAAGAGGCAGCTTATATTTGACTCTTTCCTGTCCCACAACATTTAATAAGTTGACGAACTCTACCTGGAGTCCCTAAATTTGAATGGGGAAAAAAAATTTCAGCTTTAACTTCACTAATAAAATGGACGTTTAGCATTTCCTTCAATTGTGAATAGAGGCAGCAGAACATTATTCTGAGAAGAGATCTTACAAGCTTTACACAGAGGTCTATGACTCCCCAAAATGGTTATGTATCTCTGTTCTACCAGTATCATCACGCTACCACCTACCTAGTTCAGACACTCATCATGACTTTTAATCCGTAACAGCTTCCAAACAGTCCTCCACCTCCAATCCACCCTTCACAGAGAGGCCAAAATAATGACATAAAGGTCTAATCATTTTATCCTCTAAACAAAAAAGCTCCATCCCTCTTGCCTTGAAGACAAACTACAAACTTGTCAACTTGGTATTTAAGATCCTCCACAGTCTGACTTCAATCTATCTGTTCCATTTTATTTCACACTATTTCCCTTCATGCACTCTATATTCCAAGCAAACCAGACCTCTAGCTGTTCCCTAATTTCATCTTGCCCTCTTCCCAAGTACATATATTCCCACAGGTTGTCCCTCACTGCCCAGGGTGCACAACCCCTTCATTTCTGCTTTATGAAACCAGTATTTTCCTTCAAGGATCAGATAAAATTCTACTTCCTCCACGAAGTTTTTCTGGATAAACCCAGCTGAAAGTAGTGTCTTCCCTCCCCAACTTTTCCCATATTATTTTGTCTCCTTTTTCTTCTTCCACTTCGAATTCTGCCTAGTATACAATTATACTTTCTGTGTACTTAAGTCTTATCCCCATTTGCCATTCACCATTATGCTTTAAACTCTTAATTAAGCTACAAAACTGTCTTACAAATAGTTGTTGGTTAGTCGTTTTTCAGTTATATCCAACTCTCTGTGACCCCATTTGGAGTTTTCTTGGCTAAGATGCTGGAGTGGTTTGCCATTTCCTTCTCCAGCTCATCTGACAGATGAGGAAACTGAGGCAAACAGGGTTAAGTGTCCTGCCCATGGTGACATAGCTAGTAAGTATCTGAGACTGCATGTGAACACAGGAAGACAAGTCTTCCTAGGCTTAGCACTTTATCTACTGTACCACCTACCTGACCTTACAAATTGTAGGCACTTTAAAAAAAACTTCACTGCATATTGAGTGACAGACTGAATGTTGGATTATTCAGATCAGGTATATGGGGTTTAGGGCTTTCTTCTTCACTTTAAATAACTAAGCTTTTCCTTGAATTATAAACTTGGCTCATCTGAAAATATATTAGCTCTTCTGGATATTCTTTACTAAATCATAGTTCTACTTTGTAAAATGATACTACGATTTACTTGTCATTGTTTTTAACAAACATCCTATTCTTTATGAACTTTAATCTCACAAAAGAATTTAACACTGAGAGTCACTATGAAGACTGTAACATCTGGAAATACTTCTTAAAAGTATTTCTAAAATAATAGGTAACCATTGTCCAAATCTTCACTTACATTTTCAGGAAACATCACTTGGCGTGTTTAATAATGTGAAGCAAACCACTTGGATTGTTTGGTTGGATAAACAATACATTTAGTTGTTTGGTTCTTTCTGGAGGAAAAAAAACCCTAAAATTTAACTCATTTCATATAAGTCATATATTATAATAAAGGGCTACATAAATAACACTAAAATTTCCTATTAAATCAGAAAGCAAGCAAAATTGAAGCAACAGGAATAAAAATTTTCCCATTAAGATATACATTTCAACTTGAACTAGAGTGCTATTTGACATTTAATCTGCCAGCTACTCGCTCGAGATTTCTCATTCAATGTTTGGATATCAAAAAAAATAAAAAGAATTAAGAATTAAACCTGTACACAAATCTAGAGAGCCGCCTGATTAGGAACTAGTAAAAACCTCAAGGTACTAGGAAATAAAATTTACTTTAGGAGAAAAAATTGCTCTATGTTCACTATAAGGTTCTTTTGATTAATATTCTTTTTTACTCAATTCATCGTTTCAGACAACACTGATTTTATTATTGAAATAAATGGCAAGAACACACACATAAAAGGTAAGTATGATCTACAGGATATAATCCTCAGAGAAGTTGTCCCAAACCTTTTCCACTCTCTTCAAGCTCTTATGCCATCAAAACCAAATCATCAATTTCGGGACATGAACTTGTTTCCTACTTAACTGATGATCTATCTCATCCATCCTGAGTTCCCTAGAGGACCCATCCCTCTCTGCCTCTGTCCCTATACTCATTTTCCCAACCCTCTCTACAATCTTAGGAGAAAAAAACTCTCCACTAGTATTCAAGACCCATTCTTCTTTCTACCTGTACTCTCAATTCCATCCTACCGCCACTCCCCTCCTAGACTTGGCTCACTCAATTACTTTCCCTCTCTTCTGTTAATATTTCTATATTTGGTTCTCTGCGTGCCTTCAGACATGCATGGGTTTTTCCAATCTTCAAGAAACCTTCTCTTGCTGTACCCACTAATTACCAATCTTTTTCTTCTTCACTGCCACAGTCCTACTTCCACTTCTTCTGCAGTCATTACTAACACAGCTTCATACACACCAATTAGCTGTAAATTATAATCCTGGATCTGTTTAGCTGGTTAATTCATTCTTGGGTATAAGGGTTCCCTACCCTTGCCTATAGAAAGATAAATTTAAATTTAAGTAAGAACACCACCACAGTGCTATGGCACAGAAAGAGTACACTCTGTGAAGGGTGGAACATTTTTCTTTTTAATCCCCACAAAACAGAGAATCAGGTTAAATCTCATTAAATTAAATACCTTATTTGCCCTTCCATAGCTTTATTAGATCAGGTCCAGAAATGATATCTCTCAAAAATACAAATTAGCAAGTACAGTTATGCATGTATTAGAGACAGAATATCTAAATATGAAGGAAAACATAACTCTAATATATTGCAAAGTGTTTATATACTCACTTAGCTAAAATTCCAATACTTAACAATAACTTTATAACTTCTGAGATGCACACAGCTGTAGTTGAAAAGTAGAGTTCTTTGTCTGTTGTCCTTGTGTATCTTAAAGCTATGATGTAAGCTGCAGCCACCAGGGTCATCACTGTCAAGCAGTACAACTTGAATAGCAAACTGACATTTTCTGGAAAACATTCAACAAAAACAGAATTTAATGGAGAACTTTATAAACAACAACTTTTAAGAATTACATTGAAAATGACATTTAAAATAGTTTATTTCAAAGAAGTATTTTCCACTGTTTATACTAAAGATACTCAAAAACACTGTCAATTTGAGATATTTATAAAATATATATTCTAGGGAATACCAAAATTAAAAAATTTCTAATACTTTGTATACTATACTTTGCATTTAAAAAACTGCTGATCTGGAGTATTAAAACTACATGTAAAACAGGAATTAGGAATTTTTACAATCACAAATTTGCCAAAGAAAAGAGGGCAGCATAAAAGCAGGTAAAATGGTCAGGGATTCTAAAAAAAAAAAAGATGGCTCAAGGGGCCTGGAAAGAGCTCAAAAACAAATCTGATGATTCAAAGAATAATTATACTGATGAGGAAGAGACCATGATATCTAAAAATATTAGGGAAATGTGACATAAAGGACATAAACAAAAGATGGAAAAGGGCACATGTCCAAAAAAGAAACGGAAAAAGACTGCACAGAGCTATAAAAAAAAGTCATGAAGAATAAAACATCCAGTGAACTGGGGCTTATGAAAAAATAACCCCACATTAGGAAGGACAAAATTCTTTAAGGTGTGTTCTGAGCAAGAACAAGAAAAAGTTAACATGACTTGGAGCTAAAAATGGAATGTTATAACAGATAATAGAGAATAAAAAACTACAGATGTGATCGATGAACCAGTGACCTTTGAGAGATAATGTGAATAAAAGACAGCTCTGAGATTAAATGAGCAAAAGTCTCAATTGCGGAGGGGGAGAGGGAGAGACAAAGACAGAGAAACAGAGATGGAGAGAGACAGAAAGACTGCCTCAGGACATTACTGGTTGATAAATTCAATGCCTAACACAATTCTAGAATGAATCATAAGAACTAGTGTAGATTCAATAAAAATTCTAGCTGTTCTACCTTTCTTCTAACAAATCTCATACTTTTTTCAATAGGGTTATGCTAGATGCAGTACAACAGTTACTTGTGATAGCCATATGAACAAGGTAATGAGGATTGTAGACTGTACAACAGAGTACAGTTGGGCAGATTTGTGGCTGAACTCTATCCAATAAATATTCAATAACAGATCAATAAAAGTTTAGAGAAAGGAGTCTCTAATAATAATACTTAAATGCATCAATGATTTAATTAATGTAGATACTCCCTCCAACAGGGCCTATCATAACCCATCTCTGCTTTCACATCCTGAGCAATTCTTGTCCAAGACCTCCCACAAGTGTTTTACAGAAGAGGTACCCATAATGCTGAAGACTTTCCTGTAGAGCTCTTGAAATTATCTGGGCAGTAATGGAATAATCCATCAAGTATCTCATGTTCTTGCTATGTAGCCAGGCCACTGTCTTTTTCAGATACCACTTTTCCTATGCATATGTAATATGTTGCAAAATCCATTATGCGACTCTCAATTGCCCTTTCATAATGGTTTTCATAATAACTGGCATTTATATAGCATTTTAAAGTTTGCAAAGAGCACTAAGAAAATTATTTCACTACAGTCACGCAACCTTCGTATCAATCTCATTCTACCGATGAGGAAAATGAAGCTCAGAGACATTAAGGGACTGGTCGGTGGTCATAACGGTAGTGGGCGTCAGAAGAGGAATTAAAGGCTGGGTGTTCCTAAGTCCCAGGGCAATAACGATTCTTCAAAGACGGCCATTCTGTGACTTACAGTCATACAATATAACCTGAAGAAAGGCTTTTGTATAAAGAAGCTTGGGATCCTTATAAGCTCTATGCAATTTCCCAAAGGCAACCCAGGGCCTTTGCTAATTAATGTCACAGTTCATTGTCCATTGTGTCTGTTCAAAATACGTGTCTGGCGGACCAATGCCATGGGGTTGCCCATCCAACTCTACACTCAGTTTCTTTTGGGTGCGTAGTTAGGCTAAACTCTTTAATTATGAACCTCACAAACCAAAAAGCAAACTGGTGCAGTGGAAAGAGAGCTGCATTTCAGTAAGAGGATCAGGGTTGAACCTCCTCTCTGCCACTACTTTTGTGACCCGGAACAAGTCACTTAACCTCCCTGAGTCTCAGTTTCTTCAACTATTAAATGAGAGTATTGAACTAGATGACATCTAAGGTCTCCTGAAGTACAAAATTGATCCTATGGTTATAAAGGAGGCTCTGCAATGTTCTAGGGCTTCATATAATTAACAGTGTCATAAATGAACAGGAGCACCTCTTAATTGAAAACTGATTGGCCTTTTCTCATCCTTCTTGACCTTTCTGCAGTTTTTGATACTGCTAATCATCCTCTTTACACTCTCTAGGTATCTGTGCTTTTAACTCTCCTAGTTCTTCTACCTATATGACTGCTCCTTCTGAGTTTTCTTTGCTGTATCCTCATCCAAGTCATTCCTTTAACCATGAGGGTTTTCCATGGCTCTGTCATGGACCTACTTTTGTTCTCTCTATATACTATTTCACTTGATGTCCTCAGCTCCCATGGATTCAGTTATCGCTATACTGATTCTTAATTTACTTACCTCTCTCCAAATTTCCAGTCTCACATTTCCAACTGCCTATTAGAAACCTTGAACTGGCTATGTCATAGACATAGTTTTGGACTCAACATGTCCAAAACTAAACTCAAGGTCTTTTCTCCACAAAAGTTCCCCTTTTCTGAAGTCCTATATTACTGTCCAGGATACTACCACCCTCCTGGTTACTCAGGCTTGCAACCCAGGTGTCATCCTGGGCTTCTTACTCCACACATCCTATATCCAACCTGTTGTCAAATTCTGTCAATTTTGTCTTTGTAACATTCTCAAATATACCTTCTCTCCTCTGAAACTGCCACAATTTCCTCATCACCTCGTGCCTGCACGACTGCAGCAGACTTCTCGTTGGTCTCCCTGTCTCAGGTTTCTCCCCACTACAATCCCTCCTCCACTCAGTCGTCAAAGTAATCTTCCTAAAGTGCAGCTCTGACCATATCACCTTCCTATTCAATAAACTCCCAATTTCCTCCAGAATCAAATACAAAATCTTCTACTTGATCTTCAAAGCCCTAAGTAATCTGAACCCTCCTATCTTTCCAGTCTTCTATGCATAATATGTTAAAAGATATAAAGGAAGGCCTCCAGCACCTCAGGTGGATCCTTCAAACTCCCTAACCTCTCAATTCTTTTAACCTCTTAAAATCCAATGAGCATCCTCTCCACTCTACCTCTGCCACACATAGGGATAGTCATACCCACCATTACCCACAAGCATTCCACTTTCTTAACCAAAAACTTAACCAAAAACTAAATTGTTGCTTCTGTAAAACGAAGGAGTTGGACCAAATAGCCACTGAAGTCCCTTTCAGTTCTGGATCTATGGTGCTCTAACTATAGCCTGCTCTCACTCCATCTCTCCCTATGCCTCACACCTCCCCAAACCATTTGTTCATTCTTGTGATACTGAAACCCTCAATTTCTCAATTCTCAGTACTTTCTCAGGCAATCACCCCTGCTCTAACTTTACAGTCCTCCTTTTCCGATCTCTACTTAATAGCTAACCAATTCGATTCCACATTATCTACCCTAGAATCCCTTGCTCCCTTGCCCGATCACCAGTCATCCTTTGCCAAAGCCCTAGCACTACATTTTCTTCCTACACTTGCTGGCTGAATAGAACTGAAGTCACACAACCAAGCTGAATGGATAAAAATATAAATTTGAATTATTCAGCTTCACATGGGCCTTCATTGTAGGAAAATAATGCTGGAATTTCTCCCTAATGGATTCCCTATCTTGATCCCCAAAGATGTTACCAAATCTTCTTTTCTCTTTAGTTTCCTGTTCTTCCCTTTCTCTCAGTTAACTACTTTGTCTTTTATTTTACCAAGAGACTTGAAGCCAGTCTCTGTTGAATGAATGAGTCACCACTGAGCCATGAATTCCGCCCTTCTTCTCCCCTTTTCTCTATCTCAAAAGCCCTCGATCACCTCCTCCTCCACCTCAATCACTTTCCTCCAGTCTCTGATAATGAGCTGTTCCTTTCCTTGCCCTCTACATGTGTCCTTGATCCTATCCCCTCCTGTCTTCTCCAACAAAATGCAACTGTAATCGGCTCCTCCCTCTCAAATCTTCGACTTCTCCATGTCTGCTATTCTTTTGTTATTACTGACTCCAAACATGCCCAAGTCTCAGAGATCCTTAAAAAAACAACAAAAAAAAAACCTTCGCTAAGTCCTGTAATCCATTCAGATTTACAATCCATAAGCTTTTATCTTATATCTCTCTCCTACTTTTCTCTGCCAAACTCTCTGAAAAGAAATGTCTACTCTCAATGTCTCTATTTTCACTCCTCTCACTTATTCTTTGCAATTTGGCTTCTGATGTCATCACTCAACTGAAATTTTTATCTCTGAAGTTACCAAAGATCTCTGAATTGCCTGCCATATTTGATGGTCTTTTCTCTGTCCTTTCTACTAGAAACTATCAAGTCCAAGTGCTGGCTCATCAGTCTTATCACACCTGCTCTTCTTTTTCTCAATACTCCCTTTTTCAGTGAACTCATCAGCTCCCATAGATTTAATGATCATCTCTATATAGATGATTCACAGTTCTATAAATCCACCTCCAGCCTCTCCCTTTAGCTTCAGTTCCACATCACCAACTGCATACTAAACATTTTAAACTAAATATTCTGGAACATGCCAACCTCAACACATCCAAAACAGTCATTATCTTTCCCCTTAACCCACCCCTTATACAAACTTCCTCATTTCTTTCAAAGGAAATATCATTCTTCCAATCTTCTAGGTAAAACCTTAGCATTATCCTCAACTCCTCATTCTCCCTCATCCCACAAAACCCATCAATTGCCACATCTTGTCATGTGCACATTTACAACTTTTCTCAAATCTGACCCTTCTCTCCACTCACAAAGCCAGCACCTTAATTCAGACCTTCATCACCTCTGGCCTCATAAACAATAACTAAATAAACATTTATTAAGTGTCTATTATGTGCCAGGTACTGTACTAAGTGCCTCATACACTGCCCTAATTGGTTTCCCTGAGTTAAGTTTCTTCCCCACTCTAGTCTACACTCCACAGCTCCCAATGATTTTCCTTATGCACAGAACTGATCCCCTATTTGATAAATTCCAACAGCTCTCTCTTATCCCTAAAGTCAATATAAACTTGTCTGTTTAGCTTTTAAAGTCTTTCATTACCTGACCTCAACCTATTCTTTCCAGCCTCCTTGGCCATTATGCTGTGCCCCTCATTCATCGTGATCCAGTCAATTTACCTTCTTCCTGTTTCACATACATAACACATAACATAACACTTCATCTGTCATCTCCATGCCTTTGCATTAGCCCCCTCCTCATATACTCCTACTTCCTCTCCTCCAAAGAGAATTTCATTTCTTCCTTCAAGATGCAGATGAAGTAACATTACTAAATGAAGCCTTTCCTGATTCCCTCCTCTCAATAGCTAGTGCTCTCCTTAACCTTGCAATTATATTTATTCTCTTTATGTTTATTTTTATTATACTTGTATTTCACTTGTTCTCCCCCTCACCCTCCAGAACATAAACTTTTTGAGAATGAGAACTGTTTTATTCTTTGTATTATATCCCTAGACCCAAGCACAGTACTTGACATAATTAAAACAAGCTTGTTGATGACTGATTTATGGGAAGATATCCATACTGGATGAGAAAGAATAGATGGGCTGCAATCTTCCCTGACAGGAGAAAAACACAGTGATGAGATCCCAGATTATCAGAAAATTTTTACTACATTCAGAGATCATAATGTAAAATTTCAAAAAGAACCCTGTTGGTTAAATTGACATTGTTACTTTCCCCCAGGATAGTGTATTTCTAAAGTGTAAAGTAAAACTTAATTCTTTGTAACATCTAGACCATGGCTGTGGTGTGCTGTGGATGCTCAACAAATATTTACTAGCAATAACTCTCTATTTGTAAGGTGTCATAATGCTGTGTGACTTCCAAAGAAATTTAAAGTTTTTGCCTCATTTTTGCCTATTAATTTCCACAATACTGAAGCATGGCTCAAAGGTCACCAATAAAACCAAACTGCCAAATCTAAAAATAACCTTTTCTCAATCCTCAATTTTATGATCTCTTAGCAGTACTGATACTACTAGATATTCTCTACTACCTTCCTATTCTCTTAACTGTTGCTGTTCCATGTCCATTGTCATCTCTTCCTCCTCTTTCCTTTGTACCTGGAGTTCTCATTTCTCTGAACACCATCTCAGTTGGTGGTCATCCACTTCCACAGCTTCAACTATCACTTTTATGCATTCATTCAACCAGTGCTTATACAGCGTCTACTATACACAAGGTATCCCAGGTACTGGAAACAAAAAAACAAATGTCCCCACAGCGATTACATTTCAGGGGTGGTGGAGACGCACTACTTTAACGGGTAAGTACATATATTATAATTTGAGGAGGAAGAGAACACTAACAACAAATTACTCTCAGACCTAACCTCCCTTTTCAACTGCCTACTATATGACTCACTAGCATTCTTAAACTCAAAATTATCTATAATTAAATTCATCCTCTTTCTCCCTAACCCTGCTACTCTTCTAAAGTCTCCTCCCTTTCATTTTCAACACTGGATCATAATTCTTCCAGGCTCTCACATTTATAAGCTAGTAATCATCTCTGACTTTCCCCTTATCCCAAATATTTTACTAATTCAGTCAGTGAAATCTAGTCAATTCTATTTACACAAAAGCACTTGGATCAATCCTTTCTCTGCTCTTCTGACTGCTGCTACCCTACTTTAGGTCAGCACCACCACTCAAGCATTGCTACAGCACTAAACTTCCAGATCACCTCCCTTCCAATACATGGTACTTACAAGTGACAGAGCAATCTTCTAATGCACTAATATGATCACATCACTCCACTGTCCAGGATCTTACAATGGCTCTCAATGAAGCTAAGTGGTGAGGTAGATGGAGGGTGGAGCCTAGACTCAGGAAGACCTGAGTTCAAATCCAGCCTTAGACTACTTATTAGCTGTGTGACTCTGAGCAAGTCACTTAACCCTTGTTGGCCTCAGTCTCCCCATCTACAAAGTGAGCTGAAGAAGGAAATAGCAAACCACGCCAGTATTTTTGCCAAGTAATGGGGTCCCAAATGGGGCCACAAAGAGTTGGACACGACTGAAAAATGAATCAACAAACTTCTTCACTTGACACCCTCCATGACCTAGCTACAACCTACCTTTTCATTAAGATTCCAGACTACTCCCCATCATATATGTACTCCAGCCAGAATTTATTAGTCAAGTATCCCCCAAACACTTTTCATGCTTTACCATCTCAACACCGTTGCTCACAGTCGATGTTACCGGGTACTCCTCCCCTCACCCTATCTCCCTACCCCTCCAAGCCAAGCCCCGATCAATAGGCGTCTCTTCCATCCAATCTTCCTAACACTGCACTTTTTATTCCCGTGCCCCACACCAATTCATCATGTACATGTACACATACATATATAAACATGCATAACTCTCTGTGCAGGCACCCCCGCACACACCCTTGCGGGTAGGAGTCCTGCTTCATTTACACGTCCGTCGCACAGCTCAGGGGACCTAGTAGGCACTTGGTTCAAGGTGTGTTGTACGGATGCCTACGTTCCTACTTCTCACCTTTACAAACAAGCATTAGGATGTAAACACTTCGTACAGCCGACAGAACTGTAGGGTGCCCCCAAAAACCCACTTCGAAATCGGTCCTATTTGCAGTTGGGGGAGAAGGGGGAGAGCCGAGTGTAGACAAACCGCACACTTTAAACAGCACGTCTTCGCACGGCGCAGGGAGCCCCGATGCCCCGGCGGGTCACCTCGGGGCCAGCAGGGAATGCAGGGATGGGCTTTGGGCCCAGACTCCTCCTCCCACCCCAGCCGGGGAGGTGAGGGCAGGGGTCCCGGACCCCCCAGTGCCCGTCTCGGCACCCGCGCTCCCTCCGGCGCCGGCCGAAGCCCGGACAAAGCGCCCGGGGGCGCGGGATGGGGACGCGCCGCCCCCGCCTGCCCCGGGGCAGGGGACCCGAGGAGGCGCCGCTTCCTCCCCGCGCCCCGCGACGCCCCTCGCTGTCCCCGGGGGCGGGGGGGGGGGTTCCGGGGCGGCCCCGCACCGTCAGCCGGAGCCCCAGCCCCGACGAGCCGCGAGCCAGGCCCGCAGCCGCAGCAGCCGCCCGCTGCCTCCCCGCCCGCGCCCCGCGGGGGCTCTCACCTCTCGGGGCGGCCATCGCTGCGGAGCAGCCCCGGACGGACTGACGTTACTCCAGCCGCGCTCCGCTAGGTGCCGGCTCGGCGCGGTGCACTGTGGGACCCGCCCCCGGAGGCCATAGAGAGCCGAGCGTGGCGGCCTAGAGCGGCGCTCCCACCCCCGCAGCGCGCAGGCCGCCTCGGACCTGGCGGAAGCCCGACGGTGGCCGGCTGTGGGCTGAGGCGGGCGCGACCCCGGCCTCCAGCCGTTAAAGTCCGGGCTCGGACGCCTCCGCGGGGGGTGTTGTCCGAAAAACTACAACTCCCAGAAGCCCTTGGGCTTTCAGGAGGCTGGCCCAAGACTGTTACTTTGTGGCGGTGGCGGGGCCGGCGGCCCGGCAGCGGCTGGGACTCGTCTATTCCGAGCGGACGCTCTTGTCCTGTAAACCGCGAGCCTGTCCCCTAAAAAGTGAGATGCAGACGCTCGTTCGAGGAGGCCGTAAATCGTTCTTCACTGATCACTTCCAGCTGTTTATGCCGACCTCATTAATCTCCGAAATGGCCTCCTAGGGCACGGAGACAGAAGCTGGAGCGCCAGCCGCTCGCCAGCACCGCTCTTCGGTGTCCCCGGGGCCCGGCACCCGGCACGTAGAAGGCGCTGAAAGAAATCCCGATTCACTGGTCTTCGAAGTCTGTCTCTAGCAAGGAGTGAAAACTGAAAGGTGCAGCTGTTGGAATCCGTCGTTCGGAGACTCCTGATAACGAGTCCGTCTGGGAATCGTCTCACTTTTCTCCGGCTCCGGTGCCCCTACCTAGGTGGAACACGCAAACATCCAGGAGGGAGAGGGGGAGACTAAATTCGGATTCATCATTAGTTGGGTCACAGGGGAATGCATTTTTAAAGTCATGCTGATTCTTAAAAACCTTAAGGGTTTTCCATTTTTGTTGAAGGGAGGATCCACACCTGTGAAATCAGAGATCCTTAAATTATTTTGAGTTCGGCATTCTTTCGCCTCTAATTCTCTGTCATCAATATTGTCAAAACCCTTGGGTCACACTCTCTGTCATGACATGGAAGATCACTTTGGTGACTTTCTCACTCCTCTCCAGCCCATTTGCCCCAACCCACGTATAACATTGAAACTTAAGTGTGCCAATCCACGAAGGCACAAACGTAGAACTTTTTATTTACATAATAACCTAGAAAGGACTAGCACTGGATCCTATGGGTAGTCTAAAGAGCCCTTCTTTCTTCTGATGGGCCCCCACTTCCCCCAGTCCAGACAGGGTGCTTTACTGTTAGACTATTAGCAAAGTAATCAATACATTAGGCTTAGGGAGGTATCATAGTACAGTGCATGGGAAAGGGAAATAACTCTAGAGTCAAAGGAATTTATAATTATATGACTTTGGGCAACTCATTTAATGAATTAAATGAATTAAAAGTTTGTGGGCTTGTTTCCTTTTCTGTAAAATTATGATGATCAGATGGTCTTTAAAGTTTTTTCCACCTCTAGGTTCATTATCCTATCAACCAGGGGAAATAATAAAGCTTATATAAAGAAAGCAGGATAGTTTACCCCTTATTCTCTGTGACCTGGGCTTAAATTGTCTATTCATTATGCCATCTAGCATTTTCTAATGAGGGCCTAACTTAGGGTGCTGGCCATGTGAAAGGAGAAATGAAAGGGAGTGGATGTGAGAGGTGTTGTGGAGGTAGAATTGAAAAGACTCTGCAACTGACTGGAAAGAGGAAACTGAGTTGGTAATGAATATCCACCCCCTCCCAAGGAGTTCAATTTCTAAGGGGATGCTAGTTGAATTAATAAATGAACATTATTGTATCTTGTATTACAAAATGTTAATGAAACTTGAGATTCATAAAACTACTTTGAAATATATTCGTTAACCATTTTACAATAATCTCAGGTTGCTTTCATCATTTTATTCTTAAAAATCCTAACACATTTTTTATAACAAAATATATAAATAGAGAAAGAATTTTGCTTTCCAGTTTAATAGAATGACAAATGTGTTACAGGAAAAAACAATTTCTAGTAACAATCTTATAGTGAATGAATGTAGCTGAAAAAATGAATATTACATAATAATAATAATGGATGTCCCCAAACTTACCTATTTATATATATGTGAAAGACTTCAACTATTTACTATAAATCATCATATGATAACAAGTTTTAAAATGTATTCTCCAATTAAGTTTCATCAACAGCTCTTGTTAAGTTTACTTTGACTGCATTGAGTGATGCTGTAAAACTGCCTCGGAGACCAGCTATATAAATCTGGGGCCTGGGTACTCTGGTACTGTCTTCTCTCTTTGTCTGTGTACCAGTTGTCTTTAATGGATATACCTGGGTTGAATTTTCTCTTCTCATGTGACTAAGGTTGGTTTGTACTGAGTGGGTGAGTTTCTGACGCAAATTAGCCTAAAATTAAATGAAAAGAATAAGGAAGAATTAACATTTCTTCAAAACTCATCCAAGCACTATCATCTACTAATTTTAATCAGTCTGATTAATGATTTTTTTTTTGATTTTTTAAAATACTCTGATTCATGAATTTTTTTTATTTTTTAAAAACAGATTTACTTATTAGCAATAATTCTTGACATAGAATTCTCTCTAGGACCTCAGATCTTTATAAAAACAACACCAACAAAAATGAATATTTAAAAAATAATATCTACTAGAACTGAAATATAAAATTAAATCTATTAAATAAAATATTCCTTTTAGAAGCCAGAAAGATTATGCTTCACATGTTAAATTTTTTTTTAATTTACAAAGTTGCACAGAGTTCAGCCTTCTAATTATTTCATTCACATGCTTTGGAACTCAAAGGATATGTCATAGAAGCATATGTACCAATAAGGAACTTCAAGAATCTGTTGAACATCTGCTGAAGTTCCATCTCTGTTAATATGCTATTAGAGAACACCTGATTTTTTAGCTTTATTAATAACTTCATCCTACATTAGGTGGAATGAACAATGAGGGGAACTGCTATTCTTGCCATGATTCTCACCAAAAAAATAAAAACTTGTTCCTGGAATAGAAATGATGAAAACCTTAATGGGAAAGTAAACATTTCATTTTAGAATCTGTGATAAAGGATAGGAAATCAGGGAAGAATCTGACTTTTTTGGAAAATAACTTTGAAAGAATTAAAAATAAACAAATGAATCAATAAAGAAGTAGGGTCTCATGACCTAAAAGTCTGTAGAGGAAGTCATCCCAGGAGGGATGGAAAACTCTCAACAATGAAATTCTAAAGAGAGACAAATACACTAAGGGAGAACAGAGAGAGCTATCTGCTATGCATTGACTTCTTCTGTGAGTGTTCCAGGGTCTATGTTTTTCCACATGCTTGACATTCAGCCAACAACTATACCTAAAGATAGCTATTTGAATAGAGAAAGATCCTTTCTCTGATGGGGAGAGTGGAAAGGTTACCTCTTTTTTTGACCATTTTTAATGCTTTCAGCATAAAAATGCAACTGTACGGATATTTTTCCTTCTACTATTTGAAAGACATGAAAGAGGGATTCAGAGGGAGCAGAAATCTGTGAGCATGATTGCAGTAGCAGTCTGTGAGGGAGAAATAACAGCTGTGGACGGCTTGTTTGCATTGGGTCTTTGGCAGGAAGCTGCTAACTACCAATCAATGGAAGCTTAGCAAGCAAGTACCTGCCATGTCTTGAGAAAAGGTATAATCATAACATTTATACATTTTTTGCTGGACCCCATAGAAAGGCAACAATAAAGGAGGTTTCTGACATCTGGTCATTAGAAAATGGAGGAAAAGGGGTAAAATAGCTGGGCAATTAGATCTTGAGACCTCCAAGAGATGACAGCTTCTGTTTCCACTAGGGCTTTGGTAGGAAGCTGCTAATTGCCAATCAAGGGTAGCAGAGAAAGTGTCATCTTAAAAGAAAAAGCAGGAAGCTTGCTATAAATAAAGAATGCTGTCCTCAGGAGATTCTGTCATTTGCCACATAAGTTTTCCATCTGGAATAATAGCCTAGAATTTCCTTTGTGGGACAAGGGACTTTGCTGTGACCTGGAAGTGTGCTATGTTTGTATTTCTGCCCATGACAAAAACTATAAATTCACAAAATGCAGGGTTGTCTATCTCTTAGAAAAGGTCTTGAGAGAATACCTCTATTTTCAGCGTTATCAGGGAGAATGAAATTTTTCTTGAAAGAAGCGAAATATTGTTTCAATTAGAAACAATACAGAAAAAAGAATCTGAAGAGGCAGAAAAGAATCTTCGTGTGTGTCAGGAAGCCAAAAGACAGACAAATGTAAAATAAAGAAGGAATGGAAGGACCACGAAACATTTGTAGTTATAGAATAAATAGGACATTCCTTGCCCCCATCCCAAATTTTCTTTGCCTTCTCTCATGAGGAAGAGAAAACACTATAGCAAAGGGTTTTAGCTGAATCTAGATGGTGGAAGCAAAGTGAAATTCTATCACCATTTGCCCAATGGAACCATGCCTAGCAGCATTGGGCAGAAACAAGGCACTCAGTGAGGCAGATTGGTTAGAGGCAGTGTATTCAGTAGATATAACCCACAGGGAGGAGCATAAGGATGCAGTCAGATGCCACCAATCATGCTACAGTATCAGAAGGACGCTCTGTACGTGTGCCTCGAACTCACATGTTCCCTATTCATGTGACTTTGCATACGTGCAACCAAGCTACTTATGTTCCTTATGTGTGTGCCCCTCTACCTATGGGTCATGACCATAGATAGGTGTTCTCTAATTTCTCCCTGGGAAGCTAAAATAGGTGTTTAACAAGCCAAAAAAGCATAAGGAAAGGGAAGGTAGCTCCCTCTTTCATTAGAAGTCAGGTTCCCTCATGACTGAACCCTACCTGAACCACACACACGGGTCCAGAGCAAAGGGGTCCTTTGCACATTTCTTTAACATGAAAATGAGTGGGTCCTGTGACCCAACCCAGCAGTGGTTTTTTAATGTTTTAATAGTACTCACAATGAGGGAAGTCACAATCCTCATACCCTGCCCTGGTCAGGCAGCATCTGAAACCTTGGCATTACATGTCTGTAGCATTCCCCAGATTTGCCAGTCTACAACTACCAGCACTATATTGGGTTGGAGGCATCACATTTTAGGAAGAATAAGATAGAAGGCAGTTAGAGGGTGACAATCAGGATGATGAGGGGACTAATCCTAGGTCAAACAAGGATAGTTGAAGAAAGTAGGGGAGTTTAGCTTGAAGAAGAGAAGAACTGAGGTCCTTATGGCACCTCCCCCCAATACTGGAAGAGCTACCCAAAAGAAGAACTGGGCTTGTTCTGATTGGTCTCAAAGGGCAGAATGAGAAGTGATAAACAGATGTCACAGAGAACAGATTTAGGCCTAAGGCCAGGGGAAATTTTTTAGCAGTCAGACTCATCAGTACAATGCGCTGCTTCAGGAGGTAGAAGGTTCCCACTCAGAAGAGATCTTCAGAAGTGACCTGGCTGATCACGTGTCCATGATGTTGTGCGAAGCCTTCCTCTTCAGATCTAGAAGGACTACAGGACTTCCCTGAGCTCCCTCTCAAGGCTGAGTTTCTGATTGCTGCCTCAAGTCTGGTTTCTTAAACTGAAGTATCCAGGTTAAACATCAGTGGGAAGCTAAAAAGGCCTTTTGACATTAACCTAGCCTGAGTTCTGGAAATGTGAAACAGCCCTGGAGGAGGCCAATTCTCAGATAAGAATTCTGGGTGACTATTAAATATGGCATTGTCATCTAGTTCTGGACATAAGAGCAGGGTTAGATTGTTATGAAAACAGCCAAGGATTAACGAGAAAGAAATCAAATTTTACTTCGTTTTCTTAAAAATTTGATTCTATAAGTTTTATCATGGAAAAGTGGATAGAGTGATGAACTTGGAGGCAGGAAGGTCTGAGTTCAAATCATGTCTCAGAAACTAGTTGTGTGACCCTGGCCATGTCACTTAATCTCTTGCAGCATCAGTTTTTAATCTGTAAAATGAAGCTAATGACAGCACCTAACTCATAAGGTTGTAAGGATCAAAAGAGACAATTTAAGTAAAGCACTCTGTAAGCACTATATAAATGTGAATTATTATTGCTAAATTTAGTGTTATTATTTGTCTAGCTGTTTTGATACAAACTCACATTTTACAAAATGCAAAACAGGAATGAATATGAATATTTTTTTCTCTTCAATTATTCTCCTTCCCCTTACAACTTAAAGACAGGTAGTTCAGATTCCACAAGCATATCAGCAAGGTACAGGATGCTCAACTTCTGGATGAAATTCTGAGAAGTGAATCTAACCTCTGAAAACTGAATCTACAAATCTAAAAACCATAAAGTAACAAAGACAAACATCACCTCGCAGGGATTTGTTAATCAGTCCGTTAGGCTTCTTTAGAGTCCACCATATGCAGAGAACTGTACTAGCTATTCATTAGTAGAGAAAAGGAGAGGGAAGGCAAAGAGTTGAGAAGAATGTCAAATATGAAGCTCATGGGAAGAATCAGTTCTAAATGAATTTGTAACTGGGAGGAATCAAGAAATCTCCATTTGAAAACAGAAAATAAGTTAAAGGTATATGACCAAAAGTTAAGGATCTATCTACAAATCCATCATAACCAATGAGAAAGCCAAATCCAAGCAACACTTCTTACTGACCATCTCTTCAACAATAGGGCTAGAATTATATTAGCAGTCTAGATAAATGTCAGAATTTAGGTAAATAGAAATCTCCTCTTGGAGGAGAATACTTAGGAGGAAATATTTAGAAGAGACTATTATGAAGAATATTTATAAGTATCCCCAAGACTTATCAATTGGATAAGAAGTATAAATTTTCCCTGCTTTGGGGTTATCCTTACCTCATCAGCTAATAGTAACATCGAGTTCTAAATGGTATGTAAATAACTATGTGTTTGCTCTCAACTTAAGCAGGTAAGAAAACTCCAGGTGAGAGGCTGGGTTGCTTAAAATTTTCCAAGATAAGATGATTTCTAAATAATTAGGGTATCTCCAAAGAAATTACACTCTAATTGGGTCTATAAGACATATATGCATACAATTCTATGAAGAAAATTACTAGTGATACGTAAATGTAAACCTTGAAAAGATTTATGGCTAAATTCCTGATCCACAAAATAGGGAGAGGGGATTGCTTTAAATATGACATGACAGAGAGCAAGCTGTGGCATGCTTTAAATACCAGGGCCAGGATTAGTCTCAGTTCATAGCAGTGATAGCTTCATTGTTTTATATGAAAGACAGTACATTTGTATTCTAGTTTGGGGGTGGCAAAATGAGAAAGTGGACTTCTACCTGCTTGTCATCAGAAGTAAAGCTTTAGTTATAAAATACTACCTAATATGTTCTAAAATAGTAAAGAACTCTCAGTTTATCATATCGGTTTGCTGGAATGATTTCCTTTAATCCTCCAAAAATTCTAAAACACAGGGTGTAATTTTGGGGATCACTATTTTAGAATACTAATTTAGATAACATTGTTACATACCAGTTTTATAGCTTTTCTTCTTAGCTCCCACTCATTCCATTCGTAACCTTTTACAATTGTTGGCTGCATTATGTGTGTATCTGTCTGTGTGCTACTTTCACATCTTGTTATTGGTTTTATATGTTTGTCGATCATTTTGACCTAAAGAAATGGAGAGTTGTCATGAATATATATTTATATGTGTGTGTGTGTATACAAAATATAAGGCAAAACAATATAAATCAAAAATTGAAAATAATAAATACCTGTGAAAAATCTATAGAAATGACATGTAAATCAATCACTTTAGATGAAATGGAGAGATACCTGGAAAGGTCCAGTGGAGGCAGTTTATAAAGTACCTTAAAGGTTAGGCCAAGAATTTTAAGTTCTAACAAAATCTTGTATACAGAAGATCTTGGAGACAATAAGATAGATATGAAGCTATAAGGAATAAAAACTTTCTATCAGGAAGAAAACACCAATAAAACAAGAGCTGTAGTTTCTCCTATGTTCAGTGTAGCTTTTCTATTTCTGCCTTTGGCGTGGGTAGTTAATAGTACCTACCTGAGAATATGGAATCACAGTTTCAAACTGCTGATGAAGTTCCAATAACTGAATTAATTCAGCACTTTTTTTTGCTTTTTCTCCAATCATCTCAATGTATTTATTTGGAGTTTCTGCAAAAGCATATGCAGCTTCCTTGGAATTAAAAGTGTAATATCTCTCTTTATATTTTAAAATTCCAATAGTTGGATTTCCTTAAAAACAAAGACAAGAAAGTAAATTATTAAGCATAAAAATATTAAAGTCTTGTATTGCCTTGAGATATTGACTCCACAGACTATATTTTTTAATCATGTTTCTTCTACTTTTAATTTTTTAATTTAGAATTTTATAACATTTTTCAAATATTTACTAACCTACTTTAAACTCTAAGATGTAATATTCTTGGAACAAGTACTTGGAGTCTTCATGTTATAAGAGACCCTAGAAGTCACCTAATCCAAGCTACTATCCCATCTGGTAATCCCTTCAACAACAACCCTGGACAAATGGTCTACAAGCCTCTGCTCAAACATTTACAGCAATACTGAATTGAATATGTATGCTGATGAAAAGTTATTCCTTATACTTAGCTAGCATCATACTTTTTAGCTACCCTGAGTGAAAATCTGTCATTCTCAACTCCTTACCATACTCATACCCACATTTACTGAATCAGTTGCCCTTTCTTGTAATTTCAATCTTCACATTTCTCAAAATAGCCTCATTTCTGCACTCACACACAGACACTGTCTTAGCTCAGGCCATCATCACCTCTCACCTATTTTACATGCAATAGGTCCTCCTCCTTCAAAGTCTTTCCCCATTCCATTCCATCCTCCACCCACCCACAAAGTTACTTCTCTAACACACAAGTCTAACCCTATAATCCCTTTAAATGAACCCAAGTGGTACTTTATTACTTCCAGGATTAATTATAAACTCCTCTATTTGGCGTTCAAAGTTCTTACAACCTGGTCTCTTCCTACCTTTTTAAATATTCTTATGCATGACCCCACCCTATGCTCTATAGTCCAGCCATACTGGCTTTCTGTTCCTCATACAAAATGCTCCATCTCCCATTACCATGTCTTTGTATTAACTGTACCCTATGCCTGGAATGCTCTCCTTCATCATATCCATCTCTTATAATAATAGCGTTTCCTTCCAGATTGGACTTGTTTCCCCTCCTCCTGGAGAGCAGAGACCATTCCACTTTTGCCTTCTCTTTCTCAGCACTTAGTACAATGCCTAACACTTTGCTGTGGTGTTCAGTTGTCCAGTTGTATCTGCTTCTTCATGATGCTGTAGACCAAAGCACGCCAGACCCTTCTGTCCTCCTCTATTTCTTGAAGTCTATCCAAGTTCATGTTCATTGCTTCCATGACTACCTCTCCATAACATCTCTACCATCTCCTCCTTTCAGCTTTGATTTTTCCTGGCATCAATGTCTTTTCCAATGAGTCTATCTTCCCATTATGTGACCAAAGTATTTAAGCTTCAGCTTTAGTACTTGTCCTTCCAATGCACAGTCAGAATTAATTTCTTTAAATATTGATTTGATCTCCTTGCTGTCTAAGAAACTCTCAGAAGTCTTCTCGAGTACCATAGTTTACAAACAACAATTCTGCATCATTCAGTTTGCCTTGAAGTCCAACTCTCACAGTCATATGTTACTTCTGGAAAAACCATTGTCATTGTTGTTTGTTCTCTATTCTTGAAGATGACCATCAGGAAAGTGATGTCATGACTTGGAAGTGAATTGGATTTAAGTGAGGCAGGGCTGTGCAAAGTCACCAGCCTCACTCTCTCCTCTGGAACCATTTTAATCCAGTGGCAAGGTACAGATCAGGATGCCTGGAGATGGTCCCAGTTGTAGTGGGAGACCTTGACCTTTTTTTTTTTTTAACCAAGGTCTTTCCCAGGTCTCAGTTTGTCTGAGGTAATGCCCATTCAGTGAATAAGGCTAGGCAAGAAGTGAGGGGAAAAAATGAAGTAAAAAAATCAGTCTGGGCGGGGAAGACCCTCAAGAGTTTCTGCCCTAAATAGAAACAATTAGTGATTATATGGACCTTTGTCAGCAAGGTGATGTCTCTGCAGTACGCTGTCCAGATTTGCCATAGCCTTCCTTCCAAGAAGCAAGCATTAGTACACATTTAATAAATTCTTTTTGGTTGATGGATCTCCACACTGTACATTCAGTACCCTTTTCTAGAAGAAATCCTGTAAGCTTCTTTCAAGGGAGAACATAAATATGAAAAACTGTTCAATTTTGTTTAAGAGATTTCCCTGAAACTCCAAGATGGGAAAAGAGAGGGAGAAGGGGGGGGGGAGAGAGAGAGAGAGAGAAAGAGAGAGAGAGAGAAAGAGAGACTTTCACTCAAGTCAGAATCTTCTAGGAGCCTGGATCTTCTTAGGCCCAGGTATAGAAAAGGCTTTATCTTGGGTACCTGAGTAATATCTATCTATCTGTATGTTATTTCTTTTCTCTTTACTATTTATTCTCTGTCTAGATTTCTCTGAATTATCCCCTAGGTATCTTCCTCCCTATTCATAAAACAACACTAAAAATTTTCTAAATGAGTCTTAGGTTATTTTGTTCTCTTGTGGGTCAGTGGACCAAAATACCATCTGTTTTCTTGATAATTGATAAATACTACACTTTATTAAATGATCTAATTATAATAAAAGTATCCATTATAAATTCAATACAACAGATTTTCTAGTTTGTGTAACTATAGCAACTTCCCCTTTCAGTAACAGTACAATATCTGAATATGCGGAATGGCACAAATATAAAGAATGAACTTAATTTGAGAGCAATCCACAGAGGACAAACTGGATAGAAATAACAAGATTGAAATGCTTTTAGTTCCAGAGGCTTTTTATCATTAGAAATTTAATAAGCTCTGTGTGTAAAACATTTCTATTTATTTGCTTGTTGCCAGGTTGTGAGAAAGTTCAACCTCAACAAGTTTCAAATATAATTTCCATTAATGTACATTGTTCTTTTAAATTCTGAACAATGAAACTTTGGATTCCTTATTGGAATATGACCTATAAAAAGATCTTTATAAATGAGGCCATAATGGAATGTGCCAGACCTAAAAAATAGATACCAAAATGTAAATATCAAAGTGAATATGATCCTTTCAAATAATTACTTTGGGAGTTCTAATGATGTTCCATTTCCCAAAACATTCCTGAAATATTTCTTCTACAATGTGACAGTCACATTTCTTTAGAGGCATAGTTCACATAAATGTAGCTAAACTTGAAGAATGGAAGAAGGGGAGGGAACAGGAGGAAAGGAAAAGGAAAGAGGAAGAGGAATGGAAATCTTGCACCAGACTTCTCCCTGATGCTGGAAACATGAGTTGATCCACTTTCAATAAAAGCTCTTTTTGTTTTCACCTTTTCTGAGATTTAAACCAGGTCCTCCATAGCATACAAATACCCATAGTATGTGTCTCACATTGCTATTGTGAGGTTCAAATATGATAATATATGTTAAAAATGTTACATGTAATTATGTTTATTTTCAAATACATACCTGGAAGGAGCAGTCCATCTGTTACAGCAAACGTGTAACCACAAAATCCCCGGTACTGAATTGGCAATTTGTCAAAATTTGCTGTGGTTTCTGGGAAAAGCCATTCTACTTTCTTAAAATCATTTACATTAACTTTGGTTCCTAAAGAAATACATAGAAAAAATGTTTTTAATAATGTAAAGACTGCATTTTCCTTGATTATGTTGTGCTTTTTCAACTTTAAAAAAATTGTAGAGAGATACCAAGATAAGAACATAGAATTCAAAGTCAGAAGACCTGAGGTATAGTCCTGCCTCCGTCACTACCTGCTATACAGTCAATTAGCCATTCAGAATTTCAGTTTTCTTATCTGTAAAATGATAAGGTTGTATTTAGATGATCTTGAGGTTCCTCTATGTTCTAGAACTCTATGTATAATTTTCTGAGTACTTATAACAGACTTAGAGCTATACATACTGCAGTTTACAAAAGGAAATTACTATCTGGTTTATGGGGAGAGAAAAGATTGTCTTGCAGAAGGTAAACATGACACATGCAAAGAATAAGGCATTATCATATATACATACTCACAGAATAAAGTGTTAAAATGAACAATACAAAGGATTCGCAATCTAATATGATGCTAATTATATGATATGGGCAAAAACCTAAGAATAATTCCATTTGTTTCTAGAGCATCCTTTTTAGGAAAGATGTAAATAAAGTGGTGAACATCCAGGAAACTCAAGACCATGCAATGCTTGGGAAGGATGATCAACCTGGAAGAAAGAAGGTTTAGGGGGTAGAATGGTAGTCATAAGAGTCATAAGGTATTGTTTTTGTTTCAAGGTAACTCAGCTATAATTAGGCCCTAAAAGTTTCTTATCTGTGTACTCTTTGACCAGAGATACATTACTAGGCCTATCACCAAGAAGATCAAAGGAAGGGAAAAAGGTCCTATATATACATGACTTTTTTTACAACAATTTACAGCAACTTTATTTTGTCTTGGTAAATAATGGGAAACAAAAGGGCTTCTCATCAATTGGGGGATGGCTAAAAAAGTATGATCTATGAATTCAGTGGAACCCTGCTGTGCCATAAGGAGTGACAGTTTTAGAGTAACCTGGGGAAGACTTGTATGAAGTGATGCAGAACGAAGGGAGCAGAAGCAGGAGCACCTGCAATATATATATATATAATATAATATCTATATAATAACAGCAAAAGATAAACTTTGAAAGACTGAAGAACTCTGATTAATGCAGTGACCAATCATGATTTCACAACACTGTCACATGGTGAAGTATGCTTTCCACCTCCTAACAAAAAGGTGATGACTCAATGTATAGAGTGAGATATACATTTTTGGATATGACCAATGTGGGATTTCCTTAAAAATAAAGACATGTAAGTAAATTATGAAACATAAAATATTAAAGTAATATATTTAAAATGCTCGGTGCTACTGACTCCATAGTCTAATTTTTAAAATCATGTTTCTAGTACTTTTAATTTTTTAATTTAGAATTTGATGACAAACATTGCTTTCAAATTTTTATTTTCTTTGACTATACTTATTTGTTATAAGAGTTTTGTTTTCTTTCCTCTGCCCTTCCCCTCACCCCCAAACCTTGGGGTTGGAAAGAGATGGAAGTGAGAAAAAATAATGTTTAGTAATTGGAAACAAAATTTTAAGACATACAGGATTTACCTAGACTTTTGAGCAGTGAGAAGTTGCTGAAAAAGGGAGAAATTCAAGACAACGGGGAGAAAGGAAATAACTGAAAAGAGAAGGTCATGGATGAAGAAAGGTTGAAGGAACAGGCAGGGGATTAATCTTGGAATGTTTGCTCCCCTAGGTTGGGAACCAAGCCTTGTTTGACTTGTATCCCCTGAAGCATCTAACAGGGTACAAAGAGGTATTCAATAAATTGTTGCTAAATGAATGATTAAAGGAGTTCAGTTTTAGATACATTGTATTTGTGGTGATACCCATGAGAAAATTTCATGAAGGCAGCAACAAAAATAGACCTGAGATGTTAGTGAGAATTTGAGACCACAACTGTACTTTGGTAATGTTAGTAGAAGAGGAAGATCTTCTCTGCCCATTAATAGGCCTGACACATGGAGTTGGAGCCTGGGTCACATGGAGGTCAGACCGCAAGGAGATTGCTGAAGGAGGCGGAGCAGGGAGGGAAGAGGGGGGAAAGGAGGGGAAGGAGAGGGAGAGAGAGAGAGAGAGAGAGAGAGAATAAGCACAGAGTAAGAGCAGGCAGAGTAGGGAGAGAAGCAAGCTGTGAGTGGGCAGAGGGCGGAATTTGTCTAGGGGAATTTGTTTTTGTGGGGAAGCCTGATAGGAAGAAGGTTTAAGATGCTGATGCTCCCTGAATTAATGATAAGTACCCTATTAAATCTTACCTCCTGGTATCCTAATGATGTCCCACATAAATATTTTGGCTTTGCCTTTGAGGAAGAGAGTTTATGATACTTTGTGAATTTACCCTGGAAATAAGCTTGCATATTCATAGCGGCTGTCATGGGTATCACGTTGGCATTACAATTTTTAAGTATAATCAGCAGAAATGTCATAGTTGAAGTCATGGGGAATATGATCTACAATTCTAATGGCAGCTTTGATGAAAGTGAATACACTGTTTCATCTGTTGCTTTGTCTTTTCTTCTTGAAGAAGACCATGACATCAGGGAGGTGATGCCATGACAAGCAAGTGAATTGGATTACAGTGAAAGAGGGCTATGCAAAGTCACCAGCCTCACTTTCTCCACTGGAGCCCTCTCCATCCAGTGGCAAGATATAGATCAGGATGACTGGAGATGGCAATTTGCTTATGTTCAAGGGTTCCAGATACTTTACGGTGACTCTCTATAGGGGTATAAAACTCTAAATTGGGAAATTAAAAAAAAATTAGATGCTCCTAATCTATTGAGTTTCATTTTACTCATCTGCAAAACAAAAGCAATGGCTAAACAAAACACTAAGTGATGGCTAAGGTCCCTTCTAGTTCTAAAATTCTTTTATTCTATAAAATTTTATTTTTGGAATCTTTCAGTTTTAGTTTTTCCAGAAGATCAAGTATATTTATCATGATTATTTCAATGTTTCCTCAACAATTTGTCCACTGAATTATGAGAATCATTTAATATTATAGAAGGAGATATCAGTTCATATTTTGTATTTTTTGCTAGGTATAACTGCAATATATTAGCTTATAATTACTCTGCCAATGTTATTTTAAATTATTTATATCAATTTCATATTCAGCAAAAATTTTTATGCAAAAAAAGAATTAGTTTCTTTGGGTGAATGAATTTGGCTGCCTTTTATATTAATTTTGTATTTTATGCAAATAGAATATTTCAATATAACTTTGAGGATAAATTGCCAATTTCCTTTTTAAATAGAATAACATTAGTACCAATCAATCCATTATGTCAACATTTTCCATAGTGCATCTCAACTGTACCCTTTGGCTCTATAGACAGTGTAGCTAACAAAATAAAAGTAACTAATGACCCACAGAGACTTTCTTTAAAAGTTAAAAGACATTTAAATACTTAATTTGTATCTAAATTAATAAATAAATTTAATTGAATGCAATTGGTTATATCATAAATCCTCATACCTTTATAATGTAGTTGGATGATAAGTATAATCTCCAAAAACCAGTATTTAACACAAGTTTTAATTTTTTAAAAGAAAAATATTAGTGAAAAAAGAGATTGGCAAGTTAATGCTGAAAATTTTTAAAGAGGAAGAAAAGTGGCAACTATTCATACCCATGCTTTCTTTTATCCGAAACACATCAGTTTTTACTTCCACTTCTCCAAGGAGGTCTTGAATCATTTGATCATTAAAAAGTTCTTCATGAGCTCCTAGGAATGGTCCAAGGTGAGTGGTTAAATTACTCAGAACACTGAGTAATACAGTTTCATCCTGAAAGCTGGACCACAAGCCAGAAAGTGCAATAAATATAGGCTGAGGAGGAGAAGGGGGAAAAATTAACCAAGTTTATAATAATATTACAAGTTAATATTATAATAATTACAAGTTAATCATTGAAAATAAAAAAAACTATCATTTGCAAATTTGTATTTTCTTTTAGATATATTTTAAGCACCTTAAAAACTATGCCAATATAATATGCACATAATCTGGTCCACACAGATGAAAAAGTTGTATTTAATCATTTACATTTAATAAATTTTATTTAAACATATATAATTTTTAAAAGAAATCTTCAATTCATTTACTGAAAAAGGTCAAACAAGTTCATAAGGAAAATAAGATTCATGGAAATTTCATTTCAAAGGATAAGAAAAAAGGAAAGTCTTCCTCCTTTCTGCTTTAACATGCATACTCCCATAGTCCTGGAAGCTGATATTCTTCTCAAGACTTCTGAATGCAGCTGATGCTTTGTCATTCTTCCCAGCTCAGCTGCCCTGCCTTTGTTATTCTAGCAGAAACACTTGTGGAACCATGTGAATTAGGGACCTCCTTGCTCCTTAGGAGCACTTCTATGATTATCTGTTTATAAGCATTAATGCATGTCTCTCTGAAACTGCCCATTTGGATCTGGGTCTAGAACAGTGAATGTTTCATCTATGTTTCCTTAATGTTTCATCTATGTTTCCTAAGAGACCCAGAATCCCTATATTTGAACTAACTCATCTCTGTCAGTATGGTAGTAGGAGGAAAAAAGAGACTTGACTTTAGGACATCAAATTAGGGAGAGAAGTGATAGGTGATGAGAACTACCCCAATAATGGGCTGATTGGGTCTTTAATGTAGCAACTCTGAAGCACCACTATCTCAGTTCCAGTAAGTAGCGTCTTTATATTTCACTTTTACATCTTCCTTAAATCACTGAAAAAAAATTTTGAACACATTAAGTTGTCCAAAGACAAAACCTGTTGTCTCTACTAGAAACCCCCCTCCTAGTTTATATCACATTAATCAACACTCTTTGAGCTTAATTCTTCAAATAACTATGTATACAGCCAACTATGTTGTCATTAAATGTAGATCATACCATCTACATTTTGCCATCTGGTCCATATGGATTTCACAAGAAATAATCTTTTAAATGCCTCACTGAAATCAAGATATGACATAACCCTGCCAAAAGGAACTGAGGTTAACTTGGCCTGACTGAAAGTCATAGAATCTCAGAGATGGAACAAACCTTGGGAATGATCTAATTTCATGCATCCTTGAATAGGAATCCCTTTATACCAGTGTTTATGGTGGCTGTCCCCAAAGAAATGCGCTCTGAGTTTCCTTAGTAGATATTTCCAAGACAACATCAGATCAACTCAGAAGAACATGTCACTTTGAGACAATGCAGAAAACTCCGGATAGTTCCTTGTTCCCTCCTCAAGAAGGGTGAAGGGGAGGGAGAAGCTGAATTGAAATTGTAATGGACAAAACTGGTCACTAAATTGGAAGGAGGGCTTCCATCACTTAACCTTGAAAAGGAAGTGATTGTACCAATGGTATGTTGATAAATGTTTTAACAGCTGGCTCTCTGGGGGAAAATGTAAGTATGATATACATTTTTAAAAGTTAAATTTGTATTATTAATATTTTTTCCATCATATTCTTAAGTCTAGACAATCAACAAAAGAGTAAGTCATGCCCCAATTTATAACATTTATAACAAGTTCTGAGGTGTAAATGGTCACATGGAAAATTTAACAATCAGTTCTCTTGTCTTGTAACAGCTCCAGCATGTCCTTGGACTTTGCTCTCTCTCTTCTTTTAGCTTTCTAAGTGACATTAGGTAACCCTGAGACTTCCCACGAAAGATGGAGATAGTGACCTTACATACTTTGGCAGTGTGGCAAATGTTCCTGTGTGACAGGGTAGAGTAGGTTCCTGGCCCACCATGCTGAACCTGGGCCTTGGGGAGTTCGAGCTATCTTTTTCACTTTCTCCCGATCTTAGGTGACTGAACATGATCAATCACAATACTAACACGTACAGCTTTGGAGGTTGGATTCAACTCCTGTGAGCTCAAGAGCTATATTTTTAAATACTCCCTCCTTATAACCGCAACAGTGCTTGGAGGAAAAGATGACCATGGACAGAGGTCATCCCAGAACTGGATAATGGAAAATGTGGACCTGGAGCGAAATGTTTGGACAGTGTGAAATGTGAAAGAATGATTTAATAGTAATACAAACTGTTTATGCTTTAAAGGTTTTAAGCCTCAACCTTTTGGGAAAGTTCCTACGACTGGTTAAGTTTACCTGTCAGTACATGCATTTGGGTCTTGTCAATGTAAAGCTTTTGTATTGTGTAGAGGAAATTAGTAAGTAACTATCTTATATCTGGTCTACACTGCACAGTGAGTACATTGTACACCTTTCTATTTGCCCCTTTTGGGGAGACATTTTAGACATAAGGCAAACTGAAGCTCTAGGGATTTTTCCTATGGCTCCAGAGAGCAGGAAAAATAGTTTCTGATCCTTCTTTCATATGGTAAGGCTCCTCCAGGTCTGAACCAGTGTGTGTGAATCAGTCTGGAGCTCAAAAGAGCCCCTTAGGAGAAATGGGGGGGTTGCAGTTCCCCAACTTCCTGGGCCCAGAAAAGGATTATTATTGTTGTGCTAAAGCTCACTAATAATAAATGAATTCATCGTAGCTTTTTGAGATCATCACTTTTTTAAATTGTTCACATTTTGTTTAATAATCCTGACCATAAATGAGGAAATTTGTTTTAACTAGGCATATGTCATAAGGGTTTTGTGTTTCTTTGTTCCCCCAGAGGTTGGGGTTGGGGGAGGTGTGGTAAGGAGCAGAAAGGTGATTGACTCAGGGCGTCAAATGACACACAGATTTTTAGACATGATCAATTTCATTTTTCATTGTTAACAAAGATTCTATTTTTCCATTTTTAATGAGGCGAGAGGACGGTAGGCAGGAAAGAGAGAAAACAGATCTTTACTCACTGAAAAATAAATTTTAGTTTAATTTAATTTTAAAAAATTATCCTGGTCAGAATTATGCCTCTCAAATCAAGTACTGGGTATCTCAACTTGTTCCATTAATTCAAAATAATGTAACCTTGGAAATAATCTAAGCTCTCCATTGCTCTATACAGCATTGCATTTTCATCTTGTATTCATCTGTAAGTAGAAAGCATTCAAAAGATCACTTTATAAATCTGCACAGGAAAATGGTGCAGATAAGTTGAGGTTGAGATCTGATAAATGAGATAGTAGGCGTGTATATGCACAATGGATCAATATTTTCTATTCTTGGTACATTATAATTCCATAATGCTGATGAATACTTTTTCATCAATATTCAGCTCTGGACTACCTTTGATACTAGCCATTCGTCACTACTTAGGCTTAGGCTAGCAGTTCTTATCTAGTAGGTCCCTAGTAGCTAAAGTAAGTACATCTCTCCTCCTTCCTTGTAGGGATTTAAATACTGCAGAACATACAAAAGAAGATAATCTTGTATAATGTGTAACATTTAAAGTGTAAATGAAAAATGAATGAAAAATAAAAAATCAAAACATGAATAATTTTGCATATCTTTAGTAATTTAATACTGCAGATGTACCTTATTACTTTTCTAAACTTATTATTTCAAAGCAGGATATTGATTAAAATGATAAAAGCTAATATGTGGAATACTTACATAGACTTGTGATGTTGGGACAGCAGTCTTTGCTTGTACAGTCATTTTTAATTGTTCCATTTGTGCTGCTAATTGCTTTATCATCATTTCAACTTCTTGTGCACAAGTAATTATGTCAGACTGGATAGATAACATACTTTATGTTAGGATTATATTATACTTTGAGTTTAGGAATTATCTGTAGTACAAAATCTCATGAGATACAAAATTTCTTCACCTTGTCCTTATAATGTATACAGGGAACCCTTGACACACTAATGTAACCTTGCTAGAAAGTGTTAAGGGCTGTTAAGGGGTCCCCTGAATTGAGTTGCCATATTTCCCAGAAACACTGGACTCAGAGCATGCAGAAAGCCATGTTATCAAGAATAATGTGTCAAGCCCTGAACTGACATTTTTGTTGTTGCATCTCCAGGCTGGACTATGTGTCCTTGGGAGGAAAAGCAGGTGCCAGCTAGTCTGTGCCAGGCTGGGATAATGCTTGTGCAGCTGGGGTCCTTTGCAGATAAGCGGACCCTCCTTTCTTCACAATCTAGCAATTCTCAAGGGAAAAGAATGTGGCTTTTGCCATCATCTTGCTCCTCCCTGTGGCAAGTGGTCTTTCCTTTTTTCCCACCTTTGCTGCACAGTTCCCCCTCCCATTTCATACCCCTTCCTGGTATCCCCTCCACCCTTTGTCCTGCTATTACAAAAATGTAAACTTCTGTAAAGCCTTTGGGTTCCACACACATATTAATCTCTTTCTGTTTTTTGAGGCAATTGGAGTTAAATGACAGCTAGTAATGTGTCAAATGTCTGAGGTCAGATTTGAATTCAGGTCCTCCTGACTTCAGGGTCAGTGCTCTATTCAATTCAAACCCCCATGATGGCCTACTTAGAATCATACAACAAAATTTTCTACATTTAAATCCTGTTTTTTCCCTTTTGAATCACTATTACAAAGTGGTATGTGTTTCTATGAAAACACATTGTACTCTAAGATATCACAAGGTTACAATGAAATAAATTTAAAGATCACATATCTACAGAAAAAACAATAATGTTTTAAAAAATAATAATGTGTTCCAAAATCAGTTGAAAAAAACAAAAAAAGAATACTATCTGCCTTTAGGAGCAGAGATGAGGATCCAAGCAGATGTTTCACTAATACAATTGACTGGCTTTTTAAAAACTGAAAATATTAACAGACAATAGCCCAGTGAAATAAAGCCAGTCATGGTAACTTTCCCTTGTTACTATCCAGTAGTAGTATAGAGAGGTGGACACTAAAGTGGGGACACGGCTTATTCCTAGACATGCTCCTGGCTTGCCATATGGCCTTATGTGGGTTTCAAATTTTCTAGGCTTAATGTTTCTCATCTATTAGGTGAGAGTATCATTTGGTGTTTGTCACCATCAATTTTAACAGCCGAGTTTCTAAGGGAAGATGAATCTGGGGAGTGGGGAGTGGGGTGGGGGGGGGTCTTTGATGTCCATGATTAGGGCTTTGAAAGATTGTTAGTAACAACCATGATGGAAGAGACAGTCAGAATAATAGGCCTTCATCAAGCTCTCCACAGCTGAGGAGCAGAAAATGATCCATGCTTTCTTGCATTTGCTTTTAAAAGTTTCTGCAGCAATTTGAATGACTGCAGTTTAGCAGGGCTTAATCAGCTCCTTAAGACCAAATTAGACTAAGACAGCAGAGTAAAGGCAAGAACTCACCTGAAGTCTCCCAAATTCCCTTCCAAATAACTTTACAATAATGCCTCAAAAACTGAATTCTGGTATGGCAGAACCAACAAAATGTCAGAGTGAAATTTTCCAGCTTAAGGTAACTTAGGAGGGTCAGCAAGAATGGTCTGTCCCTGAGGTGGTGGTTAGGCCTGGAACAAAGTGCAGAACAGCCTCAGCCCCAGTCCAAGTCCTAGCCCCAGCCTTAGCAAGGTAGGAGCAGGCATTGAAGGTGGCTGCAACTGCATCAACAATTTCAAGAGCTCTAAGCCCAGAGATGGTAAGGGGGGGGGTGGGGTGTCAAACAACTAGTCAGATAGAAATTATAGAGGGCCCTTTGCTACCACTGCGTGTAGGACTCTGCTGCACTGCTGGACTCAAACACAGTTCTAGGTCACAGTCCCAGAACAAAGAGTTGCACTAGTGCACTAGCTCTTGAGGTCACAGGAGAGCAAGGGACTGAGTCACAGTTACGGGGCAGAGAATGGCACTTATGGTTTTTCACAGGCCAGAGTACATGCCAGGATAAGCAGTGACCACACCTCTCCTTAGATCATACTACCTTATAAAAACCAAAAAAAACTTACAGACCTCCAGAGCTAGCTTTGAAAACAGTAGCAAGAAAGATCTGAAGCTTGGGACAGTCCCCAATCCATCCTGGAGCATAGCCTAATTCCTACATAAAAACACTAATTGACAAAAGAAGCAGAAAAAATGAGCAAAAAAGAAAAAAGGAACAAGACTATAGAAAGTTACTATGATGACAGGGAAGATCAAGGCACAAACTCAGAAGACCCTGAGGTCAAAACAGCTGCATGCAAAGACTCAAAGGAAAATATAAACTGGACACAAGCCCAACAAGAATTCCTGGAAAAAGCTCAAAAGGGATTTTTATAAATAAAATAAGAGAGGAAAAGTGGCAAAAATGAGAAAAGAAATGAGTGATACAATAAAATTATCAAGAGAGTCAACCACTTGGAAAAAGAGTCACACCAAAAAAAAATACTGAAGAAAATAACACCTTATAAACAGAACTGACAAAATGGTAAAGAAAACACAAAAAGCCACTGAAGAGAACTCCTTAAAAAGCAGAATTGGCCAAATAGAAAAAGAGGTACAAAAGCTCACTGCAAAAAAAATTCCTTAAAAATTAGAAATAGGCAAATGAAAGCTAATGATTCTATGAGACATCAAGATATTTTTAATAAAATAAAATTAAAAGAATGAAAAAATAGGGAAAAAAATGTGAAATATCTCAACTGAAAGACAATTGACCTAGAAAATAGATCAAGAAGAGATAATTTAAGAATTATTGGATTACCTTAAAGTCATGATCAAAAAGAGAGCCAAGACATCATATTTCAAGAAATTATCAAAGAAAAATGCCCTTATATCCTAGAACCGGAGCATACAACATAAATTAAAAGGAACTACCAATCACTTCCTGAAAGAGATTCCAAAATGAAAAACTCCCAGAAATATTATAGCCAAATTATTAGAGTTTCCAAGGCAAGGAGAAAATATTCCAAGCAGCCAGAAAGAAACAATGTCATTGCATGGAGCCACCAAAAATTGGAAATTGAGGGGATGTCCACCAATTGGGAAATGTCGGAACAAGTTGTGGTATATGAATATAATGAAATACTGTTGTTCCATAAAAAATAATGAGCAGGCAGACTTCAGAAAAACCTGGAAAGACTTAGGTAAACTGAGAGTGAGTGAAGTTAGCAGAACCAGGAGAACATTGTACATGGTAATGATAACATTGTGTGATGACCAACTTGGATAGACTTAATTCTTCTCAGCAACACGAGGATCTAAGACAATTCCAAAACACTATGATAAAAAATGCTATCTACATTCAGAGAAAGAATTATGGAGTCTGACTGCAGATTGAAGCATATGAGTTCACCCTTCGTTGCCAAAGACCATGCCATCAGAGAAATGACGACATGACTTGCACTTGACTTTGTTTTAGTGAGGGAGGGCTGTGCAGGTCACCAGCCCCACTTCTCCTCCAGAGTCATCTGAATCCAGTGACCAGATATTCATCAGGATAACTGGAGGTGACCCAGGATGAGGCAATTGGGGTTAAGTGACTTGCCCAAGGTCACAGAGTCAGTGAATGTCAAGTGTCTGAGGTAAGATTTGAACTCAAGTCCTCTTGACTCCTGTACTGGTGCTCTATCCACTGTACCATCTAGCTGCTCCTAGATTGAAGAAGACTATTATATTGAAGCATACTATATAAATTTATATATTAAAAATAAATTTAAAAAAATTTAAATAAAAATTTAAAAGTTATATATTAAAAAATTTGTGGAGCCACAGTCAGGATAACACAAGATTTAGCAGTTTTTATATTAAAGGATCAAAGGGCTTGGAATATGATCTTTTGGAAAGCAAAGGAACTAGGATTATAGTCAAGAATAACATGCTCAGCAAAATTATGTATAATTCTTCAGGGGGAAAAATGGATATTTAATAAAACATAGGAATTTCAAACACTCCTGATAAAAAAAAAACCAGAACTAAATAGAAAATTTGACTTTAACTGCAAGACTCAAAAAAAGCATAAAAAGACCAACATAAAAGAGAAATCATAAGGAATTCAATAAGGTTAAACTGCTTATATTCCTACATGGGAAGATGGTACTTGTTACTCCAAAGAATTTTATCATTATGAAGGAAGTTAAGAGTATACATAGACATGGTATGAATGTGAGTTGACTACAATGGGATGATTTTAAAAAATTAAATTAAGGGGTGAGAAAGAGGGATACACTGGAAAAAAGGAGAAGGGAGAAGTAGAATGGGAAAATTATCTCATACAAAAGAGGTGCAAAAGGAAGAACTTTTACAGTGGAAGGGAAGATGGGTGGTGGCAGGCAGTGCTTGAACCTTACACTCCTCATAATTAGCTCAAAGAGGGAGTAACATAAACATTCAGTTGGGGGAAAGAAACATATCTTATTCTACAAGGAAGTAGAAGGGGAAGGGAATAAAAGAAATGGGGAGAGGGGAGTTACTGATAGAAGAGAGGGCAGATTAAGGGAGGCAGTGATCAGAAGCAAAAGAGAATTTTGAGGAGGGACAGGATAAAAAGAGAGAGAGAGGGGGAAAGGAAAACAGAAAATAACAGGATGGTGGGAAATACACAGGAATCCAAACTATGGGATAAGTTCACACATAAAAAAGCAGAATGGATTAAAAAGCTAGAATTCAACAATAGGTTGTTTACAAGAAATACACTTGAAACAGAAATATACACAGAGTAAAAATAGGGGGCTGGAGCAGAATCTATTATCCTTCAGCTGGAGTAAATGTAGCAAGAGAAGTAATCATGATCTCTGAGAAAGCAAAAGCAAAAATAGATGTGATTAAAAGAAATAAACAGGGAAACTACATTATATTAAAAGAGACCATAGACAATGAAGTAATATCAATACCAAACATACATGCAACAAATGATATAGCACCCAAATTCTTAAAGAAAAATTAAATGAATTGTAGGAAGAAATATGCAGTAAAACTATATTAGTGGAGGACCATAACTTTCCCCTCTCAGAACTAGATAAATCTAGCCAAAGAATAAACAAGAAAGTAGTTCAGGAAATAAATAGAATTTTAGAAAAGTTAGATATGATAGCTCTCTGGAGAGAACTGAATGGGAATAGAAAGGGGTATACCTTTTTTTCCTGCTATACATAGCACCTTCACAAAAACTGACATGTATTAGGGCATAAAAACCTCACAACCAAAAGAAGAAAAGCAGAAATATTAAATGTACCCTTTTCAGACCATAATACAACAAAAATTACACTCAATAAGGGACCATGGAAACATAAAATTAATTGGAAACTAAATAATCTAATCTTAAAGAATGAATGATTCAAAGAACAAATTATAGAAACAATAAATAATTTCATTAAAGAGAATGACAATTAGATAACATACCAAAATTTACAGGATTTAGTCAATCAGTGCTTATGTGAAAATTTATATCTCTAAATGCTTACATCAATAAAATACAGAAAGAGCAGATCAATGAATTGTGTATGCAACTAAAAAAAACTAGAAAAACAACAAATTAAAAATACCCAATTAAATACCAAATTGGAAATCCTGAAAATCAAAGGAGAAAGTAATAAAACTGAAAGAAAACCATTGAACTGATAACTAAGACAAGGAGCTTGTTTTTTTAATGAAAAAAAAAACCCAATAAAATAGATAAACCATTGGTTACTTTTATTTAAAAAGAAAGAAAACTAGTATTGAAAATGAAAAGGGTGAATTTACCACCAAAGAAGATGAAATTAAAGCAATTATTAAGAGCAAAATTATTTTACCCAATTATATGTCAATAAATCTAACAATCTAAGTGAAATGGATGAATATTTACAAAAATATAAATTGCCCAGACTAACAGAAAAGGAAATAACTCCATCTTAGACAAAGAAATTGAAAAAGCCATAAATGAACTCCCTAAGAAAAAAATTCCCAGGACCAGATGGATTCACAAGTGAAACTCACCAAACAATTAAAGAATAATTAATTCTAATACTACATAAACCATTTTTTTAGAACAAATTAGAGGGCTGGGACTAAAGCTTGCTGAGGAAAGAGAAGTCCACTTGAGTTGCTAGGACCAAGGATTCAAGAAAATGGGTTTGAGATATAAGAATGAGGAAGTGTTGCTTTAAGAGTTGCTGTAACAATTTGGAAGAGAAGTTTTTAGCAGGACTTACTTTTATAATAGCAGATGTTTCTAATCAACTCTCCAAATGATGCTTCTGAACCCTAATAATTAGGTACAGGTGATAAGAATTAAAAGGTAAATCCTAAATAAAGGTATAACAATAATGGAGGGGTAGTCTAAATGATCTTTAAGATCCCCTCCTGAAATATGTGTCTACTCAGGGGAAAGTCTATGAAAAAGTCAAGGAGAGTTACATTCTCAAACTCTTATGGCTACAATATATATCTTGCTGACTCAAACATAAGATGACTAAGATAATATTATTATTCAGAAAAGAAAATTTTTTAAATGAAAAAGTTTTAAAAATTAAAAAGTTGAGTTATCATTTAATATCAAATAATATTATTTACAGGAACAATTTAAAAATTCTTATTCACAAATGTCCCCTGAATTCCTATTCTCTCTCTCTTGTGATGCTTCAAATCTTTTCTCCTTCCTCCCATACTTTCTTACATAATGCACCAGTACCAACCTGGTGACAATAATCACTTCCTGCTTACCTCATAAGATTGAGAGGATGAAGTGATTAGAGACACCCAAGAGCTTTCAACATGCGTACTTCAAATATGTGGATTTTCCTGTGCAGATTACTAGTCTGGTTACCCTTGAGAGGTCATCAATAGTATTAGGCAAGTCTCATTGCATTCCAAAGCTCAATGTAATGAGCACACTGGTATGCAATGGAATCCACAAATATTAATGTTCAGGTAAGTTATAGCATCTCTAAGGAATCCCTCCTCCATTAGATTTTGCATAGGATATTCAATTCATTTCAATAAAAAAAATTTACTAAGCAAAGCATTGAGCTATATAATATTTCATGGCGTAGGTTGCACAAGAGCTGAGGTTTGAGAGAAGATAAGGATTCTGAGCGTCAGAGATATGAAGATTACATTTTAGCCTGTGAGAATTCATGGAAGAAAGCTTTTATACTAAGAGAACAATTGTGTGTCCAGGTAGAACACAGAATTCACAAAAACAAGCTATATAATGAAAGGTTAGAAAGGTAGCTTTTGGGAAGATTATTTTTGACAGCTGCTTGAAGGATAGATAAGGAGAGGAAAATCCTTGAAATTATGGGCAGAAATTTGGAGTTCAAATTAGAGTTGATGAGTCTCTAGACCAGGGTACTGGTCATAGATGTGAGATGGGGAGAGAAAAGAACAAATGGGAAGGTAATTGTAGAATTTATTGACAAAATTTGGCAATTGGTTGAATGTTAGAAGTGAGAAAGGAGAGTCATTAGCTGGGGGAATGGCTGAATAAATTAGGCCATATAAATATAAAAATATTATTGTGCTGTAAAAAATGACAAAAGGAACGTTTAAGGACTTACCTGTATGAACACATGCGGTTAAGTGGGCAGAAATAGGGAGAGAGAATCGTTTATACAAAGACTATAATATTGCAAAGAAAAATAACTTTCAAAAACTTAAGAATTCTAATCAATGCAATAGTCATCCACAGCTGCAGAGGACTGAGGATAAAATACCCTTCACATCTCTTGAGAAGGAGGCAATGGATCACAGAAGCACAATGAGAAATACATTTTCAACATGGTCAATGACAGATTTGTTTTACCTGATAATTTTTATAATAATTGGTCTTAAGGGTTATTTTTTTCTGGAGGGGAGAGATACTGATAAAAGGAGAAATATGAATGGTAAGAGCATCTACAAAACATCATAGGACAGAAAATTTATAGAGAAACACAGACAAATAAGACAACTTTGCAACATGTCGAATTTGTCACATAATTTAAAAATTGTATATAATGGAGATTCTTGATTTTACAAGTAATGAGACCTTTCTGTTCTTTGCATATGGAAATGCTTATATTTGGTGGTATGGGACTATTCCCGTCTATCATACTGGAGCCAGAGGCAGTTATATGGCACAGTGAATAGAGGGCCTGGTCTGATGTCAGGAAGATTCATCTTCATGAGTTCAAATCTGGCCTCAGACACTTAGTACGGGTGTGACCCTGGGCAAGTCACTTAACCCTGTTTGCTTCAGTTCCTCATCCTAAACTGTAGAAAGAAATGGCAAATCCTTCTAGTATCTCTGCCAAGAAAACCCCAAATGAAGTCATGAAGAGTTGGAAAAGACTAAAAAATGACTGAACAGTTGAATGGGAACAGATTCAGTGAAGCCTCCTCAGGGGTATAAGACTCGTCCCTAGAGTAGAAGAGACCTTAGGCCCAGGTTTTGATTCCTCCAGGGTCAGGTGATTTCCATATAAGGCTATACAGTGCATTAGAATCAATGATTAGCTGTGGTTCACTAACTCCTCAATACCTAATTTGCATATGGGCTTACAGTCTGCAGTCCTCACTCTGGTCCACCTGATTTGCATACGTTCTCAATGCCCAATTTTCATGAGTCATCAATGCCTTATTTGCATATGTTTTCAATGCCTAATTTGCATATGATGACTTGTATTTTCGAGCACTTTGTAATGGTAGGGAGCAGGAAATTTGAACCGGGTTTCAAAAGGGATTGGTTAGATTTTGTGCCTAGAATGTAAGACCATGCTTCTCAGCCAATGAGAACAATGGTCAGCAGTGGGAGGGGGACTTCCACGTCAGGGTCTATATAAATTGCCATTCTGCTTCTGTAAGGCGCCCCTCGACTGCAGCTTTACTGGCAAATGGGCTGTCCATTTCTCAGGAGAACCCAACAAAGGAGATTTTCTGTTTTCACTTGGAGACGCCTCTGAGCAATCAATTTGAGTAAGGGGGGGACATGCTATCCCACACAACAGTCAAGCCCAGAATAACAAAAAAGATTGGAAAAAGGAAGAAAGATAGAGTCCAAGATAAACCTAGGCAACGAGGCACGCTGCTCTCAACAGTTGTGAAATTGGAAGGAGGGAAAGATTGCTTGGGGGAATGTAATGAGCTCCTTTTTGAATGTGCTGGTTTTGAGATGCTGATGGGAGGTCTAGAAAAAGTTGTCCAACATAAAAGACATTCTGAACAAAAGGGATAAAGGTTTTCAATGAGCATACATCTCCTAGTTTTATGCCTTTCTTGACATTGTTGATACAAGGATTACGGAATAGTTATCTGTATGGTTGTATCCATCAAGGAATGTTTAATGTTATTAAATGTGAAAGACAGTTTTTGTCAGAGGAGAGTACACACCTCTACATTTTAGAAAACTAAAATTGCATTTTAGTTTACTAAGGCAGTGATGTCAAGCTCAAACAAAAACAGATTCCTGACAACTGCATATAACTAAGAAAATCATAAATTAACACATTATATTGTATTTTTATTCTGTTAAATATTTCCCAATTATATTTCAATCTAGATAGGGTGAGTTTCACACCTCTGTACTGAGGCAAATGATTTTTTAAAAACTAAACATAGTGGGATAAGTATATGCTTTAAAAAAAAACCAAGCATTTATTAAATGCCTACTATGTGCTAAACATTTTACAATTATTTTCTCAATTGATCCTTATAATAACTATGAAGGGTAGGTGCTATTATTAACCCCATTTTACAGCTGAGGAAAGTGAGGCAAACAGAGGTTAAGACTTAAGCAGGATCATACAGCCAAAATGTATCTGAAGTCAGATTCAAACTCAGGTGTTCCTGACTTCAGGTCCAACCTTCCATCCACTGTACCAGGTGCATGTGAAGCTAGATTCTGCTGTAGAGAATTATCTGTAAAGTTTTCCTATTCCCTTTTAAGTCCTTACCCCTAATTATCTTTTGGGGTGAATAATGAAAAAAGCTAATGAAAACTCTAATCAGGAAATCAATTAACCTTTCCCCTAGTATGGGCTGAACCATTATTAAGATAGAAAATGCCAAAACTAAAATCAGAATCAGAGTACCAGATTTCTGAAAGTAGATGAGGTAACATATTATGTTTTGAATATGTTGAGCTTGAGATTCTGGTGGGGCATCCAGGTGTGAGAAATTATTATTTCTCTCTTGTATTTGATAACTAATTACTGTATCAGGACCAAAGTTCTTCCCCTTTTCTACTTCCTCATCCAAAAATCAACTGGTGTGGGAAATCTTAAGCAGAGATTTATGCAGGCCAAGATCTAATCAAATAGTAAAAGAAATTCTAAGTTTGAGATAATAGGTGCATTCCTGTTCATTGTGCTTACTCAGACAGGTCTGGAAAGTATTGATTTTGTCAGACAGGTGATATGGAAATTGATAAGTCTCTTTGACCAAGATTTGGGTGATCCAAGTCACTACTCCAGGACCTTCATTGTAATATAGCCCATCTTCTCATTTTAATATTTATTTTCTCATTAATTGTTAACCAATCAGAACTAACTGATCCCCTCAAGAACACCTGCTCTTAGGCATATATCACCATGAAGAAGAGTCTCTGGTCTAAGAGACACAGCCAAATGACCATTTTTTTATTAAAATACTAGCATTATTATATTACATATACATATATATTACATATACATATATTACATATAATATTATAATATAGACTAGCATATGTTATATATAAAATGGTTAAATTACCCAGAAATTATGACTCCTGAACTTTTTTAAATGTCACAAAGGAAAAAAAAGATTTCCAGCAAGTAGAAAAAATTCCAAGTGACAGTGGTAAACACTTTTGAAATATGACATTTGAGATCATTTACCTGAACAGTATCTATTTCATAACATACCCAATAAGTAGCCATTCATACTTAGCTTAAAAACCTTGGACATATTATAAAATACTGAAGTGGAAAAGAAAACCTTTACAACAAATTTCTTTGAAAAATGTCTCTGACAAAATATATACAGAACTGATTCAAACATATAAGAACAAGAGCTAATTCCCAGTGGTCAAAAAATATGAACAAGTGGTTTTCAAAAGAAGAAATCCAAGCTATCATAAGAAAACATGCTCTACATCACTAATAATTAGAGAAATGCAAATGAAAACAACTGACATTCTACCTCACACTCCTCAGCTTAGCAGAGATATTAAAAAAAAAAGACAGAAAGAAAATGGCAAACATTAGAGAGGCTGGTTGTGGGGAAACAAGCACATTAATGCTGGCGGAACTGTGAATTGGTCTTGCTATTTGTCACTAAACTGTGCATAACTACAAAATAGGCATATGAGGCATTTCTTAAATCTGTGAAAGTAGCAACTGTCAAGAAAAAAGAAAAGAAAAAAAAGAAAATGAGGTTAGTTTGTTATGATCAGTTCTTTTTGGTGGGGGGTAAGACAGGAATTTCATCAGTACTAGGTATGGGAGAAAGGGGACACCTTCCAGCATGGAAACTACTTCCACAGATGCAGATAAGCAATTTAAAATAAGAGCTGCCTGGGTCACTGAGAGACTAAATGATCCATCCATTATTACATAGTTCCGGAATGATGAGTCATAGCTATTATAAAGAAGTCTTCTAGATTGAACCTGATTTAGGTGAGCCTGAACTGCAGTTTTAAACAGGTTATGCATATATAACCATCTAAAGTCCTGGGTTTTTATTGGGGGCTTTTTTGCTTTTTTTTTAATTTTGTCTACTATGAATTTCTAGGTACTTCAAATTCTATTAGTCTTAGATGTTGTAGTTTTCTCTATGGCACTGTTCTCCAAATTCTTTTGATTCAATAAAAATTTTTATGTGTGTACTCCAATATGGTATGTACTTTTTTCATAAATTATATATATATATATGTGTATATATATATCTATATATATCTTACTATACCTGTAGTATTCAACAGTTTCAAATGTCACAGATCAAGAAGGATGAAGATTGAGAAAACCCATTAGGTCTGGCAACTGGAAGAAGATCACTGGTGACTTGGAAGAGAGCAATTTCAATTGAATGAGGAGGTAAGTAGCAAGTGTGAACCTGGGAGAATGAAAGCAAGGTGGGGTCGTGCCCTCTATGCTTAGGGGGGAAACATAGCTTAATTACAGTTTATTCATGCCAGTTTATTGTGTATTCACTCTTTTCTACTAAACAGTAAAATTTTATGTGAGAAGCATACTTCACATACACTGTCCTGGAGCACAGGCATTTGGGGGAAGGAAAGGTAGGGAGGAGAGATGGAAATTTGGCTGCAAAGCTGCAGGGTCTTAGATGGTATCATTCCTGCTTTGAGAGGCCCATTCCCAGTGCATCCACCAAAAGTAAAAGGTAGGAAGGGACAAAGCAGAGGAGTGTAGAAGGGAGTGGTAGAGTTGTGTTGGAGACCAGTTCATCAATGGATATAGGGAAAGGAAGGTGGGATTAAATGCATATTCTCACCTCCTGACTGGCCAAGCCATAGTTCTCTTGATGTTTTACAGTGGCCTCTAGTTTGAATGCCAAGATTCATAAACACAGTTCAGTTTTCTCCTTTTAGTTTCAGTTTCAAGTCCTTTTTAAAATTAGATTTGCAAGGCTGCAGGCATACATGTACAAGTACTTATTAGGTACTTTCCATTCTTGGTCAACAACCTGTCATTCCTGTATTCTATTTATTATCAGAAAACATTTAACCAGTTGTTCACTTCTCAAATCTGCCTTTCTCTCTTGAAGATCTTGACTTCTTTTGGCTACAGTGGATCCACATCATTATTTCTTCAAGTACAATCAGTTGTTTGTTTTTTAAACTCTTACCTCCACAAAAGATGAATCTCAAATCTGTTATTTAGCTCCAAGAATTCAGTGGTCTTACTGTTCTCTGTAAAAACTTCTTGCACTCTCTAACTTCCTGGCATAGGTTAAGATTTCCTTCTGCCTCTTCAAATCCTTTTAATTATTTATTTTCATATTAAAACCCTTTTTTTCATTTTAAAGAAATAAATCATTTCATTTTACATGATAACCTGAACAGTATAGATGCAGTTTTTGAGCTCCTGAGGATAGATAACAATTACTTGACCATACCATTAAGACAAATATTGTACATTTTATGCAAGTCACTGCAAAATTCTGCCTGCTCTAAACACTTTTTAGTAGCAAAGACTTCAGTTCTTTGGCATTCTTGAAAGTGGGTCTTCTGACCATCTGTTTAGAGATCTCCTATGTCAGACCTGTACACCTGTGGGGCCCGTGGGCACACATGCTGAAAGCAGCCATCAGTGGCCCACAGAGTGTACACAGGCTATGCAGACCTGCCCTATGACACGGTCTCAAGTCCAGTGCTGTCAATTTCCTCACCTCCTTATGACATTTCCACCTAAACATTCCTTCTCTTTCTCCTCTTTGAGTCCTTTCTCCTTCTCCCCTTGAGACTTCCTCGATCCCCCCCTTCCCCTACAAAATTTCAAATTTCCAAATTCTTGAAATCTCCTTCACAGTTTCTTCTCCTTCTTATTCAGTTCGAGTCCTCCTGTTCACCTAACCTGGACATGGAATGTTAAAGATACATTTTCTCAATTAGGAAAACTTCTGGTTTATCTAAACATTTCCTTGAGCTCTCTATTAGACTTGGGGAGTTATTACTCTCTTCTGGGTTTGTTATGTCAAGCTTCTCTCAGTTCAAAGTATTTTTTTCACTGTCTGACATCTTTACTTTACTCACATCTTCATACCCACAGAACCAGGGCTTGTGGGTAAAAATACTCTGAGACCTAGTAAAGTGGGAACGTTAATGCCATTTAGAAGTCAACTTTACAACTTTAAGTTAGCTGGACAAATATCTATGAGGTTGTTGTGCCCTGAATACATGATGAAGTTTTTTTATAAAGAACCTATGCAAGGCTGATATATATGTATATGTATGTGTATATGTGTGTGTTTGTATATAGGTGTGTGTATATGTATGTATTATATAAACTACTTTGTGTTCCTGTTTAGTAATCACCAGAGATCTATCATCTCTAATGTTTCTAAAGTTCTCCGCAGTTCTTTAATGTCTTCCTTGTTTATGTATTTGTTTGATTTGTCTAAGTTTGAAAGGAGTGACACTGAGATTCACTCACTATTAGAGTCTTGTCTATTTCCCCCTTCAGTTTGATTACCTTTCCTTGAAGTGTTTAGGTGCTATGATGTTTGGTGCATATATCAAAATACTTCCAGAAAAAGCATGTTTATGATATTGGATTCTGCTTTCTAATCCATCATGCTATCCAATTCCATTAATTAGGGAATTCATCTCATTCATATTCGCAGTTATGATGATTAATTGTATGTTTCCTTTTAGTCTGTCCTCTCATACTTTTTCCTCTCTTAACCTCCTCCCTCCTCTTTACAAAGAAGGTGGTAAAAGAGATGTTTGCCAAACACCTTCCATTTATAAATCATTAAATCTGTTTCCGCTCTATTGCACCTCTTTTCTTCTCTTTGCCCTGCCCGTGATCACAAGTTTTTCAGTCTTTCTTTTATTTTAATACTCCTGCATTTTCCTCCCTGCGAAGTTAAAACTTGTTTTGCTTATCACTATTTCTTCACCTGTCTTGTTTTCTCTCTCTCTTCAATTCCCCCTTCTCCCTGTCTCTGCCTATTTCTATGTATTCTAGTTCAATGTATTTCTATGCCACACTTTGTGAGGGAGGGAGGGTGTGTGTGTATGTGTGTGTGTGTGTGTGTGTGCGTGTGTGTGTGTGTGTGTGTGTGTGAGTGTACTTACCCTTCCCTTTTATGGTTCAGATGAAAGTGAGGTTTATCAGATGTTTGTTCAGCAGATGCCTCCACCTTTTTCTCAATATTTGTGTACTCTTCACCTCATGCAACCTATTACAAAAGACTGAGTCACCTCCCCTTCAATCTCCCTTCCTCTTTAGAATTGTCTCCTATCCTTCCCAAATCTAAGGTCAACAAAATAGAACAAAATTACCTCCAGACCTCTTGCCTGTCTTATTTAACTTTTTCTATGACTCTTGAAGACATTAGGGTTCTAAGGAGAACATGTTTGTTTTACCATTAGCATATAAACAATTCATCATCAAATAGTCCCTTCTAACTGATCAGATATGCATACTTTTGTTTCTTTTGTTTTTTGATTCCTTTCAAAATATCTCCTCAGTTTTGACCTTTTCATCAGAAATACTTGGAAATCCTCTATTTTATTAAAAATCCACTTCCCCCTGTAGGATTAAGTTCAGTATTTTCTGGATAAGCTATATTCTTTGTTGCAAGCCTTTATATTTTGACTTTGGAATATTGTATTCCAAGCTTTCCTATCCTATAAACTTACAGCTAGAAAGCTTTGCATAATTTTGACTGTGGCTTCTTACTACAATTGAAATACTTTTAATATTACTTGAAAGCTTTTGATTTTGGCTATGATATTCATAGGAACTTCATTTTGGAATTTCAGGAAATGACTATTAGACTCTTTATTTTCACTTTGCCTTCTGGTTCTAAGAGATATGGGCAATTTTCATTTATAATTTCTTGTAATATGAAATTCAACCTTTTTCTAGGTCATGATTTTCAGGTAGTCTGATAATACTTAGCACTTATCATTCTTCTGACCTTTTTCCGGGTCAATTGACTTTTCAAGTTTATACCTAAATTTTTTTCTGTTTTTTTTTAACCTTTTAATTTTAACTTTTTTGGAGTTCTCATGGAGTTATTATTTTCTGTGTAACCCATTCTATTTTTCAGAGAGCTTAAATCTTAGTTCAGATTTACCACTGTTTGTTCTAAGGTATTAAGTCTCCTTCCTATTCCTTCCTTCTTAGTTATTTATCTTATTTTGTTTCTTCTAGGTGTCTTTCTAGTCCTGTGGCCAGGACATTCTTTTCCTTGAGGTCTCTATTAGACTTGTTGTGGAGTCATTGCTCTTTTCTAGGCTTGCTATTTCAAGCTTCTCTCAGTTCAAGGTATTTTTTCACTGTCTGACATCTTTAGTTTACTCGTATCTTTATACTTTCTGTTTATTTATCTGGAAACCTTGTTAGTTTCCAGACTGAAGGTTAGTGTTTATGTTAAAGTCTACCTTCATCTTTCTAGCTAGTATGTGGATAGACCTTGCTTGATCCTGAGTTTGGTGACTAAGATGGGCACCACCTTCTGCACAAATAATCTGAGCCTGTCTGTTGCTAAGGTTTGAGACTGTGCTGTCTGGAAGCTGAGTTAGGTATGGACTGACTAGACACAGGTCTGGCCCTCTCTCTTGCTGTGGCTGGAATCCCAGAGATTGTCCCACACTGGGTGCTATTCTAGCCCTCTCTCCTGAGGTGAAACACAGATGTTTCACAATTTGCGTTCTACCTACCCTACTTAGCCTAGCTTGTCTCCATCCTGTGCCTCTGCAATAATCTAGAAGTCATTTTTTTGGCGGGGGCAGAAGGGCGAGAGGGGGGTGGTCCTGGACTGGATGAAGGAGTTTGTAGCTGATTCTCTCTGGTTTTCTTTACTGTTCCTTCTACTGCCAGTAAGAGCTTTACAGTGGTATATGTGGGGGATCTGGGCTCTTGTTGCTCCAAATGCACTACTCTCTTCCCACAATTCCTCCTTATATAAAGTTTTTAGAAATAATTAACTCCATAAGTACAAGAAGAGGAAAGTGTCATTAGAGAGATCAAGAAAAGATCCAGGAGGTGAAGTGGATGGCAAGTGCAACAGGAACTGATTGATAAAGGAGCCAAAAAAACAAAACAAAAACAAAATAATTTTAGGCTACATTAAGAGAGACACTATTTAACACTAAGGAAGTGATAGCCCCATCTGGCTGCTTTCTGCCTTGTTTAGACAACATCTGGACTGTTTTGATCCATTCTGGGCAGTATATTTAAAACAAACAAATAAATAATCATTACCACCTAACCTCTCTCTGGGTATTAGTTTCCTCATCTATAAAATGAGGCAGCTAGACTAGATAGTCTTTATAGCTTATTTCAGCTCTAAATCAATGAGCTTCTGAGTATCCAGAGGAAGGAATCAGATACTAACAGCCCTTAAAATGATGTCAAATACTCAAGATGAAGGATGAGACATTTTTTGGAACATGACCAATGTGGAAATTTGTTTTGTTTGACCATACATACTTTTTACAACAGTTTTGTTTTTCTTTTTCCCCAGTGGGGGAAGAGGAAAGGTAAGAAGGAGAAAAATGTATTGAATAATTAAATATATAATAATATGCACTGAAAATCTGAACTGAGAATAATTAAAAGAAATAAAATGAAAAGAAGGCATGGAAAAAGATCATACTAAATAAAGATCAACAGAAGTAACTGGGATGTTAGACTGGAGTTTAAGAAAATAAAAAGACAGAAAGGACACAAGAGATCTCTTCAAGCATTTGAAGCTGTCACATGAAAGAACAATTAAACTCATTTTGTCTGGTTCCAGATGATGGAACTAAGAGCAACAGAGAGAATGACAGAGGCGTTTTTAGTGTAGATACAATGAAAAATGTCCTAGCAATTAGAGCTATCCATACAAAGAATGTGCGACTTCCAGAGGTTCCCATCCCCCTCCCTATAGGTATCCAAGGGAAGGCTTTGCTGGGAGTGGCTGAAGGAGGATGTTTGCTCACATACAGGTTAAACTAGATAAGAGTGTGGAGATTCTAGATTCTGCAATTCCACACTTCACTATGCTAGAGACAGCTTCAAACTAGGGAGTCATGGGGCTGATCCGTGTGTGTGTGTGTGTGTGTGTGTGTGTATGCGTGTTTGTCTGTCTGTGTGTGTCTGTGTGTGTGTGTGTGTGTCTGATCTGGTGTGTGTGTGTGCATATTTATATTGATGTGGCATTCTATGGCCACATCAAAGCACTTTCCTGACAATAACTGTGAGATCAGCAGTATAAATACAAGCACCACTTTTAGGAGAAAAGAAACTGAGTTTCCCGGAGGTAAAAGAACTTGCCCGAGGTAGCTGTACATACTAGTAAACAGGGGAGCTAGGAATGTCCAAGTCCAGAGACTCTTTCCACTCTACTCAGCTGTGAAATTCTAGCTCATCTGGAAAAAAATGTGTTCAGTTCATTCAACTACAGCTTGATCAATAAATCTGCAGTCCCAGGGTGCAGAATGAGACATACATTTTTGGACATGACCAATGCAGAAACTTGTTTTGTTTAACCACGCATATTTGTTGGAAGATTTTAAAATTTCTTTTCTTTCTTCTTTCCCTCTCACCCCTTTATGGCAGGGAAAGAAAATAGAATTTTGTTAATAACAATTTTTTTAAATCAAATCTTTAAAAAAACCTGTAGCCCAATAAACCAGATGTTAGGTTTAATTTCTTATGTCAGTAGATTATCAACTCATTTGTGAAAGCCCAGGCTTTGGGGAAGACTTAGAATGATAAAGCAAATTCTAAATTAGATTTCCAGCCTCTTCGTTAGAATGCCTAGACCTATGAATAAGTCATTTTACCAGTCTTTCTCACATTTGCCATGATCACAGGGACTGATACATTTTGATCTAAAAGTGTACAGATTCAGTTCAGTAGGTGATACCTTCATTAAGTACTAATAGCAACTTATCTATCTTTGGTCCACAGAAATACACTGTAACTATTGCAAATGCCCCCTTAAAAATCGATGTTTTATGGCCAGTTAAGTAGCATAGTAGATAAGAGCTCCTGTCAGTAAGATCTGAGTTCAAATATGGCCTCAGATACTTAGTAACTGTGACCCTAGGCAAGTCACTTAACCTGGTGGATTGCCTCTCCATTCTCACCCCCCCCACACCCCCACCCCTCCCCACTCCCTGCTGCTTAAACTATTCTGTTAACTTTGAGAATGCCAGATCTTGTAACAACTCACCAAAATTATATTAAGGAAAACCTCATATTGTCTCAAATTAAACAAGGCTTCTTTTATCTTTAAGGGCTCAAGCTCTTTCATTCTGAGTGGGTTGAGTGTTGCTTTCTCCAAAATTGCTGTGTACCGATAGGCCTGCTCCTGGGAAGTCTGAAGTTGTGTATCAATATGTTGGGTGGTGGCTGGAATAGCTTCATTCAGAATAGCTGGCACTGTTAAAAAAATGATTAAGGAGAGGAGACAAAAAGGAAAGCTCAGTTCCTTTATGACCATTAAGTCACATCTATTTTTTCAAACAAATTATGGAGCACCTGAAAAAAATGATCTCACAGGTCCTGCTACATACAATACTACTGGTTAGAATAATAACCTAAAGGAGAAAACCACAAAAGGTCCTGCCCTGATTGGCAGCTACCTTAACTCTCCCACTACATTTAAGCCCCGTCCCACATGTTTCACTTCTGTCCTCAACAATCTTCACACAAGCAACCTTGTTGCTGAGTACATACCTTTTGCTCCTTCCTTCTCTCCTCCAACTTTCTAATTTGAGATACACAATCCAAACTACTCTGTAATCATCCCTTGGAAAAGATGGACTGATCTACTCCCCCATGGTTTTTACTCACCATTCCTGGAGTTTCCAAACCAAAAAAATGACTGTCTGGCCACCGTTTCCTGTATGCATTGTCTCCTCCATTAGAATGTAAGTGTATAGAAGGTGAGAACATAAAGGCAGGTAGGTGGTATAGTAGAGAGTGTGCTAGGCTTAGAATCAGGAAGTTCAAATTCAGATTCAATTACTAGCTATATGACCCTGGGCAAATTATTCAACCTTGTCTGCCTCAGGTTCCTTATCTGCAAAATGGAAATGTTAGTAATAGCATCTACCTCCCAGGGATGCTGTGGGGATCAAGAGAAAATTTTGTAAAGCACTTAGCAGTGCCTAGCACAAATTAGGTGCTCAATAAATGCTTACTACATAGTAAGCACTTAATAAATGTTTGTTTTTGTCCTTGCTTTTGTATTTGTATTCCCAGTGCTTTAACACAGTGCTCAAGTTATAGTAAATGCTTCATCAATGTTTTTTGTCCCTTCATTCATGCCTGATCCAGTTACAAGTTAATTTGGTGGCTTTAGAAATATAGTTTCAAATTGCTTTCCACAACAGCTGGAGTAATTCACAGCTCCACCAGTTGTACATTAGGGTACCTTTGTTTGCACATACATGCCTTCAAAAACTGTCCATTTTCCTTATTTTGTCATCTTTGCCAATCTACTTTGCCATCTACAATGGATTAGGATGTCAGTCATTTTAATTTGCAATTTTCTCATTACTAGAGATTTGGAGCATTTTTATATGGTGTCAATAGATTGCATTTCTTCTTTTGAGAACAACCTATTTAAATAGTTTGACCATTTACCTATGGAGGATAATACATATTCTTATATATTTGAATCATTTCCCTAAATATTTTGGATATCAGACTTTTATTAGAGAAACTTGTTATTAAGATGTTTCCCAATTAACTGTTCCCCTTCTCATTTTTAACTGCATTGGTTTTGTTTGTGCAATAGCTTTTATGAAATCAAAATTTTCCATATTATTTCCTACGATCCACTTTTGTTTGACCAAGAGATATTCTCCTATCCATGACTACAAAAGGCATTTCATTATTTTCTCCTCCTTTGTTTATGATGTGACCTTTTTTATATCCAGGTCATGTGCCCATTTCAATTATGTTACAGTATAAGCTAAAGCTTATACTGTAAAGCTAACTTCTGCCAGACTGCTTCTTAACTCTCCTAGACCTTAACCCAGTGGGGTCATTTGGATTATCTACAATCAATCTCTTTTACATATATATTGTCAGTTTGCTCACTGGGAAATTTTTAACTCAATCAACATGCATTCAGTAATTACCTACTATATTCCAGGCAATATATGCTATACTATACCCATTCTGCATCTCTGTTTCTCTATGCCACCAATGACCATTACAAAATTGTGTAAAATAAGCTTGAGAGAACATTCTAGAGAAGGAATCTAGCTTGCATGTAAATTTAGGATTTTAAAAAGAAATTGGATCAGTAATTGAGTCAATAGGTATTAGTACACTAAAATAGTATATCTATAAAAAATAGCTAATCTACATTAGTGAAGTATGTTCTTTAAACGTCATGTTCTTGGAAGACATCTCCCAGGCACTTCATGGTTCCAGATAAGAGGAGCTCCCATCATTTTAGCCACTGTACAAGATAAACTTTAGTACTGTTTACAACAACTTACATAAGTATAAATACATACATCATGATAGATTTATAGAATTAATTTAACCTACGGTCATCAATGCCTTCTCCTCCCTTTCCACAGTCTTTGTTGAATAACCGAATTCCAGTGACAATCATGGTGAGTTCTTTCAGCTGGCGCTCTTTGTCCTTCTTGGAAAGGGATAGAAAAGTACCAAGTTCAGATTGAGGAAAAACACTCTGTAGAGCAGCTGAGAAAAGAAAAAAAATACACAAAAATTCATATGGGAAAAAGAAGTTGGAAAAATGTAGATTTAAGATACACTCCAAATAAAATAATTTTTTTCCAGCTAAAAGGTGTTGAAACAGACATATAGTATAAATAATAGTAGAATAATATAATTTCCAGATAGACTATGGCTCATTAGATGGTATTTATTATGTGAGAGGTATGAATTGGACTACTGGTACTTTTAAAGAATCAATGGCAATAAATATCAATGTTGAAGGGACTGGGGAAAGACAGGTGCACTGATGAAATATTGGTAGAGATGTGAAGTAGCCTAGCCATTCTGGAAAGCAATTTGAAGTAATATGGAAAACGTGATGTAAACATCTGTATCCTCTGACACAGAGATCTCACTACAAGATACAAATCACAAGGAAGTCAAAAATAGAAAGAAAGGTCTCACGTACACTAAAAGTTTTGTAACACTTGTAGCAAAGAACATCTGGAGTCAGCAGATACTTATTGTACATAAATGTAATAGAATGTTATTGGATCATGAGAAATGGTTAATATAAAGGATACTGAGAAACAGAGGAAGACATAAGACTGAATACAAAGAGAAATAAATAGAATGAGAAGAGCAACACACACAAGAGCTACAACAATGTAAATGGAAACAACAAAATCAGAATTATGTAATTAGAAATGATCAAATTTGGTCGTAAAGGACAAAGGAGAAAATACACCTCCATCCTCTCTTTGCACAGGTGGGTGACTTAGGGATGTGGAAGGTTGTATATATTGGCAGACTTAGATGATATGTTAATTTGGCGCACATGTGCATGCATACGTGTGTGCATATGTGTGTGCGTGTGTGTAAACAAAAGTGATAAAAAAATAAAAGATGTAATTTAAAAAACAATCATTGCCACACCTTCCTCCTCGCAGGACAAAGATAGTAAACTACAGCAGAATATGGCATACATTTTCAAACATAGCCAATGCACTGATATTTTTAATCTATCTACTTATTTGTTAAATATTTAGAATAACAATGTTTGTAGAAACTGAGTAGATTCTCCTTGACTGGAAAGTGACTAAACAAATTGTGGTTACTAATAGTGATGATGAAAATAACAATGATAGACATTTATATAGTGCTTACCATACAACAAGTACTTATAAGTAGTACCTCATTTAATCCTCACAACTAATCTGGGAGGAATATATTCTTTTTATCATCATTTTACAGTTGAGGAAATTAAGGCAAACAGAGATTAAATGACTTGCCCAAGGTCTCATAGCTAGTAAGTGCTTGAGGTAAGACTGAAACTCAGGCTTCCTGATTTGAGGTCAGGTCGTCTATCTACTCCTCCATTTAGCTCCCTATTAATATAATAGAATATTACTGTGCTATAGGAAACAATGAATTTGAAGTATACAGAGAAGCATAGGGAGAAATGAAGTGATAAAGACAAACAGGAAGAACCAGGAAAATATATACAATGACTATACAATGTAAATAATAAAAAAACTCTAAACTGAATGCTAAAGAAAAAAAAGAGAGGAAATTAACTTCCTCATACAAGTATAAAACAATGCACATTCAGTCAGATTTAGTTGACGTGGTCAATTTTACTGAATTACATTTTCCTCTCCCTTTTTTATTCTTTGTTAAAAAGGGTGTGTGGGTGACAGGGGAGGAACCTATTTTTTTTCCTAAGTGAAAATTGTTATATTTTATTTTTTTCCACTTACTTGTAAAAACAGTTTTCAACTTTTGTTTTTTAAAATTTTGAGTTCCAAATTTTCTCCCTCTGCATTCTGTCTCCCCTCCATGAGAAGGCAAGCAATTTGATGTAAATGATACATTTGTAATCATGCAAAACACATTTCTATATCAGCCATGTTGCAAAAGAAAACACAGACCAAAACAAAACAAGGAAAATAAAAAAAAAGTAAACTTCAATATGCATCAGACTCCATCAGTTCAAGGGATAGCATTTTTCACTCTGAGTCTTTTAGAATTGTCTTGGATCATCACATAGCATCATAAAGCTAGGCTATTTACAGTTGATCATCATATAGTATTGCTGTTACTATGGGCAACGTTTTCCTGAATTCAAATCCTGCTTCAAATACTTACTAGTAGTAAGTGAAAAGGCTATGAATAGGCTCAATCATTCTGGAAAACGATTTGAAACTATGCTAGAAAAGTAAGTAAACTGATCGTATTTTTGGCCCATCAATCTTACTACTGAGCATATATCCCCAAGAAGTTCAATGACAAGACAAAACAAACAAAAAAAAGGTTACAGTCATACCAAGATTCAGTACAATGCTTTTTTTTTGGTAGTAGCAAAAAACTAGAAACAAAGTGGGTACTCATCAGTTAGAGAATGGCTAATTAAATTCTAGTTAACTAGGTGGTACAGTGCATACAGCATCAGGGCTGGAGTCAGGAGCACCTGAGTTAAATCTTGTTTCAGATTCTTGCTAGCTATGTAACCCTGAGCAAGTCACTTAACCCTGTTTGCCTCAGTTTCCTCATCTGTAAAATGTGCTGGAGATGCTTCTGTTGAGTTGTTGCAGTAGGGTCCACCTCTTTTGTGACCCCATTTGGGGTTTTCTTCTCAGAGATACCAGACTGGTTTGTCATTACCTTCTCCAACTCATTTCAGACAAGGAAACTAAGGCAAAGAGTGTTAAGTGACTTGCTGAAGATCACGTAGCTAGTAAGTGACTGGGGCCAGATTTGGCCTCAGGAAGATGAGTCTTCCAGACTCCATTCCAGCACTCCATCCACTGTGCCACCTAGCTGCCCAGTATATGAATGTAATGGTATATTATTACTCTTTAAGAAATGATGAACAGAAAAACTTCAGAAAAAACATGAGAAGACATGGGCGAGCTAATCCGAACAAAGCAGAACCAGGAAAATAATATATACAAAAAGACAGAAGAATTCAAATTAAGTGAAATAACCAATCTTGTTTCCAAAGTATGCATGATACAACACATTTCACTCTTTTCAGGAAGGAAATAGGAGACTATTGGTATGACATGTATGCACTGTCAGAAGAAATTACTACTGATTTGGCTTAGGGGTTTTTCTGTTAGAAGAGAGGGGTCTAAAAAATTAAGTGTTATTTAAAAAAAGCACCAAGATGTCAATACCACATTTAAAATATTGCAGAGAGAATGGTGGAAGACTACTGAGATCAGTGAGCACTATCAATGCAGAAAACAATAAAAGGCAGTTGAGGAGAAATGAGCCTCCAGAGGGACTGGAATGAAATCCATCTAAGCCAGATAATCTGGAGAACATTTTTGTAGAAGGAGGCAGAACAAGAGGGCAACCAATAGATGTGCAGTGGACTATACCCACAGGTATTTCTATGGTGATATATTGTCTTTACTGGTGATAATGCAACTTCTGCACTTAGATTCTACTATCTCAGTATCTGATGCACTTTGGGAAGAAGTATTAAAGGCAAGGAAAAACATAAAAATCATAAAAAGTAGTTGTACCTGACCAAAAAGATACAGAAAAAATTTAGGCTTTGGGTTGAACAATTTTAAAGTTACTTAGGTATTAATTCTCAAGATATCTCTAAGAGACAATTCCAAAAGGATGGGAAAAAGATGGTGCTTTAAAAGAATTAGATCAAAACTGCCTTGAAGACTCTTCCTATCACCAAGGTATCCCTTGAAATCACATAGGACACTATGATAGATATGGTTGTGGAGATAATTGTTCAATGATCCAGTGCATATTTATATCACATTATATCTATGTTCATCAGCTGATATAATGGAAGAAGTCCTGTGTGAGATATGAACAAATTCATTCCCTATTGACGGCAAATTTCTTCAAAAGGGATTTTATTGCATTATGTCTTGGAACAACAATAAGGCATTCTCAGCAAAAAAAAAAAGTTACGTAAACTACCCAGACTAAAAAAACAAAGTTGATTTATAAAAAACGAAAACTGACAAAACAGCTTTCTTATGTTGCTCAGATCATGGCATAAAGCTAGAAAATAATCCACAGAGTTTATCCACCAATGTATGTGTATATGATAGAAAAACGTTATGGAAAGACAAGGAGTTAGGCCCAGAATTAATTAGTAGTAGTTGACTGGGAAGGACCACCTATGAAAAATTATGAAGTTCTTTCAAGTGATTCTAAATAATTCATTTTCTTAAAGACCTTTCTCTTTAACTTCAATATTCTCTTGGTGATACTATATAATTGTGAACCTTGGAATTAAAACCCTAATCACCTAAAAGAACAATGGAAAGATGCATGGCAAACATAAACAAGCTGCCACGTTATAAGTGATGACTTGCATTGGTGACTTGCTAGAAGTGGAGTAAAAGATATTATTGGAAGGCTTATCTGATCAGAAAGAGAGGTTGCCTGGTCATGTAATAGTAATGACATGACAGATGGATAACCCAAGCCGTACAATGAAATATTAAAAGAATATTTACATTAAGATGTTGAGAACAAAAGGAAAGCCTTTCAACATATGGAGTAGAACTTCTATGGACAATTCATAGGAAAACATGAACAAGAAACATCTAAGATAGAAAAGCATGGAAGAGTTTCAATTTGTTGTCAAGGAGAGAATACTCTGTATCAAAGTGAGTACTTTTGATGAAACCATGGAATCAGTAAAATAGCAAAGTAAAGTTTAGTCCATATATTATAATTTTAACTAAATGAAAGGGGGGAAAGGGACACATTTCTTGGCAATATGATATTCAGGATACTTCTGTTTTCCTCACCCCCTTCAGGAGACAAGATAACTCTTGTCCATCCACATCACCTTAATCTACTTAGGATCTTTACCAATTAGTCTGATATCCTAACTCTATGACTAGCTCTCCTCTGTCATGATGTAACAATTGCCTAAATATCCACGACTCTAAGAAAAGAAACAGCGCCAATATTTTACTTCCTAGCAATGATCCATTAGGGTTAGAATTGATATCCACTGAGAGAGCAGTAAAAGATGAGTTTTCATTTCCTGTTTATTCTCTATTTCTTTTATGAATAAAGAAAAAGATTAAATCCCTAAGACTTCAATTGAGCACTTAGTATAAAGATAAAATTATCTTACTCCCCCAGTCCCCACACCAAGGAACATACATAAGGGATTTATATTACTGACCTGTTGCCTCTCTGACAACTTTGATATCAGTAGGTGATCCAAGACCAGAACGTAGTAATATATAGCTGACAATCTTCCGGTAGAGGCTCTCCAACTCTTCTCGAGTACGGGCCCTATTGTCAGTGATTTCTCTGCTAACAATGCTTAATCTGGATTCTAAGACTCGATGATGTTCATCAAGAAATTCTCCTAGAAAAGGACAAAGAAAACATCTTTCATATGACTAATGTTTTAATTCCTGTTCTCACATAAAAAGGTATTGCTGAGGGGAAACTGGCATGGGATGACATTTTTACTTCATGACTTAACATCATGTTTTCTTAATCCTTATCATTTAAAATAAAACAAACCATAGTGTCAAGGTGAAGTCACTACCAGATTATTCTTCACAGCAATTTAACTGATATATTTTGGCAAGATAAGCATGGTTCACATTTGAATAACATTTTATGACTTGCAGAAGACTTTTCTTAGAGTACCCTCCATTTAAGTAGGTAATTGTTATTTTGTTGAGTAGAGAGTGATTATCCACATTTTACAAATGAGGAAACTGAGATACAGTGAAGTTAAGTAATTTGCTCAAGGTCACATGCCTAACAAGCACCAGAGCTGAGTGTTGGACCCAGGTCTTCTGACTCCAATTTCAGGGCTCCCTGCACTATGTAACATGGTAGAAGCCCACATAAGAGACTCAAAACTCAAATAACATAAGAATTATAAAATGAGAATGAAACCTTTATTAAAAAGACAATCTCTATGGAATACCAACAACAATATAATATGACATCATTCTGCTTTTTTCATTTATCAAGGCCAGGCAATGTATGTGGTAAGAAACTCAGATGGTGGCATGATTAATCATGCCTTTGGCCAACTTAATTGTTAATAGGGTAATGATAAATGAAATCAAAGATCATGGAAATCCTGGAGCTAAAAGGAACTTTAGAGGTCATGTGGTTTAACTCCTTAAGCATTGAGATCTTGAGATTATAGGATCATAACAGTGGTATGCTAGTAAATAAACAAACTAGCTTTCTGAGGAAAAAATGTATTTGTGACACATTTTAAATTTAATTTGCATTATTAACATTTTTCTCTATCATCTTCTTAAGTCTAGGCAATCAACAAAATCATAAATCAAGCTCTATTTGTAGCATTTTCGAATTTCTAAAGCGTGAATACTCACACTGAAAATGTAACAATAAGCTCTTAGAGGTATGAGCCAGCACCAGCACACCCTAGATCTACAACTTAAAGGGACCTGAGAGGCAATCCAACCCAAATCCCCTCATTTTATAGATGAAGGAACTAAGACTTAGAAAGTTTATTTTACAGATGAGAAAACAAAGATGAAATGATTGATTTTTTCCAGGTCAAACAGATAGTGGCAGGTACAAGATTAGAAAGTCAGATCTCTTCATTCCCAGTTAAGTACTTTTCTCATGATACCATGATGTCCCCAAATCAAGCCTTCACTCCCCTACCTTGTCATTATGATGGCAGTTATTAACATGGCAGAAGCAGTATGGTACAGTACTGGCTTCAGAGTCGGAAAAACCTGGATTCAAGTCCCATTCTTGGTATATAATGGTTGTGCGGCCCTATGCAAATCACTTTACCTCTCAACCTTAGGCAGTCATTGAAGTTTTTAAGTTGCAGAGCTGGTGCTGATCTGCGTTAGCCAACGGGATTTTCACCTCTCTGCCATTAAAATCACAATCTAATTCTGCACTCTCACCCCTCTGCACCCCCCCACCCAGCAAAATATTAACATCCAAATTCATGTCATACTTCATGCCAGTCTTGCCAAAAAAACAGCTGGTTCTTTGGCTATTCTAAATAGCACCACCTTGGAAATTGGAAGAAACGTCTCATTTGTAACCAGATTTATTCCATGGTCACTTTTCTGCCTTAAGTCTTCATCTTCATTTTGCTTTATAATAGCTATATCATTTAAGTTATAAGTCATTAGAACATAATCCAAACAAGGAATATATTACACTAATATAACTTAATTAACACAAATCTGAGAATCATAGAATGTTAGAGCTGGAAGGAACCTTAGAGATCATTTCCTCCAAAATCTTCATCTTATATACGAGTTCTTGAGATTAACTTCAGTCCAGGTGCTTCTCACTAAACCAATCATTGCTTCTCCACATAGTTCCTTTATAAACCAGTGCTCTTGCCACTAAACTATATTTTAATCAAAACTTCCACTGTTGGAACAATTTTCACTTGTAAGGAATATTTTCTATTCTTGTGAAGTGACGGTCTTTCAAAATAAAAGCCCACAAAGATAACAGAATATTTTAAATTAAAGCATAAATAAAAACTCATAATAATGGTATTCCATTTAATAATGCACCATGCGTAGCACTGATTTTTAACACTCAAAGTTTTTGGTTTTGTTCTGTTTTGTTTTTTTCCTTTTGTTTGTACTTCTCACATCATTATATACCCTCAAACTGGAAAATGATTATACAAGGTCAAATAATTTTTTTAATTTTAAGCTGTTACATAGCAAAAAAAAAAAGAGAAAGAGATGGTGTTTATACCACCTATTATCTAAGCAATTATAAGTATCTAAGGAAATGATAACTTGGATATTAGTGGCTACAGGAAAGTAGGTGGATACCTCTCATTAATTTGTAGTTTGTGTCTCCCAAGTAAGCAGGATATCATATCTACACAGAAGGATGAGCCAAAAGAGCTAAAAGAAACAAGACAAAGAACTGAGGCATTTGGTTCTGGCAAGAATGGAGGACAAGAATCATTTTTCTGTGATCTGCAGAAAGTGTGGCCTGCTTGAGTTTCTGCCATATATGTACGGGCAAAATGCTAGGTCCTTTGTGCTCTTGAGGAGAAAGAGACCAAAAGAAAGCATTTCTACTTTCCAGATTATAAAAGAGAACTGGGTTCCTTGAACGAACTGAAATAACAGTTCAAGAGGGAAAACAAGGAAGAAAAAAGATTCAAAGAAATAAACGGGAATTCTTACTAGGAAGGTGGAGGGTAGAAAACAGGACACAGACTAGAAAGACAGATCACTGAACACTTGAAGAAATCTAACAGACATGGGGCACTTCCTGAGAGAGGAGCTGTTGTGTGTGTTTTGTTCTTTGTTCTGGAAGAGAACCCCGATATCAAAAAGGTGATGACATGACTTACAACTGAATTGGATTTGAGGGAGGGAGGGCTGTGCAAGACAGGGGAAACAATACTAGACAATCATTCCTAGGGCTCAACAAATGAAGGGCTGAGCCTGGAATCAATAAGACCTTCATTCAAATCTGGCTTCAAACACTTACTAGCTGTGTTACCCTGGGCAAGTCATTTAATTTCTCTCTGGCTAAGTTTCCTCATGTGTAAAAATGAGATAGTAATATTATCAACTTCGAAGTATTGTAAAGATTAAATCAGATAATATTTGCAAAACACTTAGCAGAGAATCTGACACATAGTAGGTACTTATTAATACTTGTCTGCCTTCCTTCCTTCCTTCCCTCCCTCCTTCCTTTGAAAATAATCTAAAGGTTTTTAGTAGTCTGCGAGCTTAACATGAGTTAACAATGACATGGCAACAAATAGGCTAATGCTACATCATGAAGGGAGGGTAATGTGGAAAACAATGGAGGAAATTGTCCTGCTATCCTCTGTAATGCTCATGTCATACTTGTGTTCATTTCACATTTGGGGAAAGACGAATGAGCTAGAATTCATTCAGAAGAGGGGAACCCAGATGGTGGGAGGCTGGAGACCACACTAAATGAGGATTAGTTAAAGGAAATGGGGATGTTTACCCTGCAGAAGAAATTTGGAAGGAGAGCATTATTGACTCCTAGCATTTAAAGGGCTAACATCAAGAAGAGTGGTTATATTTACTCAGTTTGACAGAGGGAAGAGTTCATTGTTGCCGGTAGAAGGTGCACAGAAGCATATTTAAGACAGATGTAAGGAAAAGGTTCCTCATAAAACTAGGAAGGTCTGGTGCAAGATGGTAGTGGGTTCACCTTTATTGGAGGTCTTTCAGAAGAATCTGGACAACTACTTTTGGAGGAATCCTGTAGAAAGCACTTTTGGTCAGGTACAAGGCTGAACATGATGGTTCTTGAAATACCTTCCAACTCTTAGATTCTATAATTTTGTGATATTATAATATACAGTTTAATAGAATATTATTAAAGGTGGGTATCAGACACATTACCTCGGTTTGTATAATTCATATCAAAGTAAACTTGCATCTTAATTGTGTCCAGGGATGGATTTTTTTTGTCCAGTAACTTATCAACACATATCTAGGGAGGAAAAAAAAATTGCATGAGTGAGTGTCTTTGAACTGTTTTCTGAAACATATGTGATTCTTCTCTAAATAGTAAAGTTCACAACTTTAGATCGTGTCTTTCTAGATTAAGTTGTATGTTGACATGACAGAAAATAAGAAATGACTATTACTGGTGAACAATAAAATACTTCACTAGTTTATGTGTCCATTATTTTTTTAACAACCAGGTTAAAGTCATCTCTTACAACTCAGTTGAGTGGAAAACCACCCCTTTCTGAGTCAGACAAGTCTTCTGCGATGTCTTGATAGAGTTCTACACTGAATTCCCACGTAACTGGTCAACTATCATCACAGTCATTTTCCCAGTCCATAGTACTAGAGAAACTACTTTTCAATAGATATCAGTCCTGGGGCATGCCATGAGATGTGATTTCTATAGATAAATCACCTTATCAGCAAAATCTCCAGATCTCCACCTTAATGCCCCTTCCTTGACCTTAACACCTTCTCTGCACACATCTTATATATCAGGCAGAGTACATATATTCAGCCCTCTTCCAGTACCATTTGTTGGGAAAAAAGTGGAAAAAAACTCTTTTCCCATCTGTATAACTAGACAACTTTTCTCTATGGGTTTATGACTGCCTGCTTCTTAGCCATCCCAGGAAGGTCAGACTCATATTTATTGTATCTTAGAAACATATGTGAGATACCTAATCTGTTTTTACAAAATCATTAACAGTTAATGTGAGAGAAAGCCAAGATTTCTTGATTCTTAACTTCTTCAGTTTCCAAAATTGGTTTGTGGGTATTTGTACTTCATTTCTAAATTTTGACATTGTTTTATTTTGCTTTCATCTTTCCACTTAGAAAATAACCTTAAATCATAAAATTACACTTATCAGAATAACAGTAGATCATAATGCAATTTAACATATTAAATATTATATGAATGTCAATAGATATTAATGTTGTGCTATTAAGTTGATATTAAAGTAACAGTAAAACATCTCCAGGTAAGACAGAATTAGAACATGACCCCAAACTTGAGGACTTAAGTCATAATCACCTTAACAAGTTTCTGAACATCAGATCTTGTGAGATTTCGATCCATGTTGAAGCCATTGCTTGGATCCAAAACAACAGCTTTCACCTACAGCATAGCAAAAAAAGCCTTTACTAAATGGCATGATTATGATGAAATTTGTTTATTATGTTTCTTGAGAGACTGGGGTTTTGTCATTACACATCACCTCTTAAAGTCCTACTACATGAAGGCTGAAGGGGAGACATGCAAATAAATAATACTTAGACCCTACTCTTAAAGAATGTAAAATCTAGTTGAGATAGATAAGACCTGTACACATATAAATATAATACAAGTAAGAATATGAGAAGTCTATAAGGGGATCATAAAGTTCAATGAGATCAGTTGAGGAACAAATAGTTTCCAACAGGAAATATCAAAGATAATGTCATGTTGGCATTTGAGTGAAAAACCTTGAAATATGGGTAGGATGATAACAGGCATTACACAGTAGGGAAACATCAAGAACAAAGACACACTTGGTAGACTCTGTCGTCCGTCGTACCTGATTTACCTTTTCCCTCTGTTCTACAGCATCCTATTCCCAATAGTGAATTTTTCCTGGAACCTCCATTTTGAGTTGGTATCTAGTCTAGCTATCCTTCATTCTTCAGATTTAGTCACAATTCCATCCTTACCCTCCACTCCTTACCCCTAACATTCCCATGCCTTTTGGCTCCCTGGAATGTGAGCTCCTCTGCAGCAAGGAATATATGGTTTTTTGTTTTTTTTGCCAATATTTGTATCTCTAGTGCATAATGCTTGATACATAGTAAGTGCTTAGTAAATGCTTGCTGTCATAATAAATGCTTACCAAATGTATTCAGGGAACAGGAAGAAGTAATCCAGTAATGTTATGCTGGAGTACAGAGTTGCATGAGATCAGGCTGAAAAAGCAGGTTGGTGAAGTACCTTGAATTCCAGGGTATGAATCTGGTCTTTATTCTTGTTACAACCTCTGACTCTTTATAAGTAGAGGTTAATTATTCAGTTGGTATATTATTCAGAACTATGGTATCTGCTACTCATATTTATACTACCATAAGGTAGAAAGAAGAAAGAATAAAAATAAAATCTGATAAATTATCTTTAAATTAATTAATAACAAGAAAGTTGGATGGGGAAAGAGGGTGAAATTAATGTATAAAACTAGGATTGAGGGTCATTTGTATATTTGATTTAAGCAAATACAATTATTTGTATATTTCAATTATTTCATTTGTATATTTATTTATTCTTTTAGTATTCATAGGTAACTGGAACATTAACAGAGTCAATGAACATTTTTAAAAAATTATTAAAGTTTCTTGTAAAAGAACACAAGCCAGTTAATCAACAAGCATTTATTTATCACTTATTATGTATCAGGCCCTGTTCTAAGTATTGGGAAAATAAAGATCAAAACTAGTCAGTGTCTGTAAAAATTAGATGGCAAGCCAAATTCATAAAATCTTTTTTAAAAAATTAGTTTGTAAATACAGAATTTATATACCTTCAAGCCGTTTCTTTCTTCTGTAGCCCCCCTCCATACCCCCACTGCTTAATATACTTTCAACTGAGCAAGATCTAGGAACATATAGGACACAGTTTTAAAGTCTAATTGAATACAATTATTAAAACAGAATAAACTATTAATACTAAAAATGTTCATTTTATTCCTACCATAAAAGCCACCAGAGTTTCAGAAACAGTTTCTCCATAGTGTGCACATTCTTGTCCTATTTCTCGAATAATATTCTTTATAACACATTCAGCTTGACTGTAAGCCATTCTGGTAAAATAAAACAATGATAAATTTGATATCTAAAAATTCCTTCATCTTCAATTTTCTCTACACTATAATATTTAAAAAATAGCAAGAATTATATACTTGCCATCCTCACTAGCTTTTAATAGTTTTATTGATGAAGAAACACCATTTACAGACATTTGGACCATAAAAGACAAAATCATTTCTTCCTGTTGCTTCAATGATAGGTGATTTTCAAAAAAATTCTTTTGAAGCATATTACTCTCTCTCTTATGCAATAAATATATATGATAACTGGTATAAAAGCATGTGATCTATAGAGGAGTTGCAGGGAAAGTAAAGTAACTTGTATAAAAGAAACATATACTTTTTCAAAGATGAAAAGTAAAAATCTTGCAATAATCCTTAATATCATATTTAATAATACTAATAGTTAGCCTTTATATAGCATTCCCCCAGGAGTTCAAGGATGCCTCCATTGTCCATTTCTGTAAAGGAAATAGAAATAGGTTGCCCTGTGACAATCACAGGGGTGTCTCTCTCTTAGTCATTGCTGGCAAGATTCTTGCCAGTTCTCCTTAATAGGTTGATCCCTCATCTAGAGGATATTCATCTATCTGAGAGTGAGTGTGACTTCAGAAAGGACTGAGGAATGGTTAATATGGTGTTTACTGCCTGACAACTCCAGAAGAAACGCCAGGAGCAGAAGAGAGGTCTGTACACAATGTTCAGCGATCTGACCAAGGCCTTTGATACACTCAGTCATAAGGGCTTGTGGAAGATCAGGGCAAAATCTACTTCATCAGTACTGTATCTCAGCATGAATGTTTGCATGGATTCTGAATGATGGATGACACTTTTGAACTTCCCCAGGCACCAGTGGAGTGAAGCAGGGCTGGATGCTTGCTCCCATGTTTTTTAGCATGATATTTCCAGCAATATTGTCAGAGGCCTTCAACAAGGGCAAAAACAACATTGAGGTCAACTACCACACTGATGGTAAATTATTTAATTTGAAAAGGCTACAAGCCAAGACTAAAGTGTCCAGAGCCGGTGCCCATCTTTTCCTTCACAGATGATTTTGCACTCATGAATCTGCAGCCTCTGAAGCTGAGATGAAACAAAGTATGGATCGATTCTCTGCTGCCTCTGCTAATTTTGGCCTAACAATTAACACCAAGAAAACAGAGGTTCTCTACCAGCCAACATCATACCATCCATATGTGGAACCATCAGTTACAACAAATGGAAAAATTCTGAATGCTGTGGATAAGTTCACTTACTTAGGCAGTACTTTCCATGGACATACATATAGACGATGAAGTTGATGCATACGTTACCAGAGCTAGCTAAGTGAAAGTGTGAGAGATAAGAGGGCTGCCTATCAAACTGAAGATCTACAGAGCTGTTGTGGTGACCTCATTATTGTTTTCCTATGAATCCTAGAAAGTATATGAGTGCCATGCCAGGACACTGAATCACTTCCCATCTGTATTGTCTTAGAAAGACTCTGAAGATCACCTGGCAGGATAAGGTACCTGGTAATGAGATCCTTTCTCTAGCTGAACTGCCAATCATCCAAACTTTCCACTGTAGAGCGCCCAGCTCTGATGGGCTGGCTATATTGTTTGAAGGTCAAATATATGTTTGCCTAAAAGACAGAGACCTCACACAAGGCACGTGCTCACATGGAGGTCAGAAGAAGCAATAAAGAATACTCTCACAGTCTTACTGAAGAATTTTGGATCAATTGTAAGTCATGGGAGACACTGGCAAAGGACCATCTGGTCTGGCATGCTTGTATCAAAGAAGGTGCTGTATACTCCATGAGCAAAGCAAAACTGCAGTAGCTCAAAAGAAATGTGCAGATTTGGACACATCTCTATCCTAAATGTTCATATGTACTATTTGTGTCTGATCTGTGGTAGGCTTCTGAGCTTGTGCTGGTCTGACCAGCCACAGTCAGACACACTGTACCTTGACCCTACATGGTGATGTCATTTTGGCCCTCTTTGGGAACAAATGACAACAGCTATATAGCACTTTAAAGTTTGCAAAGCATTTTACATATGTTCAATCATTTTATAGTAATGAGAAATTTAGAGAAATGAATCAATGAAACTTTTAGGACAACTTTGACAACTCTAACTTATCCATTCCTTCAAATTCTTCCAAATTCTCATGTTCAGTATATTCATAAAGTCAGCAGGCAAGTCTGCATCTTGAATACTTGACAACATGGGAAGCATAAGATCAAAATGCTCCATGGAAATTATTATTCTGAGGGGAGAAAATCCCCAAATACTTATTCACAGGCTAGATGAATTCGATGGTGTGTGGGGGAAGGGGAGAGATAATAAATAAAGGCTGTCAATACCCATCTTTCCAATATCTTCAGGATAAATCCTTTAATATTGAGCTGCTGCCAACATGGCATTCCTTTATATATGTTCAACCTGCCTCAGCTGGTCTTAGGATCACAGTTTAAGAACTGGAAGGTACTTCAGCGGTCATCTATTCCTTCATTTTACAAATAAGGAAACTGAGGCACAGGGAGATTAAGTGACTTGCCCAATGTCAAACAAGCAGTAAACATCAGGTGGGATTTAAACTAGCTTCTATGATTTCAGACCCAGTGCTTTTTCCTTTAGTATCATTTAATTACCAGATAATGACATCAGTCTAATACATTTAATTGTTCACATTACTAATGGTAAGAAAGAGTGGTGAAGTGCAGTCCATGCTATCTGTCAACTCCATACTCCCCTACCAACACAGATCCCAACTTTTCTTAGATGCCTTTTATAAGCTGCTTTGACCCCCCCAAAAATCATCACCTGATGACCAACCTTCTGATCATGAGTCTCTCTAAACTTAGCTACATCTTCAGGGAATAGTCCATAGACTGTGGCCAGCTATTCATATCCTCTTTAGAAAAGAAAATTTCATTAGTAAGCATTTATTTTCTCTCTCCCACCTCCTCCAATGGTGGAGGAGGGAGGGCAGAGACAAAACCTTTGTAACAAATAGATACAGTCAAGCAAAATAAATTCCCACATTGGCCATAATCCAAAACAATGTTTCATTCTGTACCTTAAGTCTGTTACTCTTCATCTATATAATATAGTATAAAGATTTGTTTCAGAGGAATACATCCAGGATCTGTGATTCAGCACTGTTAATACCTCCACTGACATGGCTCAAAACCTCTCTGAAATCTTAGTATGACGTTTTCAAGAGCTATGCTGACCATTTTAAAAAATGATTTCATTGCCCTGTATCTGACTTGGAAATGATCGATGAATCTCTAAGATCTTTAAGAACAGACAGTTCATTAGCAGGTTCATACTTGCAGCCCTTTAAGCTTGGCAGTCACTCTAAGACTGTGCCTTTCACTGGTACAGCTTTGGAGAAATCTGGGATGCTCATCTGCCATGATGGACTTGGGGTTTTCAGTCAACGGTGATGCCCCTTAGAGCATAATTTTCTTAAGGACTGTATGGTTAATTTTTTTTCCTTAAGTGTTTTTCTGATGTTATATTCATCAGGATTAAGTGCATCACAACTGCCCGCCAAGAAATGGCATATAAAGGAAAGAGTGCTGGATGTGGAAGCCTTGACTTCCCTGCTCTGCTGTTCAGATCTAGCCTTGTATTGCTTAAGCTCTCTAAGTCAGTTTCCTCATCTGTAAAATGAAGGGGCTGGATTTTCTGCTCTAACTCCTATATCTCTGTCATCCCTATAAAATGAACAGAGTGTTTCCAATCTATTTATGAATGAAATAGTCACTGATATCCTTCAGACACTTGACTAGGACAAGAACTACAAACTGTCTTCGCTCACAACTCAAGCTGAGACCCAGGATATCAGAACTGTAAGGGCGCAAAGAATCATAGGCTCCAGAACTAGAATGTAAGTTTCTTGAGGTTAGTGCTCCTCCTTTCCCCTCCTCCCATCCCTTCCTCTCTTCTGCCCTCCCATCCATTCCTTTTTCCCCCTTCCCTCTCATCCCCTCCCCTTTTCTGCCTTACCCTCCCCTCCCATGCTCTCCTCTGCCTTCTCTTCCCTTCCCTCCCTCCCCTCCCTTCATCTTTGTAATACTGTGCTACTTCATTTGTCATGCTTAAGATGTGAATCTTAACTACCCGGGTGACTTTGGTAAAGTCACTTCACTTCTGTGTCCCCATCTGTAAAATGAGGCCGTTGGCCCAGATAGTGCCTTTCACCTCTAGATGCTATGAATTCCCTTCTCTGATGTTCTTTTAAAAACTGATCCATAGGATCGTAGATTTAGAGTTGGAAGGGGCTTCCCTTAAAGCCCTTTAAGCCAACATTTCTGTTTGAGCATCACTACAACCGTGTGAGGAAGGCGCTATGACTACTGTCATTTTATAGCTGAGGACATTGCGACATTGTAGCAACTTACTAAATGCTTCTTTATTTGAACGGGATGGAATCCCAGAGATCATTGTGCAACCTCATCATTTTGCAAACCAGGGAAATGAGGCCAAAAGAAGTGAAGAGATTTGTCTTAGGTCCCACATGTGGGAATTAGGTGGAGGCAGGATTCCCACAGACCTCAACTCCACCTGACCATTTTCCTGCTCACAGCGGGTCCTGCTTGTCCTTGCCGTTTCCTACGTGGGGCTCCGTCACCCGCCAGAGGAACCACGTCCCTGCTGTCCCGGGGGTCCCTGATCTCTAGGCACTGGGCTAGTCCCCGCGGGGGCACAGATACCAGGCAGGCCCTCCCTCATGTGACTCAGAGAACCGGCTTCAGGGCCCGCTCAGCCCCAGGACCCCGCAACCGTGCCAGGACCGCATTCAGCCGCCTCCGCCCAAATGTACCTGCAACTGCTGGAAGGAAGGACGCCCGCCTGGCAGCCTGGCCCCGGCCTGGGCTCGGCCTCACTCTGCACTGTTGTGCTCCCTGTGTTACCAGGGACACCGAACGCGGCCCGGGAGTGGGCGGGGCTCAGCCTGGGGTTCTTTCCTGGGTGACCATCTCCGGGCGTTCTGATCTATGTCTTGCCACTGGACCCAGAAGGTGTCCCGGGAGAGAGTGGGGCTGGTGACTTTGCACAGCCCTGCCTCACTTAAATCCAGTTTACTTGTACAGTTTACTTGTAAACACACCGTGCTCCTCAAGAACGAAGGACAAACAACAGCCACCACCTCTGGTGCCAAACCCGGGAGACATGGAGCCTGCAGAATTCTTACATTGGAAGGGACTATCGTGGGGGTGTGGGGGTGTGGGAGGATGATCTATTTAAGGCTGAAAGGGATCTTGGAGGTCAAGTACAACCTCTTTATTTTACAGAGGAAGAACTGAGGCACATGTTGTTAAGTCGTTTTCAGTGACCTCATTTGGGATTTTCTTGGCAAAGATACTGGATGGTTTGCAATCTCCTTCTTCAGCTCTTTTTATAGATGAAGAAACTGAGACAATAGGGTTAAGTGACTTGCCCAGGGTCACACAGCTAGTAAGTGTCTGAGGCCAGAATTGAACTCAAGACTATGAGTCATCCTGACTCTAGGCCCAACAATGTACCCACTATGCTACCTAGGTACCCAGAAGATTTGTCTCAGCATGTGTCAAGAAGTTTCCTTACCTAGGAGTTTCCTATACCTCTGAGATAACAAGTCTAGTACTTAGTCTTTATCCCTAATAAAGGACAGGAGAAGTGCATTATTCAGAATATTATAAAGAGCAGTGCAGGATACTAATAAAAGGAAAAGTTATACCATGCATGGAAGACACCCTGGAAATGAAAACAACTTTACCCTAGAAAGGAGAATTCTTAAAAAAAACACCTAAATTCATTTTCTTTTTGGCTAGTTTTATTGAATTTGTAGAATAGTTAACTACTTTAATATAGTATGTCCAGATTTCTGCAAAGCATGTGACACAATCTTTCATGATTTCCATGTGAACAAGGTGCTGTGCTGAGATATGGAGATACAAAGGAAGGCAAAGACCAAAACAAAAAATCCCAGGAAAAAAGAAAAATTAGATGGAAATCCAAATTTACAAGATCTTAAAAAAAAACCCAACGGTGTTTGTAAACACAGAATCTATATACCTTAAAGATCTTTCCCTCTTTCATAAATTCTCCCCTCTCTTATTATTTTAATATATTTCCATTGGAGGTCTCCAGCAGTGTGCCACACTCCTTTGCTTTCTGTCTTATTCTGCTTAGAATTTCTGTTGATAATTTGGATGGAGAGGTAGAATACATTACATTTCTAGATAACTTGAAACAGGAAGAGAATGTGCTGGATACCAAAACTGAGATTCAAACTAATTTAGGAAAAAACTGGAATGACGGACCAAACTTAGCAAAATGAAATTCAAGCAACATAACAAGTCTTGTACTTAGGGGTTTTTTTAATCAATTGCAAAAATATGAGATGAATGAATGAATAAATGAATTTAAAAGTATTTACTAAACTCTTATATAAGCATTGTGTTAAACTCTGAAGATCGGCGTAAAACACAAAGTGGCCCCTGCTCTCAAGGAGATTACATATGAGGGGTCAGGGTGTACATATGAGGGCAGGTGTAAAGGTCAGGTCCTCTGTAGGGCAGACAAATTGCCTAAAATCAAAAACAACAAAAACTTACTGCAGTCTTCAAGTACATGATAAAAATTAGTGTCCAGATGAGAAATGACATCTCTGAAGAACTGGGCTTTAAAAGAGACTGGCAACTGGAGATGGTGCAAAGGACAGCTGAGGATCCAGAGAAGTTTAGAAACTGCCACGTGAGAAATGGTTGAAAAATCTAAGGGATAATTACACTGAGAAAATATACCTTAGGCTTGATAATTGTCTTTAAATATTCACAAAGCATGCTTGCAGAAGTAAGGTTAAATGTATTGTGTGTGACTCCCCAATACAGAACTAGGATCAATTAAATGTTAAAATTTATAGGAAGGTCGTTTTGACTCAGTGTTAAGAATCTTCTAAATAATTAAAGAGATGGTAAAATGAAACAAGCTGTTTAACAAAACAGTGAGCTCCCCAGGGCTGAACGAGCTTCAGCAATGCCTGGATAACCATCTCTTAGAAGCATTGTAGAAGAGACTCATGCTACCACTTCTAGGGCTGTATCCCAAAGAGATCATAAAAATGGGAAAAGGACCCACATGTACAGAAATATTTACAGCAGCTCTTTTTGTGGTGGCCAAGAACTGGAAATTGAGGAGATGCCCATCCATGGGGAATGGCTGAACAAGTTGTGGTAAATGAATGTAATGGAATGCTATTGTGCTGTAATAAATGATGAACAGGCAGACTTCAGAAAATCCTGGAAAGACTTATATGAACTAACGCTGAGTGAAATGAGCAGAACCAGGAGAACATTTTACACAGAAGAGCCACATTGTGAAATGACTAACTTTGGTTAGTCCCAGCAACACAAAGATCTAAGACAACTCCAAAAGACTCATGATGGAAAATCCTATCCACATCCAGAGAAAGAGCTGTGGAGTCTGACTGCAGATCAAAGTATACTATTTGCTCTCTTCTTTTGTTTTGTTTCTTCTTTCTCATTGTTCTTCCCATTGGTTCTGATTCTTCTTTACAACATGACTAATGTGAAAATATGTTTAATATGAATGTATATGTAGAGCCTATATCAGATTGCACCCCGTCTTGGGGAGAGGGAGAAAATTTAAAACTCAAAAGCTGATGAAAGTGAATGTTGAAAACTAAAAATAATTAATAAAAAAAAGAAGAGACTCATGCACTGAGAAGCAGGTCGGACTCTAGACAAGCTCTCAAAGCCTCTAGGATAGAGCCTTTGCTCTTCTCATTTACAATTAGGTCCCCATTAATTCAAATAATGAATCTTGAGAAATGGTTGAATTATTCAGATTCACACTGCATACTTCCATTGGGCTGGAACCAGTAACCATATTTTACATAATTGTAACTTCAAATAGTGAGAATTCAGATGCCTGTAATTACTTCACAGGATTTGTTGTGGGAAAAAAGACATCTATGTTCAAAACTATAAGGGGTGATAAAAGGAAGGATGTGGTAAGTACCAAATGAATGATACAAAAAATTGTTGCTATGAGTTCAAAGGAGGGGCCAAGTATAACCTAGGACAAAGTAGGAACTTAATAAATGCCAATTTATTCATTATAAATTAATTATAAATTATTTATATAAATTGCATAATTTATATATTATAAATTAATTGTAATTATAAATTACATCACTTATATATGTTATAAATTAATTATAAATACTAGCCCTCTGATCCTGACCCTAACTTAATCTTTTCAGTTTGAACTAGTACTGATGATATTCAGGAAAAAACTCCTTTGCTGGCTCCTTTCAATCATCTCAGTTCAAGCCTTGGCCTTCCTCCAAGACTGGGACCTGGAGGATTCATTTAAACAGTACCCTAAGGCTATACTGATATGGTACAGTAAATTGAAGGTATTAAAGATTATTCAGGAAAGGAAATAAAGCATTTTCAGGCAAAATATTGCCAGAGAGAAGAAGCTTTGGAAGTTTTATTGTTCCTTTGTGGGCAATTGGGAGTGAATACTGATTTATTGATTGAGGCTGTCTTACATTAATCAGGGGAATTAACCAAGGACCTCTTTTTGCAAGGCCATTTTGATGTCTGTACAGGCAGGATAAGAGAACCATATCTCTGTTCAGGTGGAGTTAGATGGAAATCAGACTAGCTTGGCCCTCTAGGATGAATTCCCTGTCCACACTTTTCCAAGGTGGTTTGGGAGGGTGTTCATTATCTGAAAGGACTCGTATTCTTGCTTGGCTATATATAACACTGACTGGCTGAATGAATCAACTTCAGACCTCTTAAGAACAAGCTGCTACACAGTCTTCAGTGGGAGTATTGAGCTAGAATTATATCTATCTGTTCCACAGCAGTTATTAGCAGTTAAAGAGTATAATGTTTTATTTTAGACTCAAAATAAAATGTCCATTCTCTGGTCCTGAGCAGTCCTACCCTGGATCAAAAGGGCAACAGTTGGCTTATTCTCTGTCTCCCATTGGACACAAATGACAATCATGGATAGTGAGCACACATACTTATCAATGCAAGTAGTAAAACAGAAATCTGTAGTGAAATACAGATTAATGTAGACTATGGACGATTCCCAAATCTTCTTTGATTCAGGAGCAAAAGAAAATCTCAGTTCAATCAAGGAGACAGTAATCTCACTGAAGAAATCCCTGATTTCTAATCCCTTAATCATCCCTGAGGTGTACCCTGGGAACCAAGGGATATGTTACGGAGTCAGCTGTCCCAAGATTCCTATGACTCTGCCAACTTAGATAAATATTTTGGACCTTTTCTCTACAGCTCCATTTTTCTGATTCTCTCTCTTATCCGTGGGTTTAAATCCTATCTCTGACAATACCTAGGTGATTTTGAGCAAATCTCAGCAGTTGCCTGGATCTCAATAACTTCTGTAAAATGAGAGAGTTGTTGTAAATGGTCTTCCGGGCCCTTGTAGCCCTGAACCCTATAGTAAATGGTGTCTTATAAA
>CM053770.1:365390494-365403799 GCA_028658325.1 Potorous gilbertii | reverse complement strand
TGTCGCAAGATTCCTATGACTCTGCCAACTTAGATAAATGTTTTGGACCTTTTCTCTACAGCTCCATTTTTCTGATTCTCTCTCTTATCCGTGGGTTTAAATCCTATCTCTGACAATACCTAGGTGATTTTGAGCAAATCTCAGCAGTTGCCTGGATCTCAATAACTTCTGTAAAATGAGAGAGTTGTTGTAAATGGTCTTCCTGGCCCTTGTAGCCCTGAACCCTATAGTAAATGGTGTCTTATAAATCCTGAATTTCGTAAACCAGGTGTGATTCCAGGTCATGATTAGAAAAGAGAGGAATAAAGCAGAAGTAGTAGAAACATAGTTAGTGGCAGAGCCCTGGCTTTGCTAGGGCTCTGCCACTAACTATTTATGTGACTTTCAACAAGTTTACTTTTCATGCCTCAGTTCCCTCATCTGCAAAAGAAAGAAAACAATAAGGTTGGACTAGATCTCCAAGGTCCCTTTGGTTTTAGCATTCTGTGACTCTAGATTTAAGAGGAATAAAAGGAAATATTAGTTAGAAAAACCCATCAGCTTTAGAATCAGTTGGCTCTTACAACTTCTAAAAGATAAAATTTTCCTCCCCATTTTTAACAACTATATTTTATGTGTTCAGTCTTTACAAGCTCAGACTTTAATCATATTAAATCGATTTTTAAACTGGTTTGGGTTTTTAAGTGGACTATTGAAATTATGCATCTTTAATAAAAATGGGGTTTTTTTTTTGAGAACTCCAACAGGGACTAAAATTTAAAACACAAATAGGTTGTTAAAGTGCTGCGAGTGCTTCCAAGGCTTTGAATTTTGATCGCTAATCAAACAAAAAAGGAGGTAGTTTTCTTTGGAAAAAAAAATTGCATGTCACATTTTCATTGCACAAAGTGCTGTTTACACAATCAAAAAATATATTCAAAAAATAATTATATTTTTTAACAAGCATTTCAATAATTACATCATCTGCAAATACATTGTTTTTGCTTTATGCAAAGGACATATTTCTAAAGTTATAGGTAAACCAGATGTTTGCTAACTAAATTATATTTTAAATTGGGAGGGTTACTTGCTGTGACAAACCTTGTAACTCCTTTTCTAATGAGTTGTTTTGGAATGTGGATTACTACAGTGTACTTTGTATTTTGTAAAAGGGGCTTTTGTAATTGTAGTTGTCTTAAGGGGAAGCACATTTGTGTAGCTCATGTCCCTGCTTCTCCTCAAAAGATTCTGGTCTCACAGCAGCTCAGTCTTATCCTGAGGACCTAATCCCAGGGGGCAGTTCTCCCTCTTTGTTTCATTGATCCCATCCTGGAATTTTAGTTTGAGGAAATCTTCAAAAATATACTCATGAAATTTCTGAAATAAAGCTTAGGTACAGCTCGTGTCTAGGTTTGTCTATTATGAAGGTAACGAGGTCCTCAACTCTACAAAGGATATTTGGTGTACAATATAGTTATATAGTATGCGATAGCCATTATTTTTCACACAGCCTTTCCTAAAAATGCATAAGATGGAAAAGATTTGTAAGCAGATACAGAAACACATAAAGCATTCAACTTGCCCATGACTTTCCTAGGAAGGTAAACGTATGTTGGGGATGCTACTTAGCAAGGTTTCCCCTTCCCATAGACCTGCAAAGTCTGAGTAATCTGCTGAATTGGTCTCTCCTCTCCCCTTTTCCCTTTTCCACCTATGGTATAGCTTTTGACCATCAGAAGCAGGGTGATCTATTTTTTGAGGAAGAAAGTGGGTGCTAGATAGATATTTCAACTCGGGAATTCTTGGAGGGGGTAGTTTTTCCAACAAGTTTCTCTTCCAAGTCTCCTCTTTCTTCCACTTCCACTTAGTATCTTGTAACTTGATAGCATTCTGTTCCTTTAGCAAGGTGCTACATCCTGGGTCAGGAGCCCTTCCAGTGCCTTCAAGCAATGGCTTATGCTTCGATGCTCACCAGGTTGATTAGGGGAGCTCATGAAATTGATCCAAGCTCTTGATGCAAGTCCCGTCTAAAACCCACCCACTACAAAAAGCCCTTTTCAATCCCTCTAAATGATTGGTCTTTCTCTCAGCTGATTATCTCAAGTATTCACACATATGTCTTTTTTTGTACATAGTTATTCACATGTTGTTTCCCATTGTCCCTGATCCTAGAGGGTAGGAACTTTTTTGTTTTTTCATTTATTTTCTTTTGTCTTTCTTTGGATCCTTTACTGTAGAGTTGGGGACCTCGTTACCTTCAGGTATTAACACAATACCTGGTCCAAGTTGAGTTTTTAAACTAAAAGAACATGACAAAAGCCACCCCTCTCATAAGGAAGAGATAACACTATAGTCAAGACTTCGCCAGAGTCCAGAAGCTGGAAGCATAAAGCTTAATTGCCATATGCCTAATGGATCTGTGCCTTGCTGTAGCAACTACTTTCTGTGGCCCTGACAAGTCTTCTAAACTCTCTCAGTTTCATTATTTGGATAATGGAATTAATAATAACATCTACTTCGTAAGGTTCATCAGACTCAGTTAAGATAATTTATGTAAAGTGCTTTGCAAAACCTAAAATGCTGTATGTATGTGTGCTAACAATATTCCTTTACCACTTCTACAAATGAACTTCCTTTCCTTTATAACAAAGAAAAACAGTTACTCAAAAAGCAACTGATTCGATGACCATGTCCGATAACGTGTGCAAATATTTCGCCCTAGTGGTCTTCTGTTTTATTATTTGTTCTCTGTGATGATTACTGGCTTTCTAATTACTTAGATTTTTGTTTCAGTTTAGTTATCTTTTCATTTACTATATTTATTGCTTAAATTATATATAATTTACACATGTATCTGATACATATTATCATTACAGCTACGTAGTGAAGTGTAGTCAGTTCAAATCCTATCAGACACTCACTGGCTGTGAGACCCTGGGCAAGTCACTTCACCCTGTTTGCCTCAGTTTCCTCATCTGACAAATGAGCTGGAGAAGGAAATGGCAAACCACTCCAGTATCTCTGCCAAGAAAACCCCAAATGGAGTCACAAAGAGTCAGGTACAACTGAAATGATTCAACAATTTTTAGGGAATTTATTCCTTAGGCAAGATTTTGGAGCTCTTGTTCCAAGCTGTTCATTCCCTTTCCAATTCTTTCTTTCATAGCTCTCATTTCTTTTCCATTTTTCCCTTCATCATTCTTATTTCTTGTATAAGAAAATTTAGACTCCTTTTTAAATACTTGCTTCATTTTTTCCATGAATTCTAGATGAATTTGTGCCTAACCTTCTCTTTCATGTTTTGTTTGTATTTGCCTGGGAATTATTTTCTTCTTTTGGAATTTTGTCTTTAGTGTCTCTATTACTATAATAGTTTTTTATATGGTGGTATCCTTTGTTGTTCATTCTCCCAGCCTACTTTTTAAATTCAGACTTTGTTAGGGTCAATCTCTGTGCATGTCTGGAAGGAAAGTCTGGGTTGGTGGTCCTGTTCTTTTTTGGAGGACTGAGCATTGTGGTATTCTAGGATTTCAGAGATTTCAGGGGAAACCTTAGGCTCAAGGTCTATAAGCTTTCAGTGCTCCCAAAGTGGTCTGGTACATGGCAAAGTCTACTTGCTATCCACTTGGTCTGAGCCTTGAAAGTTCTTGATAGGAGTTTGGATCTAAGCAGCATGCCCTTGGGCTTGCCTGTTCAGAGTTTCAATAGACTGCCAATCAATCTAGCTTCTGTCACAGCTACAGGTTCCTCTTTAGTCCAGGATTTCTGCCTTGGTTATTCCATGGCAGGCTTCAGACTAGGTTGGAGACTGAAGTTAAATCCCCACTGGGATTTGAGTTACAGTGTTTACTTGGTTTGCAACTCATTCCTTGCTTGGCACATAGTTCAGGGCTCCTGAAGGCCCCACACCCTGAAATGCCACCCTAGGCACAAGTACCATCATTAATATTCCATGGATTTGTGCCCTGGAACTGGCAGTGAGTGACAGAACTGCCAACTGGCAACTGAATTATTTGAACCTCTCAATGCTATATCTAAGACAGTGTGGGGAACTTGTGGCTTTGATAACACAGCACACAGGAGGGCTGCTGGGTTCATTCTTAACTTGGTCAGACAGCAAAGACACTAAGAAGGGGTTCATAATCTTACTTTGTTCTAGTCTAGTTTTCTCAGAAGGGGATTGTCAATATTGGGAGCACAACTCCTACAGCATTTCCTAATCACCCTTCTCATGGGGGCTGGTGAAAAGGGGGAGCAACTACCCCTACATCTTGATGGGGTAGTTGATGAGACAAACACAAGTTGTGTTTCCCTTAAATGTCCTCAAGCCTCAGTGGGGGCCAGTTGAGGCATATACAGCATTCTAGCTTGTGCATTCAACCCTAAGGGTTTCCCATTCACTGACCAGTGCCCACCTGCTTTACAGAGCAACAGCAAAGAAGGCATCTCCTCAGCAATAGCTTCACAAATTTACATCACCTTATCCCTGTATCTCACTTCCAGGTTGCAGCGGATGCTTGCAATTTAAACTCAAATGTTTATATTTTTTATCATTATATAATGCTGCACAAGTGTGGTGAAGATGTTTTGAACCATAATTGTGAGAAATCATATCTAATACCTGAAAACAAGAGATTGTTATGGCTATGAAACTGAACTCTAAGAAATAATAACAAAAATCCACTTTACACACACTAAAATCCACCTTACACTAAAATCTACCTTACTTACAACACCACATATGGCCTTCTAGATCCTTAAGTGTGGCCTTTTAAAGGATTTGTTCTGTAAAAGTAGGATTCAGTTAAAAGGTCACACTTAAGGATTTAGGAAACCACATGTGACCTCAAGGTCACAGGTTCCCCATCCCTGGTCTAAGATCTCCTTTTTCCCTGGTTGAATGTTCAGTTTATCTCCAAGTAAGCCAAAAACCTAATCGAAAAGGATGTTGTATAAGAGCCTCTTCAAATTGAAGGGCTAAAGGAAAAAAAATGGAAGAGCTCAGGGATCTCCATTTTATTGATGCTAGACCAGAAATATGCAGCAACTTTAGTTCACGTTAATTTCCCTATAGGGTAATAGAGATTATTTTTAGAAGTCCTGATGGAACATGGAGAAAATGAAGGAAGATAACGGAAAGGGCCAGAAAAGAGTACCTAACCAACCAGAAATATAACAGAATGCTCTTTCCTCTGGTTCAGCTCTTAGAGTATCTAGGGATTTTGGAAAGGGTGGGTGAGAAATGGGAAGAAAAAGCAGTCAAGTTCTTTCACTTTTTAATAGTTAAAACACCATTTTCAACTCTGGAAGGTCAATGCTGTCCCTGGACTGTCATGAGAATATCTGACCCAGATGAGTCACATGAAATTCTCTGCACACTAGAATTCAAATATCAGCATAGTACTGGAAAAGATACAGCCAATTCACTCACTCAGTGAAATGCTTATCTCAAATTCCCAAGTTATAGATAAATTCAAATACAGCCATTTCATTCCAATTTCATTTGTTCCCACTATAAGGAAGAGAGCTACATATTCTCAGAGTATTAGCTGATTCAAAATCCCCGTGCTTAATAAAAAAAAAAACATTGTTCCTTGGACATGGATAAAAAGTTTTTGATCATTTCTGCTTCCAAAAATATTTCTTTCATTGATTTTCACATGTTTGCAGTACCTAGAAAATCTGATCTGGCTTTACTTAATTACTTTGAAGAATAACGTTTATCATATTTTGGATCATATGTTTCACTTGATATGTCATACAAGTATGAGTTATATCTGGGACTGTATTACCTAGATGGCCCAGTTCTGGGATACCTAGCTCAGCCCTGGTCTGTGTGAAGTTCTTGGACATGGCTCTGTCTTGGTAAAGATCCTCTTTTGTCCCTCTCATATTGCCTCTTCCACAGCCCTCACTGGCTGCAAGGTAGGGAATGGGGTTCCCTCTGGCCAGTTATTTTGGTTTCTCCAAAGCCCATTACTTTTAACTCAATCACTTAAAATTTATTCAGTATTTATTTCCTAAGAGTTTCTGAAGTTTTTGGCTTTTTTACTTTCAACTTGTAAAAATTCTAATTTACCCTTCCCTCTCCCCTCCCATTCTGCCTCCCTCCTCTTTGATTTCTCTCTTTTCTTTTTTCTTTGTCTCTCTTTCTCTCCTTTTACTTCTCTCTCCTTATTTGATCATGACATGAAACTGAGGTTTATTTGTGTATATACTGTAGTTGTTGGGGCCAGGGCTGTGTTAGAGTAGCTCTACCCGGAGCTGATTGTTAAATTTTCAATGTGAACATTTATACATTAGAAATTCCTAAGAATCAGGGCTTGGTTTATTGTTTTATTGATTGTCTTGACTTTAGAAATTGCTGATAATGTAGGATAAACTTTAAAATGTTCACAGACTGCTCTATAAACACTACTTGAACTCAGCAGAAAAGCAGTGGAAAACTTAGGGAATGATGTTATCACTACCCTGCAGGCCTGGGGACTGAAGGCTCATAATTATGGAGCTGCTGCTGCTGTTAATAACTGGAATTTATTTACACAACATTTTAAGGTTTACAAATTGCTTTCCATTAATTATTTCATTTGAGCCTCATAATACCCTGGTATAAGCTGACTTCCTTAGACACGGATAAAAAGTTTTTGATCATTTTTGCTTCCAGAATATTTCCCTCATTGATTTCCATGTTTGCAGCACCTAGAAAGTCTGATCTGGCTGTACTTATTTACTTTGAAGAAATGTTTATAATTTCTTTTGGACCTTATATTTTCCTTGTTATATCAATCTTTTAATCAATAGATCAATCAATTAATCAATTTTTCTTCAGTTATTGAATACTGATCTGGGGCTGCTTAGTCAACTAAATTTAATTCCACAAGCATTTATTAAATGCTTATAATGTACTTGGACTGTGTTAGGAGCTACAGGTAAAATGACAAAATAATATCTGCTCTCAAGGCACTTATATTTTACTAAGGTGGGATAGGAATAACTATTTTTTGTTAAAAATTACCTTACAAAAAAAGTTGCCTTTTCACTTGTATATGACCAGTGGTTTTTTTCTGGTGGGTCAGCTGGCTTTGATGGAGTAAAGAGCCTCTCCTACTCCTGTATTATAGATGAACAGAGATTATTTTTTGCCTTTAGCTGTATCCTCAGTGCCTGGCACTCAGGCATTTAATAAATGCAAGTTGATTGACTGATTGAAGTAATGGCTAATTGAATTTTCCCCTCATCTTGCAGTTTCACTGTGGTCAATCTTTATTGATCCATCTTGGATAAATTTATTACTTAATATATTTCCTTCCTAAATAAATGGGAACAAAAGGGAATACTCATTTACATAGCACTTACTACATACCAGTCACTGCACTGAGTGTTATTGTGGTTTTTAACAAATACAATCTACAAAGCTCAGAATGGCCTCCCAAATCCTCCATGATTTAGAGTAAGTTGCTATTTTAGCCTTCCCTCTCCTCGAAGATTTTGCTTTAGCCAAACTCGAATTCTCGCTGCTCCTTGAAAATATCCTATGTTTTCCGGATTCCAGGTTCAGTGTTTTTCCTGACAAACACCCCTGCACTAGTAACATGGCATCCTTCCTCCCCTTTTTCAAAGCCTTAGTGAATCAGTTCATTTCTACAATGGAAAGTTTGCCCCCTTGTCCTATATCTGATATGCCTTGTCAAACCCTATAATTGGATTACTCCTACTATCTACCACCTTTATTCCTAGTTGTGTATTGCTGAATGGCCTGGAGAAAGTCAGGACACCATGGTTAGTGGGTGGGTCCACTATAGATTTATGTTAAGTGATCTTAGCTTGGACCTCACTATAAGAAGACAACCCTTTCATACCTCCCTAATACCTTAAAGCAACTGCTTCACACCTTTTCAGTCCTTCTCAAGGCTGCCACAATACCTCCTCCTCCCTTCCTCTTGCAGGGAAGAACCTTCTCTCATAATTCACTAAAGAAATTAAGCCCATTGCACAGGAGATCCCTCTTCTTCCTTGCTCCCCATTTCCTATCACTCAGATATCTTCCTTCACCATTTCATCCTTGACCCTTGCCCCTTATGAAGAGGTGACCCTTGTCTTTGCCAAGGCAAACCCTTCCACAGGCACACATGATTCCATTATTGTTATACCGTTTTCACAGTCTCACCCTGTCATTGTGTCCCTGCTCTCTGAGAAGGGCCACTGAAGGATTATCTGCTCTCAGGTAAAAATGGAAGGAATGTTAAGGGATAAGTCGGGGAGGGCAGGTGGCAGGGTAGGCAGGAAGGAAGCTTCAGAAAGGCAGCGCTTGGCACAAAACCATGGTTACTGAGGCATGGATCACAGGGATGTGAAAAACCTCAGACATCATCTAGTCCAATCTCCTCATTTAATAATGAAGAAACTGAGGCTCCAAGGGGGAGTAACTTGCCCAAGGACAAAGAGATAATAAATAACAAAGCCAGAAGTCATAGCCTTGTGTTCTGACTCTAAAATCTACGTACCTTCTAGTAACTGATGTTAATTCTAGCCCCTCGTTCTCATCATCATTTTGGCTTCAGTTCTTATGAAAAGTTTGTCAGTACCCACACCAGGGGTGTCAAACTCAGAAAGAAACAGGGGGCACAAAACCATACATAAGGATCCCTGTGGATCAGATATTGACACAGAAAACCATATATTGACATTATCTGTTTTCTGTTGTATTTTTTTTTGGTTAAATATTTCCCAATTATATCTTAATTTGGTTTAAGCTACACTCTGTGGGCTAACATGTTTGATCTCTGACCCAGACCACTAACTTGTTCTTTTAAGTTCCAGTTACTCAGAAACCAGTCTGTCATACTTAGTGTTTTTATTTCTGTAAAGGGGAATAAAATATTGTATTAATTTAGGGAAGGGGGGAATTACACCATTTTGTAATTACTTCTTAAATATACTTATTTATAGTGTGATAAGAGAATTGGATCAATGACATTTTAAAGGAGAGCCTTCAAAAACACATTATGTCATTGTTTCAAACTATCATTAGCATTTTATTTAACTTTGAGATCAATTCCAACTAATGGAGGCCCTGAGAAATTGGAGCTAACTCATAGACTACTGTTTCACTTAATGTGATATCATAATCGCTACAAAGAGACAACTGAGAGACTAATATTGTTCTGTAAAGAAAAGCCAGGTCATTTTGAATTTGTTCTTAGCAACGTTATTTTGTTAAAATTCAAGTCATTTCCTCTAAAAGGAGATACCATATTCTTTCTCTGTCCCTTTTCAAACTCAGAAGTTTGTCAGACAAACCAACCTTTTCATTTTACCTTTGAATGTTTTGTTTAAAAAAAGCTTACATTTGACTGGAAATATACAAAATTTATTCATTCATTCAATTAAAAATTATATATTTATTAAGCACCAACTGGTTCCAGGAACTGTGCTGGACTGGAAATATAAGGGGGAAAAATGGAACAGTTCCTACATTCACAAAGTTCACATTCTGTTGAGGAGTACACAATATGTACACAGGAAAATAAAGGCAAGATAATTTGAAGAAGAAGACACAACTAACAAGTAGGGAAATTAGGAAAGGCTACTTTTAAGAGAGAGTGCCCTGAGCTGTGCTTTGAGGGAATCTAGGTATACTGTGCATTGGCGTGGAGGAGGGATCCTAGAGAGGCAGTGATTTAGAGCTGGAAGAGAACTTAGAGATCACAGAACATAATTTCCTCATTTTAAAGATGAACTCGTCAAGGTCCAGAGAAATCAAGTAGCTTGTCCAAGATCATACACAAAGTAAGTGAAAGAGCTGGGGAACAAACTCAGGTCCCACACTCCATATCTAAAGCTTTTCCCCTCTCCAAACTTCATGGGGCATAGACTATACAAAGGTGAGCAGATAGGATGGTGTAGGGAACCTCTGGCCTCAAGGTCACATATGGCCTTCTAGATCCTCAAGTGAGGCCCTTTGAATCTAAACTTCACAGAACAAATCTGAAAAACTTGGATTCAGTGAAAGGACTTTACTTGAGGACCTAGAGGACTGCAGGTGGCCTTAGGGCCTCAGGTTCCTCACCCTTGGTCTATGCTTTCTCCTAGAGAGACTTATAAGGGTACATGTATGAGGAAACCAGTTTGTCCTGCCACCTGCCCTCTCTCTTGACCATCCATTGTTTACTGAGCTTTCTTGGACTCTAACTGAATCTGTTAGGCTACTTGTGAGGGATTCCCAGGATGCAAGTGATATTTAAAAGGATTAATCATTAAAAGGATACACCTCCTGTGATGTAACAGTATATATCCCCTACTCAGTATCAAAGGTGGCCTCCAAAGAAGTAATTTAATACTCTTATCTGAAGGATCCCCAAGCTCAGTTCCCTGTCTTGTTCACTCAGTGAGTTCCAATTTGGTTCTTTCCCAGTCATCTGCATAGGTAGAAGTAGGGCAAACTCATAAAAAACTTTGCAAGCCTTAAAATGCTTTATAAATGCTAGATGTTATTTTTATCAAAGATTGTGACCCTAATTTCTAGGCTCTTCCCACTACTTCATAAGCAATATCATGTTGGCCAGTACATGTTATTGAAAGTTTGTTGACTCAGTGACCCACTGTTCCCAGACTTGCTTGTCAATCAGTGTTGGGGTGATGTGTCAACCAGTCTTCTAATATTTGTGATGTAATCAAGGCACCTCCTACCTGTGTTTACCTGAAAATTGTCATGTATTTTTTACCTTGGGGAGGAGCTGAGAGGCAAGGACCCAACCTTTTTAGCTGATGTGGACCTATCTGAACTGTCTCTATTTCTTTATGAAAGTTAACAATAAAAACTGACTCCCCCTTGAAGCCATCGCTGATCTCCAGGGATCAGACAGTCAATGTGTTGCTATCTTGACATATTTATAAAAATTCCTTTGGGACAAAAGTCCAAATGAAGAATTTCCTTTCAACAATATAATGGGTTCAAGTGCACAATTAAAATCTACCAATGCTGCTACCACTACTGCTGCTGCTTCTCCTCCTCCTCTACTATAACTAGCTAACACTTATACAGTGCTTTAAAATTTACAAAACACTTTTCTTCTGTTATCTCATTTGATTCTCAAATACAACCTTGTGAAGCAGGTACTATTGTTAATCTCATTTTACAGATGAGGAAACTGAGGTTGAAAGGTTAAGTGACTTGCCCAGGGGGGCACCCAGTTAGTAAGTGTCTGAGGCAAGATTTGAACTCAGGTTTTCCTGACTCTAGGTCTAGTATCCACTTCACAGGGGGAATGTAAGGATCAAATGAGATAATTATATAAAGTACTTTATAAAAAGTGCTACATAAATGTTACTGTTGTTACTGTTAATAGTATGATTATTATAATCTAGGGAAAATTTCAAGTTTGGATTACATTATGTGGATTTGAAGCAAGCCACACACTTTCTTTTTTAGCCTACAACATTCTTAAGTAATCACTTCTGAAATTCCCTGTCACCATCTTCTGTATTCTCATTTTGAAATAGGTTTGGAGTTGCATGATATGCCTCCTTGGAAGTATGGTTAATTCTTCTTAGGCGCTTTGCCTATAATTCAAATATCTGTCATCAGATAATCATGGGTGAATGTTAGGGTCACATAACTCAGTGGTTATGTCTGTTGGAGAATACTATCAACCTATTTGGGGAGGTGGTCCTATCAGCTGGTTGAATGACTGTGGGTCAAAGATAGGAGGCCAAATTAAAAGTAAAGAGATGTATTAGCATGTTGAGGAATCTTCTTTTGCTAAAAGCAAGTTCAGATCCTTGGGGTACAGATTTGACTTTTATAATCTTTCAATCCCACATAACCAATCTGCAGCAATTTAGTTTAAAAAGTAAAGTATTTCACAGGAGTGGGAGAGGTAGAGGGAAAAAAAGGTAGATCAGTGGGGAAAGGGGGTGTGTATTTGGAATGCAAGTTACAGGATTTACCATCAGAGCAAGAAAATCTTCCCTGTTCACATACCAGAGACAAGAGGAAGAGCCCAAATACTTTTACAATTGTGAAAGCAATCCTTTTTAGAAAAAAGAGGGTCCTTTAATTTCTTATCCAAAGACCTGCAAATCCTTGTTGCAACAGTAGATGAGACCCTCTGCTCTATCATGTCCTTACATGGGAGTTGGGAACTTTCCAAAATTAGACCACCAGGTGATTGGGAGATTTCCACCTTATGTATTCTTCAAGTTGTGGAAAAATGATCATGGCCCCTATTTTCTTCCCACAGTCCCCACCTTTGGTACTTCTTCAGAAGCAGCTTTAAATCTGAATTACTTCTATGTCTATCTTCATTAGAATTTTAATTTCTAGAAGTTTCCTTTAAAAAAATCAGTATTTTTACCTGAAAGTCAATAGCAGGTTGTTTGTTTGTTTTTTTAACCACCTTGCATACAGTAAGGCAGTTCACTGTATGAAGACATAGGAACTTTGGTCCAATGAGGCTTATGAACACTTGCTGAACCCTTTCACCTTCTACCTCTGGTATCTGCCTGGCAATCAACTCTCACTTGTGCCTCTAAGAAGCTGTAGCATGTTCAGGGGCCACACCTTGGTAAACCATATTAGCAGACAGGCTAAACCAGGTTAAGGGTAACTGAGAGGCCTCAAACCTGTTGGTGAATTAGGGGGTGTCTACCCTAAGCATGTAAAGACTTTTCCAAGAGCAATGGACAGATTGGAACAATTTGTTCCAATGGCAATGAAAGTGACTGAAGCAGGCTCTATGGAGTGCTTAGAGCCTGGTCAGAAACAGTAGAAGCCAAAGTCATCCACTACATCCCAGGCCATCACCAGTCATCCTGACTTTGTCTTGCCACTGGACTCCAATGACTCTGGACTAAAGCTGACAACTTTGTGCAACTCTGACCTCACTTCAATCCAATTCAGGCAATTGTTTACCCTGTGTCAATTATATCTTCAACAATCAGGACATTCTTTCCAGTTAAGGTTGAGAGATCATCTCTTCCAGTCACTTTTATGTCTCCTGTTGACTGGTTGTTACAGAAGCTCTTCAATATGATAAAATCTTTGGAATCCTGCTAGGAGGCTTTTCAGTCAGGATCACAGCTGCAGTTGCGGTCCACTCAGGTGTCAGAGCAGGGATTTCTCCAAACTTTTTTCTTGTAATTACCTACATCTTTTTCTCAAGTAGCCTCTGGTCATTTGAGTTTCAATTCTATTATTTTAGTTTGTATTTCCTTCATATCCTTACCCACCAACCATTTAACTCAAATGCAAGTTTCTGTGAAACTTCACTCACCGTCCATTTAACCCAAATTCTAGATGATTCAAGCAAATCTGCTGCAGACTAC
>CM053770.1:365352727-365389994 GCA_028658325.1 Potorous gilbertii | reverse complement strand
CAGCACAATAGAAAAAGAGGATTCAGTCTAAAACCCCAAATTTCCATTTCACACTGCTTTTTTTCTTTGAAAAACTATCTAATACATACTACACATTGTTTAAAAAGCTACCTTGATTTTCTGTTTCTTTCTAAGTTTTCTTCTGTTCTCCGTTATGCACTTTTTTCTTCCTCCCTCCCTAACCCACCTTAGAGAAGGCTACCGATAGATACAAATATGTGTATGTATGTGTGTATGTGTGTGTGTGTATGTGTGTGAATAAAACCATACTATATATACTTCTATTTATCAGCTCTTTCTCTGGATGTGGATAGCATCTTCCTTCATATGTCCTTCATAGTTGATTTGTATATTTATAATATTCAAAATTAGTTGTTCAAAGCCATTCTTAGAATAGCTATTACTGCATACAATGTTCTCTTGGTTCTCCTCATAGGACTTAAGTTCTCAGAGGCTCCTTCATTTATACATCTATGAAACAGGGGCGCTGGACTGTGTAAATGTCTAAGTTCCCTACTAGCATGGTGTTCACATGTATTTCTCTTTGAGATCTACAAATAAAGTCCATTTCTCTTATCATTCAGGAATGACATTGAACAGAATTCCCCTCACCCCCAGGTGATTCTAATATAGAAGTGTCATTTTTCCTAGGAAGTCTTAACTATGCAAATTTTTTAATCTTAAAAGTGCTCATCAATATCACTATCACAGTCCCCAAAACATGAAGAGTCTTAGGAGAGTACTTTTCTCTTCTGATCATATGGCCATAATCCCAGTTCAGGCTGTCATTTCTCTAGCTGGTCTGCTGCTACAGCCTCTTAGTTTTCCTGTCTCATCTCCTCCCTTTCCAATTCACCTTCCACACAGCTGCCAAAATGACTCTCCTAAAGAACAGGTCTGACTATATCACTTCACTACTCAATATACTCTTGTAGCTTCCTTTTATCTCCAGGAGCCAATATAAACACCTCTGTTTGGCATTTCAAGCCCTTCACAACCTGCCTCCAACCTACCCTTTCCAGGCTTATTACATCTTGTTTTCTTCCTACTATGGTTCAGTCATGCTGCCTTTCTTGGTATTCTTTGCACACAACACTCCATCATTTTGCATTAGATGTCCTCCATGCTGACACTGCAACCCTTCCTCCTCACATCCACCTCTTGGAATTTCTGGTTCCTTCAGGTCCTTCCTGATTTTTCCTACAGTTACCATCTTCTCCTTATCCCAAATATCCTTGTACTTATTTTTGTATCAATTACATATGTATCTGTTGGGTCTCCTTACTGGGGGCGGGGCTTAAGCCTTAGTCTTTGTATCTTCAGCACTAATGACAATGCTTAATGTATGTAGTAAGCGCTTAGTAAATGCATGTTGATTGATTATGTCTCTATCAACTCATTGTGAAAAGAAATACTAACGTGTTTATCTGATCTCTAAACTTTCCAGTTTCAACATTCCTTTTATACTACTCAACTTCAGTTTCCAATTATTTCAATTTTTAAAAGATTCAGGCAAAAGAAATTTCTTTGAAGGAAATTATCTGTTTCAAAATGACTTAAATTGTTCCATAAGAAGGCAGCAGGTACTTCATAAAATAATTGTTTTCACACCAGGAGTTCCCTACAAGGTGAAATTACAAGTCTAGCTCATTCCCCCACCCTTACCTCCAAACTTTTACCTTCTATTAAGAAGGATGAGGATTTAAGACTGCCTCCAAGGGCCAAGCAACATCACCTGATGCAGTACATTTGCACATACGTTAGATTGAAAATTTTTATTTCAAAGTAAAACTATAACATTATAATTCTTTGTATTCAAAGTGCATTTAGGAAAATTATAGTAAAAATTATTTGAAGAATTCTTGCATCATTTGATGCAGTTGATGAGCCTGATTCCTCTAAGGTTAAAACTAAGTTGAGAGCAATTTTCTACCAATTTGCACTAAAGCAGCTGTAAATACTACCTATAGTAAGAAGGCTATAATTTATGCCTAATGATGGCACAGTGGATAATCACTACCTCTGAAGTGAGAAGGCCTATATCTAAATCCTGCTTCTCTCCTTTGCTTTGGGCAAGTCGCTCTTCTAACTCTCAGTTATCTGGTCTGTAACCTCTTCCATCTCTTCTTTAAATGCAGACAACCCAAAAGACTGAAGATGCTAACTGAATTTGGGGTGGGAGAAAGTAAATTTGTCTTTCCTAATTAGTTTAGCTCATTCAATAGCTAGTGGTTAGAAGTAGGTCAATGCAGCCTGGATCCTCTCCAAATTAAGTGTAATTAAACTTGAATTTTTAATGTTCTATTATCTTTGCTCTCTGAGCTATAAAAAAAAAGCTCCACTAAAAAAAGGCCTCTTTCCTTTTTAATACATTATTTCAGGACTTTTCTGTCATTTCTTTCTTTCCTGCATCATTTACAGACAATAAATCATGAGATCCATTCTAGGCCTGTCTGTTCTAATGAAATATGGGCACTCCTTTCTCATTTAGGTCCCTATCAGGGCAACAGTTAGTTATAAGACGAATAGCAAAGAATCACTGAATCTCAGAACTGTAAGGGAACATTGGAGGTTTTCTAATCTAATTCATGTAGGAATAGGAATCTCTTATACAAGGTCCCTTGCAATTTGATCATCAAATTCTACAAGGTTGAACCTTAATGTTTCCTAAAAGAGTGCCTACTCTTCTCCTTTATGTTGTTTCTTCTCAAAATTAAATCCAGCGTGTGTAGATAAAGCAAAACTGACTGATCAAGAAGCAGTAGACAGAGCCCTGAACTTGGAATCATAAGGCCTGAGTCTCAGTCCTAGCATAACCATTTCCTAATTGTATAAAATGAATGATTGGGCTAATGTCCTCTAACGTAACTTTCACCTCTAAATATATGGTCCTATGACTCAAATCATGCTTCTTGTAAAGACCTGTATCTCCCTTCACCCCCAATCAGTTTAATGATTAGTATTTCCTAATTGAAAAGCAAAATTCTGCTCACTAAGGCTGCCAGTTCAAGATCATAGAGTTTCCCAAGACATGTACCACAACATCCCTACCACCACTATGTGATAATCTATTCAATATTGGAATGAGTCTTCTGACTGGTGACTGGAGGGAAAATACTTTAAAAATGAAATAGCTTTTCATAACTAAGCTGACCTCAGAATTTCACCAAACCCTGATTGGACCACCAGGTAAGCACTTCTTCCTCCAGCTTTCCACTTCATGCTCAGGGACTGAGAGTGTAAGGGATTTAATATATGTAATGTCATATAACTTATAATTTGTAATGATAAATCCCATACAATCAGGGATCTACAGTCATTATATAATAAGGCCTTGAGATTTGGGGTAGGTTTCATTTTCTCTAAAATCACCATATTTGTTCCAATTTAGGTCACAAATCAAGATGCTGATCATCAACAGGGCAGCTACTTGATGTCTTTTGAAAAATCAGACTCTTGGCTCACTTCACTGAAGGTCCAAGTTCAATGAAAAAAATCTTTACCTGTTCCTCTGACTCCAAATCCACCCATGGGCTGGGTTTTAAAAAACAGGTAGGAATTCAGCAGGAATAGGGACTGACATATTAAAAGTATGGAGTTAGGGGAGTATGGGATAGAAGGGATCGAGGACAGTGATAGGAGAACAGTCCAGAAAGACGGAGTTGCATGAGGTATGCCTTGAGGATCAGACAAAGGAGATAAGAACTTTACCTGAAAGGCAACAGGAAGCCCCTGGAGAATTTTGAGCAGAGAAATGACTTAGGATATAGATTTGGAGCTGGGAGGGAAACTTAAAGGCCCATTAGTTCAATTTTCTAATTTTGTAGGTGAGGAAACCAGGGAGGTTAAGTGATTTGGCCAAAGTCACATCGGTAAGTAAGCATTAGGATTTTAAACTATTTTCCTGACTCAATAGTAAAGTCTCTTTCTATTGTATCTCATTACCTCCCAAAAAGTTATTAGGAGAATATAGCAATAGCAAAGTGAGGTGAGGATGAGAACTTGTCCTAGGATGGTGGCAGTATAGCTAGAAAAGAGGGAATGCATATGAAAGGATTAAGAGGTAGAACTGATAGGACTCAGGAACTGATTGGCTCTGAGAGGGAAAAGAGAGAGAAAAGTCAAAGATAATCCTATTTGCTTTATTTTTTGGCCAATTAAGTAAAACTAGAAAGTTAATGGGTTTGAGAGAAGATGGAAGACCATCATGGGCTGAGGTCCTACACCAGTGGTTCCCAAATGTTTTCGCTTATGGCACTGTCCTCTTTGCTATGAGCATTTATGGCACACTGAATGTTTAAGTTGTCAGAATTATTATGAAAGAGTTAGTAGGAGAAGCCAGTGCAATTGCATTGCCATATGAGTGTCCGTCTTTGTTTAGTTCTTTGTGAGTTCATGGCATGAATTTTTCTGAGTTTAATATGTTTGTGTAATGGACAAATTTTGTTTGCTTTGCAAATATACTTTTACTTACATGCCAGGTAAATATGTACTGAGAAAAATTATTTACACATTTACATTTATCTGCAATAATGGAACATTCAAAATTTCATGGTACCCCCTAGTAAAATTCACAGGCTATTAAAGGTCATGGTATAACTTTTGAGGGCCACTATCCCAAATTATAGTTTCCTCCTCATGTGTGTAAATCTGGCACTGCCTCCTACCCTTCAAAAGTAGAAAGCAAAGCCCCATTATAACATGCTATGGGATTTTGAAATATTCATCCTGAACTTTAAGACAAGACCTCACTCCTCAACTAGCTCCTTGGGGAAGAGCCTTTTTAGCAATCTTGGTTATTTTAATGCTGCTTTTCAGCAGAAACTCTTCTCCAGGAGCACAGACCTGCTCACAGGGAAGATGCCAGCATTGATTGCCCCTTCAAGAGAATTACCTTGAGTCATGGAAACAAGCTGCTTCTCCTTGAAGAATTCTGGTTTTGGTCTCTTCCTTGCTAATGGTCTCCTAAGAAGGCTGGCCAAGATGAGATGCCATCAGGTGATGACTGATGAGTCAAAAATACAGCAACCAACATCAGGGTAACCAAGACATTTGATTCAAGTTTCCATTATCAGTAGGGTCCTATGTTTGACTTATTTTTCCAGTAGTGGTCTTAGGATGTCTGAACCATCCTTACGCTATCACATGGTCCCCCCCCCCCAATGACTCAGAGAACTCCTTGGGAAAGGCAATATGGCAGAGTTAGCAGAGCACTAGACTCAGAAGATTGGATTTTGAGTTTCTTCTCTGATGCTTCCCAGCTGTGTGATTTTCAAGTCAAGTCAATATGCATTTATACGCATCTACTGTGTGTCAGGTACTAGGTGTTGGGGATACAAAGAGAGAAGCAGAGAATAGCTTCTTCTTTCAAGAAACTCACACTCCAATGGGGAGAGAATAATTATGTGCAAATAAGATACACATACATACGTATATAATATGTACATACACACATGTGTGTGCAATAAATTAGAGATAACTTCAGAGGTAAGGCATTAACATTAAGATTAGCTCAGGAAAGGCTTCTTGCAAAATTTTGGAATTGTTGTGGGAAATGTAATTTAGTCTTATTAAAAACATATATTAAATAACAATTATGTGTGTAGCAAAAGCCTCTTAGTCTTTGGGCCCTGTTGATTTTTACAGAGCAGTTGGTGGGGAGACTGTAAGTAGCTAAATAATAATGACGAAATAACAATGGCTTCAGTAGGCAGATGAAGTGAGGCCTTTTAAAATAAAAAAGGTCATTGGATAGAAATAATTTTTTCAGGAAAGTAGTGGGTATGAAAACCAGATTCAGGGGGCTGATAAGTGTGGTAGATGGTGAGATGGTGGAAAAATCAATTTTTAGGAGTTTGGATATGAAGGGGAGAAGAGAAATAGGATGATAGACTGATGGGCCAGCAAGGTCAAAGTAACAGTATTTTTGGAGTGGGAAGACCTGGGCATATGTGTAGGAAGAGAGGAAGGAGCAATAGAGAGGGATATAATATAGTGAGAAAAATTTTGCACTGGGAGTTGGATTGAAGTGAAAAAAAAACAGAAGCGATACAAGAGTTGAATTTGGGAAGTCATGGATAGCATACTGACCTTGAAGTCAGGAAGTCCTGAATTCAAATCCTACCTCAGACCCTCAACCAGCTATGTGACCTGGGGCAAATTATTTAACTTCTCTTAGCATTCATTTCCTCACCTGTAAAATGGGGACAATAACAGCACCTTCCTCCCAGGGTTCTTGTGAAGACCAAATGATACAATATGTGTAAAACACGCTGTGGAAATGCTAGTTATTACCTGGAGTCAGGACACTGAACCGGAACGCCTTTGTTGATATCACTTAGCATGAGGGCAAAGCATTCACCCTCTAACCTTGGGTTTCATAGGGAAGACAAGGATAGTAATATTGCACTATTTTTTTCACGAGGCTGTTTTGAAGGAAGCACAAAATGTAACCTTCAGTATCATAGAAATGTGTTTATTACTCTCTGCTGCTAATAATCTTATGGTTTTCAGTCTCCCCATGTGTAAAATGAGGATGTTAAAAATATCTTCACTACCTATATCAAAGGGTTGTTGTGAAAATTAAATTACATACATAAAATGCTTCCTATAAATAAAGCATTCTATAAATGTAAGACTATATAGCGTGTAATATTTCATATCACATTTGTGGGGGCAGTGTGGTATCTCTATCAGCACAATTCTTGGCACGTATTGAGAACTAAAAGATATTTGATAACTATCATATGTCATCATGTGTATAGGGAATGCTCAGTAAAGAAATTTCCTCTACCCGTGTGAATCTGTCATCCTTCCTTAATTAACTGTCTTAAGGTCATTCAACCAATGTATATCAAAGATGGGGCTTAAACCCAGGTATTCTTTACTCCAAGGCAGGTTATCACCATGTTGCCTTTTATCACATATATTCAAGTAAAATAATCCAAAAGATCCCTGACTTTTTAGTGTGGGCACTTCCAAAGTTTCATGCTTTGCAGTGACTGGCCTAATTAATTAAATGAGATAATATTTGTAAAGCACTTAGCACATTGCCTGGCACATGTTAGGCATTATATAAATGCTTATTCCCCTTCTTTCCCCTTCTCTAATCACTTGGTAACCAACCTTCTGGAGACAAGTTTCCCCATAATGAGCCAGGTTCGTTCTGTGGTGACAGTCAGGGTCTATTGTGCTGAAGGGCTCTGGCCCTTCACCTCTACCTGTCTTCTATTAGGTTGAGATGAACCTATGTGAAGACTATCTTTGAAACAACAGAGAGTTTATAGAAAGAAGAAGACAGGAGCATCCACAGAATATTCATGGATTTAGGTAATTTGTGGAAGAGACTACAAGAGAAATCCACAACAATGCTTTTTAAAAAAAAAAATACAGATAACAGAACAATAACATTTATAGGCATCTAAACCAACGTGTACACAATACCACCATTTCTGAGAACTTAGTTTACTACAACTATTTCTCAAAACTTATCTGAAAACAACTATTTCCCAGAGCCATAATCCAACTATTTCTTCATCTGTAAGTTTATCATGACCTAGGGGCATTAGTAATGTTGACATAACACTAACATTAACAGAACAACCTGTTTACTTTGATTCAGGTATGTGCACCTGTTCTCAGAAGGAACTGGGGAATTATAGAAGACTACTCTCTAAAACTGCGCTGAGTCACAATTTAACCCTTGCTTACACTTTCTTCAAGATTCAGCTCCAATCCCAACTTGTACATGAGGCCTTCCCCTGCCGCCCCACCTAATTAATGCCTTCCTCCTGAGATTACCTTCATTTATTCTGTAGGTGGTGCAGTAGATACAGCACCAGTGCAGGAGTCAGGAGTACCTGAGTTCAAATCTCACCTCAGACACTTGACACTCACTGTGACCTTGGGCAAGTCACTTAACCCCAATTACCTCATCCTGGGTCATTTCCAGTCATCCTGATAAATATCTGGTCACTGGATTCAGTTGGCTCTGGAGAAGTGAGGCTGGTGACCTGCACAGCTCTCCCTCACTCAAAACAAAGTCAAGTGCAAGTCATGTCATTTCTCTGATGGCATGGTCTTCTTCAGCAACGAAGGATGAACACACACACCTACACAACATCTCTTACATGTATATAGTTATTTATCCTTGATCAGAATGTACCTTCCTCTAAGACAAAGACTGTTTTCTTCCCTTTTCTTGTTATCGTCAGTGCCTATCACAGTGCCTGGGATACAGCAGGTATTTAATAAATACTTGTTGATGGACTGACTTTAACCAGGGTCTAAAATCTAGTGTGTGACCGAGGTAGTGTCAGAAATCAGCTCTTTTTGATGCCAATTCCATTGTTCCAATTGTTAGGCTACCTAGCTGCCTAACCCTATGAAGTACCCAAGGAAGGCTCATTGAATGAATTTATTTGGAGACCAGAATAACAATTGACTTTTAGGATGATCTCAACTGGAGAGCTGTTCGACATTGGCTTTAATGTATTCTTCTATGTCAGGGGGTAGTTTCTTTCTTAGTGGTAAAATAAAATCTGCCTGCCCTGGTGCAAGCATAGGAAATGTATAATTGATGTATTTCTGAAATGCCTCACGGGTTTCCAATAGCTCCTCCTCCAGGAAGTCCTTCCAGCGGGTCATGTTCTCCAGATGTTCAGTCTTCTTTTGCAGCTTGTCTTCAGTGAGGGTCAGTTTTTTGCAAATTTTTCTTATAGAAGTCTTATGAAGGTTCTCCACCTCTTTCATCACTTCATTAACTTGTTCTTCCTTCTCTTTTTGGCTGAGGCTAAAAGCAATGTTCATCTGGTGCTCTGTGGCTCTGGTGACATCTTTTATCTTTTTTTCAAGGGTCTTGTGAGAGAGAATCCCAGCTTCCAGGATTTTCTCCTCGTTCTTCCTAAAAACAATGACACAAGTTTGGACCATTAGGAGGTTATCAATCAATCTAAAATCAACCCATCCATCAATGATAAGCAAGCATGGATTCAGTGCCTCTTATATGCCACCCACTGATTGGAGTATAAACGCAAAGAATGAAATGATTCCCTGCTTGCAAGAAGCTTGCCTTCTAGTGGGTGAGGCAACAATGTAGGGGATTACTGAATAAATATTTAAAAAAAAAAGATGAAAGAGAGACAGCCTCAAAGCCAGGAGGACCTGAGTTCAAGTCTCACTTTTGATACATACTAGCTTGTGTGACCCCCCCTCTACAAAATCACTTAACATTTCTGTGGTCTGGACAACTCTCTAAAACAGGGATCAGCAAATTACCCCCCTCCAGAGTCCAATTTGGCCCATCTAAGTTGTTTATTTTAAAGCTGTGAATTATGAATAGTTCTTAGACTTTTAAATACAATAAAACTTTATTTGAAAAAATGTAAAAGTCATTCTTAGCTTGCATTGGTTTTAGCCTTTGAGCCAGTACTTTGCTGACCTCTGCTCTAAGTGGCAGAGAAGGTGCCAACTTGCAATGATAGAAGAAGTTTCCTCACCTGAGGAAATCAATGAAATGACAGGTTCATTTAGGTTTTTAAACACAAGGTAGCTTGGGAGGGAGGGCATTTATAGTTGAGGAAGAATCTAAAAGCCTTCATGTAGAAGAAGGTATTTGAGTTAATACAACTACCTAGTCTCTCAATTCCTAAATCTCTCTAAATTCCCTGACCTACATTACTCCTTCACTCCACACCTCAGCTATGAATAAGGATGGTCAGTCCCTGGATCTCACTATTATTCACCACATTATCCCATGGTGATAATTTCTGACAGAACACTCAGGAAACCTTAACAAAAAGTCTTTTAGTGTTTTGGATAGAAAAAAATAGGACTTTTGCCTGGAGATTTGGAAGACTACCTCATCTGTTTATTCAGTAGTTCAAGAGCTATTTGTTGTTCTTCAGCTCTGACTTCTTCTATTGCCTGGAGCTTTTCATCATGGCACTCCTTCAGTATCTTCTGGATTCTATGGACCATGCGCTGTTCAGCAGCCCTGTTTTCTCTCCTCATTTCCTCTTCCATGATCTCTCTCATCTCTTGCTTAGTAAGTTTCACTGTTTCCTTAAGCAACATTAAAATAGGATTTAAATAGTAGATGATACTGAATTATACCTTCAAACTATATAAATGCATAGAGGAACAACACCATGTCCAGAGGCTATTGCAGAAGGGAAAGTTGCAATATTTCCTATGATAAAGCATTGGCAGCATTGGTACTGAAATAGTACTTTTAAGTTTATGAGACATTTTTATATACTTTATGAGTGCCAAACATGCCATGGTTGGGAAGGGTATGGTACAGTGGAACAAACATTGGATTTGGAGTCAGAGGACTTTTGTTTGAATTCTAGCTATGCCACTTATTGTCTATATCACTTTGGGTAATTAATTCACTTCACTTCTTGGGGCCTCGTTTGTAAAATGGTTGGGCTTAGACTAGATGACCACTAAAGTCCCTTCTAATTCTAGATCTGTGATCCTATGAAGCTCTAGATAATTTGGGGCTTGTAGCCCTCCTGGTGACTCCATAACAATTGCTTGCAATTACACCTTTTGATTGGGACCCTCTCATTACCTCAATGACCTTGGGTAGGATACTTAGCCTCCCTGGGCCTCAGTTTCCTCATCTGTAAAATGAAGAGGTTGGAATAAGTGATCTCAGAGATCCCTTTCAACTCTAACTCTATGGTCCTACAAGTATTATACATTTCTCACTCCTGTTTAAAAAAAGTATACTGTGTTCTAACAAACCTTTCTTGGAGAGTCAAAATTAATGTTTAGAATGATTAATTATATATGTTTTATCACATAATTATGAATTATCACATAATTATCACATATTATAAATCCAGTAAGATCCAAACAGCCTATTATTTATCCCTCCAATAAGAGCCTTGAGAAGACTACGAATTTTGGGTTCCTGGAAATACTTTTAAGAGTGGTTTTTTTTTGCTGTTGTTTCAATTCCCTCTCCTCCTTATTCCTCCCCCACTCTTTGCTGTCAGCTCTTAGTTCTTTGCCTTGTCTTTTACCAAGCTGTTGACTCTGTTTTATAATTTTCTTACCTCATTCTCAATCCCCAATTTTTCCCCTCTTATCTCTCATTTGATTTTTAAAATCCTTTTTGAGCTCTTCCAAGGATTTTAGTTGGGTTTGTGTCTAATCCACTTTTTTTCTTATAGCTGTTTGTGTCATGCTTTTCCCTGTCACCACAGTCACTTTCACTTTTTATGGTCAGGTTCTTTTTTGTTGTTGTTTGCTCATCTTTCAAAGCCTATTTTTTGACTCTTAATTTGATGTTAAAGTTGGGCTCTGCTACTGGAGTGGAGGGTGAACTATAGGAAGCTTCAAATTATTTATGCTGTTGTTTTCAGAGCTAGTTCTGGGGGTGGGCTTTTGGTTCCTCCAAGGTGCCACGACCCAAGGAGAAGTCTGGTTATTGTTCTCCCAGTTTGTGCTCTGATCTTTGCCCAGAAAAGGCCTTTGTTCCCCTGTAGCCACCAGTGCTAGCATTCCTCTTAGCCCTAGGGACTTGGGTCCCTGCTCTCCTGTGGCTCTTAAGCACTAGTGCTCCTTTCTGCCTTGGAACTGACAGGGCTCCCCATCCCCTTGTGAGTGGCCACAAGCATTCTTCTTTGCCCTAGAACTATGACCAGGGCCTTTTCTCCCCTGTGGCCACAAGTGCTAGTGTTCCTCTTCATTCTGAAACTGCAATTCAGAACTGCCTATGGGCAATGCAATAGGGTCCTGAATCCAGTACTGGCAAAGGATAACATGCAATCTCTTTCTGATCAGTTGTCATACCATCTGTGGGCTGAGAGCTCCCCAAACTGCTGCTGTCACTATTGCAGCAGCCTTCATGGCCTGCTGTTGGTTTTTGCATAGTGTCCACTGGCTCTGGGTCAACACCCACCCCAGTATCACAGACCTTTCCCGTTGTCTTGGATTGGACCTTAACCTTTTATTGATTCTGCTACTCAGGAATTCAACTTAAGGCATTATTTTAAAGTTGTTTGGAGGGGAATGTTGGAAGAGTTCATCTGAGCTCCTGCCTCTTCTCTGCTATCTGGGCTCCACCCAGTTCCCTTATGTGTTGATAAAATTGCCAATAGCAACCTCTCTCCTCATTTCTAATTTACTGCTTCTTATCAACTTTGGGCTTAGAAACCTTAACACAGACAAAATTGAGGCTAAAATAAGAGTAAATAGACTCTTAGTAAGAGTCTAAGGGATTCTCCTCAGTGTAAAGTTATCTCCTTTAGCATGTGGAATTAGTGATAATCTCTTGACTATTCACTGGGCTTGTGTTGCAAATAGGTGAGACTTTTGTACTGCATAAATCCAGAAAGATGAGGTATTATTAGTATAACACATTTGTATTTATTTAGTGTTTCAGGTAAATTAAATGATTTATTAATAGTCTATCTTGGTTACACCAGTGTCACATAGTGGAAAGAACACTAGATTTGGAGTAAATTAAACATGGATTTGAATCTTAGCTTTGTAATTTACTTTTTGTGTGACCACAGAAAAATCTGGGCTTCAGCCTCCTTATCTGTAAAATGAGGGGGCTAAATTAAATGGTCTCTGAGATCCCTTTTAATTCTAGTCCTATGATACGATATGATGAAATTCAAAAAGGCTAATTTCACTAAACTTTTTTCCCCAGGGTTCATACCCTATCAGCATTGGGAGTATACCCCTACCTACTCTATCACTATTATCTCTTCACTACGAGAAGCAAGTCTTTGGGAAGTAGGGGAGATACTAGAGTCAAGGTGAAGATGTTGATGAGACTTCCCCTCTAGTACTCACCTCAAGCCCCACTGTGGGGCAGTCAGCTTAGGGTTTGGTTCAATAGTGTCACTAAGATTCTTTTCACTTTTTTTCTATCAGTCAGCTTGGGGTTTGGTTCAATAGTGTCACTCACCATCTCTCTTTTGTAGTCTACCTATTAGTTATCAAAAGCAGAATTACCTACGCATAGTATAGAAAGGATAACCAGCAAGGATATGGCATTGACGGTAGCTTCCCTGTGCCTATGATGGACATGCTGTCTGCCAGTCCAGAAACCCAAAAGAAGAGCTAGGTGCTTATGCCCTGCATTTTTAATATCTAGGTTATTAGGAAGTTATTAATCAATAGCTTCCTAATCTCTTCCATATCTTAGAATCCTTATCTCACTTCAAGGATTGGTTCATATGCTACGTTTCCTCTATGAAATTTTTCTTGATCCCCTCAATTATTTCTCTCTCCCTCCTCAATTTTCCTTGTCCTTTACTTTTTTCCATACATGTTATAAACCCTCAGTAGTATGTAAATTCTTTGAGAGCACAGATTATTTATTTTTACCTTTGTATCTATAATGCTTAGAACAGTGCCTTGCATACAATAGACACTTGATGTTTATTAAGTTGAATTGAATCAATACTTATTTCCCCATCTTGTCCATAAGTACATAATGGCTTTATCAGATACTGTGCTGAGATCCAGATACATTTCATCTATGCCTATCCCTAGTTCTAGGAATACAGTATCCTGTCAAAAAATGAAGTGATGTTTAATTTGGTAAGACCCAAGAAGTAGATCTAAAGAAGCTTCCCAGCAGCTGAAGACCAACAGATGGTAGCGAAAAAAACCCGAAAAACAACTCAGAAGAAAGCAGCTTTATTCAGCTGAGAAAACAGAGCAGCAGAGCATCCAGTTCAGCAGAGAAATCAGTTAGCCTGATTCACCAGGAGACATAGATGGCTCTGCAGCATCTAAGGCTTGAATTGGTCAGCAATGAATGCATATACCCTAGAGATTTGAATTCCATATATATATATGCATATATATACATATATAATATATATAACATATATAATATATCTTTCTACATATTCCTTGGTCCCAAATAGTCTTTAAATGTATGCACCTCTCCACATATTTCCTGGCCACACATCCTTCCTATATATTTCTCCTCTCTCACAGGTGGCATAGTAACTGGTTAGTTTACAGCTGTGCGTATAGGGATTCTTTGTCACTTATTTTTCTATTCTGTTTGATTAAATGTCCTTTGAACTAATGTGTCTCCTGTTTGACCTGGTAAAAGAAACACACTGATGGGGCTCATGGGCTATGGATCTGAGTGGAATCTGACTTAGAAAAGTGCCTCAAGCCTGAGGAGGATTTTCTGGGAACCCACATGAGGCAGCTAGGTGGCACAATGGTAGAGGGCTATGCATGAAGTTATGAAGAACTAAGTTCAAATCTGAGTTCATATGTTAGCTTGTATGACTTTGGGCAAGTTATTTAACTTTAATTGGCGCCTCAGTTTCCTCAACTGTAAGATATAAAATAATAGCATCTACCTCAAAGGTTTATGATGAAGATCAAATGAGACATACGTAAAGAACTTAGTGCCGGCACATAGAAGGAACTGTTATAAATACTCACTATTATGTAAGAGAGACCCCAGGAGCTACAAACCTACATCGAGGTGCTAAAGATGTGGGGCAGGATAAAGAAAAACAAGCATAATTAAGAATCATAAGAATCTTAAGGTGAAAGCCTTTACTGTTGGAATCCTTGATATCTATAGAGTGAAGTCTGGTTTCTTAAACAATATGGACCATTATAACAAATCAACAAATCTTGGAACTTAATGGATCATGTTATTTCATGATACAGGTTGAACTTGGATTTGTAATAGTTCCCATTCTCCCCAAGGTAAAAGCAGTCTTTGATCTGAGTTCATTCAGGCAGTACTGAAGGTAGATGCTCCTAAATATAACCAACATATACAGTGATGGCTACCTCATCTTAAAAATACTCTTCTATGAATTGCAGAATCATTCAATATCTTCAGTGTCCTATACTTTCAAACACATTCACATATGGTATCTCATTTGCTCCTTTGGATAGTGCTTCAAGGTTGGTAGATATCCTAATTTTGCAGATTCAGAAACTGAAACTTTGAATGCTTTAGTCACTTGCCTGAGCAACCAGAAGACGAAAGCCAGCCTGGGTACTAGAAACCCATATCAAGGTATCTTAACTGCAGCCACTCTTTTCACTACCTTATGCTAGCTTATCAGTCATCATTGGAAAGTAATTCTATTACTGATGCTCCACAGTTAAATACAACCCTGAGTAGTGGCCAAATTGTAAAAAAGGAAAAATTATTAATGAAAAAAAGTAAACAAAAACAAAAAATAAAAGTCAAACAGCTACTGAGAGACATAAATTAGTTTGAGAAATACCCAACCCTCAAGTCTAAGTGTATCTATGCAGTTGTGCAGAGAAAACTCTGTAGATGCAAGATCCTTTTCTCAAGTATTCACATTTTATTAATCTCCCCTCTAATCTCATTTATATAGCATTTTGCAAGCACGTTACTAACAGGACCCTTCTGAAGTAGCAGGACAGGTGTTGCTTTCTCATTTTACAGCTGGGGTCTTACAGCAAGACATTAGAACCAGCTTTCTAGTAGAATTAGTCAGATTTTCTGAGCCCAAGTGCAGAGCTCTTCCCACCACACCACCCACTTTTTTGTAAATATAATCTATATAATCTACTTTAAACAAAAGAATAAGGTCTCTTTTTACCCTGGCTACTTCAAGCTTCTAGATAACATAGCCTCTACAATGCTGAGAGCAAAATGAAAAAGGAAAATCTAGCGTCTACTCTTTTGTCCTTGAATGCTTTGAGAACTCTCACGACCTGTTAGAATCTGAGATTGTCAGGTTGGCTCCACTATACGTTTGAGCGGATATGAAGGAAATCAGTGCCTACCCTCCCATCTCTCCAGTTTCTCACCAGCCCAATCATTATCCTTTTGCAGAACTGCTGTCTTCTGGTAGCCAAGGCCTAGAGGCAGCATCCCTGCCCCTTGGCCCACTCATATTGGGATTCTGCTCCCTCTTTTTACCACAGTGCGAATTTTCTTTTGAAAAGTCCAATCCTATAATCTTACAACCATAAGGCCATATGCCACATTCCCAAGTAGAACCTCAACTCTTAGCCCAATTATCCCCAAGTACTTCAATGACCCAGAATCAGAACCTGTGTGGAAATCATCCCTCAGACACAAGTTGAGTGTGGGCAAGTCACTTAATCGCTCTCAACCTCAGCTTCCTCATCTGTGACATGGGCTATGATAATAGCATCTACCTCCCAAGGTTGTTGTGAGGACCAAGTGAAATAACATGTAAAAGGCTTTGTAAGCCTCCTAGGGCTTTACCTATTTAGCTATCATTGTTATATTACTGCTGTTGTGTTGTTATAGCATCAGTCTCTCCTGGGCAGAAAAACAAGATGGTGGATCTGAAGCCTATTTCTCAGAACACATTTACTGAAGCCAGAGACAATGAGCTAAGCTGCTAGGCTGGGCTTCTTCCTGGGAGGTCTGCCAGTCTCACCTTTTGGTTTCTTAGTTCAGGTATGGGTCTAAGAGTTGCTTTCCTTTATGGGGCCCAGATGCCTCCACAGCAGAAAATACTTAAGTGCTATCTATGCCTTGGCCTAAAATTTGCCATATCTACCCTGTGGAACTCCATGGCTCCATCTTCCCTTTCTACATGGTGACCACCCACCTTGAAGGGAAAAACAGGGAGGGAGCCCAAGAGGTGGGATATGATCTTCTCATCACTGTACAGCTACTTACTATTGGGCTCATAAGGACTCCTCCTCCCCCCATTCCTCCCATTCCACTAATTCCTTTCATCCCTCTCCACCCTTTCCCTGAGGAGCATGACCTTAACTTCCAAATGCATCCCACGACCTAGACGTTTTCCCCACTGCCCTAAATGAGTTTACAAGTATATCCAACAAGTTTGTGCAAACCTTCAATTCATTTTCATGCTCTTCTTTTAAAGTTTTTATTTCTTCCAGGTGTTTAATATGGACTTTTTTAACAGCTTTTTTCACTTCCTCCTCTGTCACGACCTCAACCTTTAAAAAAAAAGGGAGAAAGAGAAAGAAATTCCATGTGAGGAAATCTATTAATTTATTCTGAGAAGTAGCAAAGTTAATTTGCTATTATCCTGGGGAGTGGAGCAACAAATCCAAGTTTACTGACAACTAGCAAAGAAAGCTACGCACCTACTTAGCGGACTCTACCTCCCTCTAGTGACTGACTTTCCATGCAACCTGAACCAGAGAGAGAAGGTTACAAATCAGGGAGCCATCAGTCTTTATTCTCAGTACACAGCCCAGTACAAGAAGAACCTGCTCAGGAAGAATGGAGGAGTATCCAGTTTCTTCAGTCAACCCTTCTCAGTAAAAGGCTTTTTTATTCTGTGAGATGTGGGTCCCCAAAGCATCATGAATCAAAGGATCATAGGTTTAGAGACAGAAGTTAGCTTGAAGATCAATAAAGTTCCCCATTTTACATTGAGGAAACTGAGTCTCAAAGTAGCAATTTATTCAAGGTTTCAGAGGTTGAAAATAGCATCAGAATTTGAACTCATGTCCTCTCACTAAAATATGTGACTCTTTCCATTGTCCCAGGACATAATCCCAGGACATGGAGATGAAAAGGACCTAAAAATATTAATCTAGTCCAATGCCCTCACTCTACTGATAAAACAAAACCAAAACAAGACTGAGACAGGTAGTAAGAATAGGATTGGGGCTCAAATCCAGTCCACACAGCTCGAAATTCAGTTCACATACCAATCCATTATGCTACAACATTTATATGTTCTTATTCAAATTGTGAAATATTTTTACTGCCACTTCCCTTTTTTCTGATTTTGTAAGTTCTAACCAGATATTCTTGCAGTGGCCTTAATCTCTTCTACTGGGCACTTGGTTCCTAAATGGCTAGTTCCTTAGCTAAAATATGTTCTATGTGGCAGCAGTCACTTCTCCCTCTCAGGATGGCCATTCTCCAGAGCACAATTCATTCATGGGTTTGAGGGATGGGGACAGGCTCTTTCTAGACCAGGGCATGTCCACCCTTACACAAATAGTTGGGCTCTATTACCCTTCATCTAATGTAAGTTCCCTGAGATGGTTTCAGGAAGGGGTTCATTTTTTTGTGTGTATTTGATTCTCTACTGCCTAGCTCAAAGTCTGGCAAGAAGGAGGAGCTTGTTGATTGGTTGAATACTGATCCTGGTCATCATTTCTTCCCTTCTTATCAAGGCTCCTTCACTTCCAGAAGCTCTGGATTTTCAAGGCTGAAAGAGGATGCAGTAGGGCCTCTGTTAGTGGTGTGTTATTGCATCCTAAGGCAGAAGAGTAAACCTTGAAAGTGGATCTTATACTTCCTCCCCAAAACTGAAAACCATGCGCATCAGCATGGATACCATACAACTTCAGGTTGGATAGCAAAATCCTCAGTGGCAATCATTTGCCACAAATTATCTTTGATTTGCTACAACACAATAACTATACTCTATTGCATATCATTAAAGTAAATCAGAATTAGAGTACTACTTTTGAAAAGGATTTTTTATCTCAGTCCTTCAATTTTATAGATAGGGAAATTGAGAAATGAAATTTCATTGAGAAATGAAATAATTTGTCCAAGGCCTCCCTACTCATAGAGGTCAGATGCAGGCCTGGAAGCCTGGTGGTCTGACTACTGATCCAGTTTTTCAGTGTCACCACATGTCCTCCCAAGTTGATTGGATTGATTTATAATGCTATTAAAAATATTAAATCAACAGGTTGATTAGTTATTAAAGTTTAAAACTGTATATTATGAGGCAGCACAGCATAATGGATATAGTTCTAGACCTGGGTTCAGATCCTAACTCTGATGGTAAATAGCCCTGGACAAGTTATTTAACCTCTCAGATTCAGTTTATTCATGTATAAAATGGGAATGATAACATTTGTATGCAGAGTAGATAAAATGCTGGATTTAAAGTTAGGAAGATCTAAGGTCAAATTCTATAGCCTTCATTTACTTCTTGTGTGACCTTAGGCAAGTCACTTAACCTCTGTCTGCCTCAGTGTCTTCAATAATAGCACCTCTCTCACAGGCTTTTTGAGAGGATCAAATGGAACAATATGTATAAAGTGACCTTAAAGTGCTATATAAAATATGGCTACTATTATTAATTCAAAGGGTTGTTATAAAGCTCAAGTTAGAAAATGTAAATAAACCTTAAAGTACTATATAAATACCAGTTATTATTAGAGATGCTTACCCTTATTATTTCTTTGTTGCTTTCAAAGTTTCTTCCAATTGACCAAAATATGTTAACTATTGGAAACCCTCCATGGAGTTTCCCATTCCAATACTTCTTTCTCACATAAAAATCTAACCCAAGGATACATACAGCTAGAGGGCAGCCAGGTAGTACCGTAGATAGAGCACCAGTGCAGGAGTCAGGAGGACCTGAGTTCAAATCTCACCTCAGACACTTGACACTCACTAACTGGCAAGTCACTTAACCCCAATTGCCTCATCCTGGTCATCTCCAGTCATCCTAATGAATATCTGGTCCCTGGATTCGTATGGCTCTGGAAGAGAAGTGACCTGCACAGCCCTCCCTCACTCAAACCAAGGTCAAGTGCAAGTCATGTCATTATTTTTCTGATGGCACGGCCTTCTTCGGCAATGAGGGACAAACACACATTCAGCCAGAAGGTTATCACCTTATGATTGATTGACCCAGAACTACATTTACTCCTATCAGGTGGTCAGCACAGCCTTCAATCTGTTCCACATCCCACGGAGCAATACGTTCCTCCCCGCCCAAACTGAGCCTTATTTCTTCAGGGCTGGACAATAGCATCTCCATCCCTTCCAGAGCTCAGTCCTACGATAGCTCTCATATCTTGTGCCCCTCACTTCTCTTGTCCATTGAGAACCCTCCACTGAGCCTCTGTCCTCCAGGTAATCCTCCGGTATAGCCTCCACATGACTTCATTGATGTGGGGAGTTCTTTCTGCCAAAGGAGACTGGCAATCGTTCTGCAACCAGTATTCTTAAGAGAGTGTCCTGGAACGCTAAACAGTTCAACGACTTGCCCAAGTCATTCAGGTAGCAGGTGTGGGGCTTAACGGACGGCAGAAGAGTGGTGCAGTGGAGAGAGCTCTGGGATTGGAGTTAAGGACAAAGTTCAAATGCAGCCTCAGACAAGTCGCCTAACCTCTGCAGGACTCAGTTTCCTCATCTGTAAAATAGGGATAACTGCACCTACCTCCCAGGATTATAGTAAGAATAAAATATTGTTAAAGTTTTTTGCAAACCTTAAAGCATCATCTAAATTCTGGCTGTTATCATTCCTTTCTCTGAGGCTGTCTGTCCATTAGAACATGTTTCTTCTTATCCCCATTTTATAGATGAAGAAATCAAAGCGTATTTGTGCCTAGAGCTTTCTATAATGTCAGCTCTCTTTATGACGTACTCTAGTCTAATAATAATAGCTAGCATTTATGTAGCACTTGACGGCTCAAAAAGCACATTACATATATTATCTCACTTGATCTTCTCAACAGCTCAGTGAGGTAGATGCTTTCATCATAGTCATCTTAGCGCTATCATTATCCCCATTTTATAGAGGAGGGAACTGAGTTTGAGAGAGATGAAAGGATCTGCCCAGGATAACAATGCTAGTGAGAAAGGATGGCAGGATCTTCCATATCCAGTGCTCCATAACACCATCTCAAACCTGTCTATTTGCTCATTTTTACAACCACTCACTGAGTAAACTGATGCAGCAACAAGTCAACATAATTGGAGTGTGAACGGAACACTTTCAGGAGGGACTGTGTGTCTCCAGAAGGGTTCAGTCACTGTTTTTTGAAGAGGATTGTCAAAGTTTGGAGGACTGCAGATTGCTTGTTATAGCTTCATGATTTCCACCAGAATGAAAAGGTAAGTCCATAGGTACATGGGGCAGGCATGGAGGATGAAGGGAAGTATGCCAAAAAGAGGCCCAAGCAATACAGAACAGTTGTGGTCCTGGAGGTATTTTTCTTGCATGCATGTATGTGTGTGCATCCTTATACACACACACACACACACACACACACGATTTCAAACAAAGACCTTTTCCAGAATTATGTCATATACTTTTATATATATTACATTAAGAGACAAGACACCAATCTTGGCGTAAGACTTTGTAAAGAACAATCTTAAATAGGATTCAATCTCTTTTACCTTGGCCCACACGTCATCCTGTGCCACTTTAAGAAGTTCTTCCAGTTTATCATGATGAATTTTTTCTTCCTTTTGATGAATCTCAATCCCAATATCTGCATATTTGAATGAAAATTATAGTAAGCATCTAAAGATAGCCTTTTGTTTACCTTTCAATCATCTCTGTACTCAACCCTCAAAACCTACCACAATGCTTTGCACAGATGGTGCTCAATAAATATTTGGCCAGAGAATGAATGAACAAAATCTGGTTATGACATTTCAATTTGAAGGAAGTTTCCTGACAATCCATATATCTAAATGGAATAAGCAGTAGCATGGTGTAAGTTCAAGTACTCCTTGTGACACATGCTATGTGACTAAGTTAGTTAACCTCTCAATGTCCCAGCCAAGTCTCCAACATTGCAAATTATGTAGCTGAAGATTTGCATTGCTGAGAGGAATTTTCACATTGAAAGTTTCCCCACGTGTACTTTCATGGGTTCAGTGCCTTCAGTTGTGGGGTTCAGTAGAAAATAGGACTAACATAGTAGTAGTAGTAGTAGTACTACTACTACTACTACTGTTACTACTACTACTTCCTATCTGAAGAGTATTTCTAACCCTATTAAAGTACTTTCACATCCATGACTTCATTTCATATTCATAGAAACCCTGTGAGGTAAGTATTATCACACCCATTTTAAAAGTACTTAAAATTCAAAATGTTTTAGGGCTTTGATGGTGGTGTTATTCAGTTGTGTCTGATTCTTCATGACCGCATTTGGGGTTTTCTTAGCAAAGATACTGGAGTAGCTTGTTATTTCCTTCTCCATCTCATTTTACCGATAAGGAAACACAGGCCAACAGGGTTAAGTAACTTGTCCAGGATCACATACCTAGCTAAGTGTCTGAGGCCAGATTTGAATTCAAGAAGATGTTTTCCTGATTCTAGATCCAGCCTGCCATCCACTACATCACCTAGCTGCCCTCCTCCAATCTTAGGCAATCTTATATTCAGGACTTCCAAATACATAATTGACATATTTCCACACAGAACTAGCAATCTTCTCCCAAGATTCTTCTACTTATGGTCTCCTTAAGGTCAATTCCCAGTCAGCTGGGAAAATCAGGAACTAGGACAAGTCCTTGACTTTTTCCTTGTTCACTGTGATGTCTCAGGCAAGACTGATGATTCTGCCCTTTGGCCACCTGCCTTCTTGTTCCAGTGGAACAGTGGCATCTCAGAGGAAGGCTCAGTCATGGGGACAGATTCTTCCCATGCCCCAGATTCCATACTTTCACCTTTTACTCCTTCCAGAATAGCAGAGGCCATCAACATCCTATATCACTTCTATCTCCAGGCCCTTTGGTTGTTTTGCATTTTTTTTTTGTATAGGCAAGTGAAGCTTGGTGGATATGGTAATATTCAAAGTCTTGTCCCCTTCCTTCTCTTCTGATCCATTTGAAGAATTAGGAGGAGATTGCATCTTTTCCTCAGTAAAACACTTATAGTGCCTGAAACTTCCATGTGGACACACCTGAATATCTGTGAATAAGTATCACAAACATCCTATCAGCAATATAGCACTCATAGGTGGGGCAGTGGATAGAGTCAGGAAGCCAGGAAGGTATCTCTCTGAGTTCAAATCTGGTCTCAGACACTTACGAACTGTATGACCCCAGGCAAGTCACTTGTTTCAGTATTGGTTACCCACCTGATGGTGGCAGAGGGCTAGTAGTTGGTATTGGTGGTAGCAGAAATGGCAGGCCTCTGTGCTATAGAGACTACTTCCTTGAATGATGGCTGGTTGGAAACAGGGCTGATGTTCATCTTCATTTGTTTAGGACAGTGTTCAGTCAGTCAGAAATAAGCATTAGAGCCTATGTGTCAGGAATATAAAAGTAGGGGATACAAAAAGAGGTAAAAGATGGCCTCAAAGAACTCATAATCTAATGGGGAAGATAACAATTGTGCAAAATAAAAATACATACAAACAAGCTATACGTAGGATAAATATGAAGGGTTGGGAAAGGCTATCAGTAAAAGATGGGATTTTAATTGGGACTCAAAAGAGGAAGTCAGTAGGCAGAGATGAAGGGAGAGTGCATTCTAGACATGAGGGACAGTCAGAAAAATGCCCAGAGCTGAGAGATGGAGTGTCTTGTTTCTGGAATAGCCAGGAGAGTTCATGGCAGGGACCAAGGTCTAAGAAGAGGCTAGGTCTTGAAGGACTTTAAACCTCAGAGCATTTTGTATTTGATTTTGGAAGTGATAGGGAGCCACTGGAATTTATTGAGTAGGATGGTGACACGGTCAGATCTGTCCTTTAGGAAATCACTTTGATGGCTAAATGGATGATAGATTGGAGTGGGCAAAGACTTGAGACTGCAGACCCATCAGCAGGCTATGGAATAACCCAGGCATGAAATGATAAAGACCTGCACCAGGGTGGTGGCAGTATCACAAGAGAGAAGAGGGCTTATTCAAAAGATATTACAAAGGTGATCTTGGCAACAGATCAGATAAAGGAGGTGAGAGATAGAGAGGAATGCAGGGTGACTTCTAGATTGTGAGCCCTAAGGGACTAGGACAATGGTGTTCAGAGTCTCTGAATTGGAAGAGACCTTGGAAGTCATTTAGTCCCACCAATGCCCAAACAAAAATACCTTCTGCAATATAGCCTACAACTGGCTGGTTCTTCCTTTCATGCTTGAAGACCTCCAGTGCGAGGGATCTCATGTGTCAAACACTCTTATCCACTGCAACACCTATTTCAAAAAGTTTCCTGGAATCATCAAATCTAAATTTGCTTCTTTCCAACTTCCATTCGTTGCTCTTAGTTTTGTTCTTTGGGGCCAAACAGAAGTAATCTAATCTGTCTTCCAACATAAAGGTAGTGGTGCTACCTCCTCTCAGTTTTCTTCTCTACTCTAAACATCCCAGTGTGAAAACTGAATGACTAAAGATTGGTAGGAAGAAACATGATCAACCATGCGAGATGAAATTAATTTAAATTTTTTTTTTTGGAACATAGTGAAGATAGTGTGTAGACCCCAATTGGACATTAAAGATATTCTAATTATGAACCTAATTAAACCTCGTAAGTAATTGATTCATTTTCTCCCTTTGGGGAGCATATATAATAAAGCACACATTAGCTAGCTGACCTTGAAATATTGAGCACTGCATTGGAATAACCTGCAAAGTATCAACATGACCGCCAAAGCATCAAAAGAATAAATAAAGTTATGCTTTTTTTTACACTTCCTCATATATACACACCCTCTGGACTCACTTTCCTGAATTAGCATGTTGGCTTCCCAGAAGGGCACCTACTACCATGGATTCCAGGGACAATCTTGGGAGTGACTATTCCTAACACTGTAGTTTACAAGCCCCCATTGGTGGGCTTTCCACCAGCAATTAGTCAGTAGACTCAATTAGCTCTTGGAAAAGATATTTATTTAACAAAACATTTCCTTGCCAAAAAACTAAGTACATTCTCCTACTAAAAGGCCTGGGGTGAACAGAAAAGTAGGCACAAATTTAAAGTCCTGTGTTAGTAAGACACACATATAGAGGGATGTAGTAGCACAAAGGAAACATGAAATGTGCAAACCTAGAGACATCTCCATCCCAAATGTTCAAAGGGACTATTTGTGCCTAACCTGTGGTAGAACCTTCTGAGCTCATACTGGACTGATCAGTCATAGCTGACCATACTGTACCATGACTCCAACATCATAATGTCATTGGTCTTCCTCAAGTACTAAGGACAAAGAACAATAATTTTTAATACCAATAATTTCTAACATGGTAAATATTAACAGATACAACTCACATAAACAAAAGTTCTTTGGAGGAGGAAGTCCTGACACCAAGAAGTTTGAGAACTCCTGTTTTATATCTTCAATTTTGCTGAAGTCTAAAAAGAGGGCATTCCCTTACATAGGGATAGGGAAACACTTATGAAAGTGTAAAGTCAAACCAGGTCAGGAATCATAGTTAATTATTTGTATTTCATTGACTCTAGAAAGTTAAAAGTCTTTTGGAAATTGACAAATAGTTTTAAAAGGTGTTCCATTTATTTTTCCCATTGGTAGCTCTAGCAGATCAATCCTAGAAGACAGAGAAGTCACACTGCCAAGATGAACTATCACTACCATAAAGGAACATTAAGTTGGCAGAGATTTGGCTGTAGAGGAAGAAGGGATGATCTTGCTCTTAGTCAGATATAACAAGGTAAAGTTGGTTAACATTGGAGAATCAGGCAGCAGTTCAGGCCCAGGGGCTTTCCAGGTACATCACAGCAACAGTACCCACACACAATCATATATGTATATACTTGTTGTCTCTTCCATTAGAGTATAAGCTGTTTGTAAGGCATTGTCCATTTATTGTATTTATATCCCCAATGCTTGGCGCATAGTAGGCTCTTTAACAAATAATACTCACTGATTAACTGATATCAGAATATCCACTAGTGTTGATAATCAGGACTGGTCCAAATGGGAAAAAAATTAGATTTGCTCTGGAGAATCCCAGAGAGTTGTTCCTATTTATGAATTTCCCAAGAGAACTGGGATCTCTTGTATGCCTCTTTATCTATGAGTAGTGGGAATAAGTCTAGAATATGCCCTGGAATGGTCAGACCACATTTGAAAATTAACCTTTGATAATATTTGACCTCAGGGAGTCGCTGCTTACTCAGCCACATGTGGGAGAGCATTGGTCTTAGGTTTTAATCCCTTTCCTTAGGAACAAAATGTGATATTTGTAAGGGTCATTCAACAGTTAATAAAAGGAGATTTACTTTGCTACAGCAAGAGAAGGATATTAAATAAGGATAGGCCTTCAGAACACTTCAAGTTGATTCAGATGAGCAAAGCTTCCCTGTCTGAAATATCCATCAGGATCTCCCAATCAAGCTGCAGAGAGAATGTTAAGTGGCACCTCATGTTTGTTTTGCACTCCAGCAATGAGGAAATGATGTCAATAATGTGAACCTTTAGTCCCCTGAGCCACCAAATCTCAAAGATGGTCTTCATACCTTTATAAAAAAAACTAGCCTAACCTGTATGAGGGAAAAGGATTGAATAAATAGTCCCTATCACAAGAGCTAGTAAAGAAATGGAACTACATAGTATTAATATAAGGACAATAATAAAAAAAAGTACAAAAGAGCATTCGGGATTACGCTAGGGAAACATTTTATAAGGCTCAGAATCAGCTTGGAATGCTCTTTGGATATGAAAACTGGGGATAAAGGAATGAAGAAAGGAATATAATCCTTGCATGGATTACAAAGGTGATTGAGGAATATTTCACAAAGGAGGTGACATTTGAGTTGGGTCAAAAAGCTGACTAAGATTTTAAGATAAGAATGGGAAAGGGAGCATTTAAAGTCCAGGTAGAAGGCACAAGGATGCAGGAAAGCAGTTAGTGAAGTGTGTAGCACATAGTAGGTACTTAATGAATGTTTATTGACTGATTGGTATTGGGATATTTTCATGCAATGCAACAATACAAGTAATCTGAGAGGCAGCCATACAAAGGAAAGAGAACTGAGATTTGAACCAGAGTCTATGGGTTCTAATCCTGCTTCTATAACTTATTTTTATATAGGCCTGGGTAGCTAAGTCATTTAACTTCTCAGGGCCCTAGTTCCTTCACATGTAAAATGAGGGAGATGCACTACTAGATGGTTACTAAGGTCCCTTCCATCTCTAAGTCTATCTAGTGTGGCCACAATATAGGACATCTGATGCATGGAAACAGAAATAACTTACAGAGCACTTTGACATATTATCTCACTTTATCCTCACAATCATCCTGTGACATAGGCAAAGCAAACATCCCTATTGCAACTAAAGTAAGATTCAGAGAGGTTGACTTGCCCAAGGTCTGACTCAAATTCTGATCTTCTGATGTCGTCTGGTGTTTTGTTTTGTTTCCTACTTTAAGATATTATGCTGAGTATTAAGCGCAATGACTACCCACCACCAGAAGACCAATGGGAAAGTTTGCTGCCCAGACAGAGGTGATCACAGACTCAATGCAGAATAAGACAGTTTTTTTTAATATGGCCAATGAAGAAATGTTTTGCTTCACAACAAAGATTTTTTTTTAAATAAGGGGTTTCTTTTTTCCTTCCTTTTTTCTTTTCTTTTTTTCCACATTGGTGGGGAGAGGTGGGTAGAAGAAAAATTAAAATACTTGACAATAAAAAAATAATTATTATATTTAATTTCTATGTCACATGAGGGATTTTGGTCTTGTCTCCGATAGCAGCAGGAGACTGCAAATTCTGCCTACAGGAGATTTTGGAGTAGGGAATAACACTTTCAGAACCTTTGCAGTGCTGTGGAAAGAGCACTGGTTTTAGAGTCACAGAAACTGAGTATGAATCTTGCCTCTGCTCCTTGAGCAAGCAGTTCACCTGAGGGTCTCGCTGTCTTCGTTTGTAAAATACAGGTGGTAGGCTAGATAATCCTAAAGTCTCATCCAGCTCTGAATCAATTATCCTACGAACTGCACACAAGTGAGAGCTGAAGCTGCGCAAGTAGATGCCATCAGCACAGAACAGAGAGAAGGCAGTTGAAGAAAGGGACGTGAAAAGTACCTAGATTTTAAAAAGTCTGTATACTTCACAGCAATGCAAGGACCTAAAACATTCTCAAAGGACTCTTGAGGCGAAATGGTATCCACATCCAGAAAAAGAACTATGGAATCGGAACGCAGAATGAAGCAGATTATTTTCTCTTGTGTTATGTTTTGGCTTTTCTCATGGTCTCTCCCATTCGTTTTAATTCTTCTATGCAACGTGACTAATATGAAAATGTGTTTAATAAGAATGTATGTGTAGAACCCATATAAGATTGCAAGCCGTCTTGGGGAGGGAGAGGGAGAAAATTTAAGACTTATGGAAGTGATTGTTGAAAACTGAAAAATAAATTAATTAAATTTAAAATGTCTACGTACATATATACTGTAGCATTCTTACTACATGCTTGTTAATTGATTGGAAAGCAGCAGCAATGGAGACAAATTCTCCTCCATGAGTCACATTAGTTCTTGCTTTTGGTGGAAATTTCTTCCCCCTACCTACCCTGGTTACTTAAGAGACACTACACAGAAGTCCAACTACATGGATGGAAGATTCTAATAGATATCATGGTATAGTAAGCCTTGTTACTATGACCTGGAACTCCTGCTTCTGATGTATGGTGATTCACTTACCCTCTAAAAAACTCTAAGCAAACTCCATATATTAAAGTTGCCAATCCACAGCAGTAGAGAAGAATTCCACCCTGGGAATTCTTTACACTGATGAAGTCATAGATCCAGATTAAAAAAAAATAGTTGGAAGACACACAAGTGAAAGATCATGCAACTTTAATAAACAAACCTAAGAAAGGATAGACAGGAAGGCTGAGATCTGCCACTACGAAATATTAGTGCAACTAGAGGAGATTATAAACTCACTTACCTAGTATATCCTTATGAGTATAAAACCTTGTCTTAAAGGGTTTGTATTCGTGGATCCGTTCAAATGTTTCCTCAGTAGGTGGTGGCGGTATTATTTTATTACATACTGCACAGCAAACAAAGTTTTCGAGATTTGGATTCCGAATCATGGTTGAATTTAAGACAGCATTCACAATGGAGAGTGGCTAAAATTGTCATCCTAGGATTAGTAAAAGGAGGAATAGAGATTTTGAAGAATAATAATCTTTTCAGCAGAATGGAAGTGCTTTACTGTTTCAGAGTGAAGTCTGGAGGACAGCTTTAAGTTAAACTCATTCACCATTATGAATGAGAGGAATCCCTACAAATAAAGGCATTGGGAAAACTGACGGGCCTTACTGCATGAAGCTCAGAAGGTGGCTTTACTGAAGGCTGGCTTTTGGACTTGAAGCTGTAAATTGTCAATTTACTTAGCAACTGTTGCCAGGGTCAAGCTTTGCTCACAAAAGTGTCTGTAAATGACAAAAGAGATTACTATGGAGTATTTCACAGTTTTCCAGATGCTTTGTTTTAAGGTGTTTGAATAACTGATTTCCCAGAGGTCCACGCGGTAGGAAGTACATCAGATTATGCATGAAATTGAAAGGCTTGGTAAAGTAGCAACAGAATATTGTTTAGGAAATGACACTACAGTTAAGAGGGAAAATGAAGTCAGTTCCCCAGATAATCAGGTCTGGCTGCATAGGTCATATGATTAACAAAGTTATTACTGTAATGACACAAATATATATATTCAAATGACCAAAACATGACATAAAAATGACTTGTTTCTTTCTCCTCTTTTCTCCTCTGACTGAAGGAAGTTTTTCCCCCTCTCCTCTCTTCTCTTTCTGTCCTTATCTATAGTTACCAGACAGAACGAAAACACAGAGCCTCCGAATACTGAAATGGGCGCTCTTATTCGCACCATTTTAAAAAGTAAAAATTTAAGGGATACCCTGAATTCCCCATCTTTAGAGTGAGGGTGCAGGACTAGAGCAAGTTTCTTCACCTTTTTTGCATCATAGACTTACTTTCACAGAATATTTTTAAATGAATAAAATGAAATACAGAGGATTGTAAAGAAAACTAATCATATGGAAAGTCGTAACAGTATTAAAAATAAACCAACAAAAAACAAGTTCACAGATCCCAGTCAAGAACCTAAGGAAGGGAGAATCTTCAACAACTTTCAGTTGTAATGCTACAGTAAATCCTCTCGCTTAGGTTTTTCCATCTCAGTTATCCTTTAAGCTGTAGAAGAAATGAGCAGACCTTTCTCAGACAACTTAGAAATAGAAGGGACCTTTAGAGATTAGCCCAACCCTCTCTTTTCACAAATGAGGAAAACCGGGACCCTGAAGGTTTAATTTTGCAGACAGTCTTCAAGGTCTCTCCCATCTCTAACAGTCTATAACTCAACAGTCCAAGGTCACAGAGCTATTATTAAGTGGCGCAGCAGGAATTTGAACTCAGATCTCCTGATACCAAATCCAACCAGCATTATCTCCACTACATTACAATGGAGGACTTCTGGACCTCTTGTTGACTGACATTCCTATGGCAACTGACAAGCTGACAAAGCTGACAACAACAATTCCCTTTGCATATTCTACACACATGAAGACTATTCTTTGGTCTACAGCTGCAGTCATTATTATAGAACCCATTGGTAGAAATGTTGCCTCTTAAAATTTAACCTAAATGTAGAATGATTATTTGTGAGAAATTATCCCCAACCCAAAACTTGAAGGAATTTATTTTTTTTAATTTAAGGCAACTATGTATTGGATGTTCAAACATAAAGACCACTTTAATGCATTAGACTAAAACAACTAAAACTTAACCTTTGCTTTAAAATTCAAATTTTAAAAAATGGAACAATATCAAATTTTTTTTGAGACATTAAGCTATGCCAGATGTATTGATGGAGATGAACATATACCTACTTTCATGTCACTCTATTTATAAATATATTCCAATTAATGTACAGCACTTCATTTCCTACTTCCACAGTTTTGCTGACCCCAGGCATTCCTTATTCACTTCTATCTCTTAGAAGCCCCTAATTTCCTTTAAAGCATAATTCAGAAGTCACTACAAAAAGCCTTTTCCAAAGCACTTCCTCTACCATTTCTGTCTCCCTTTTAAAATTACTTTTTATTCACTTAGCTGTATCCTTTTCTGCCTCCAGTTGAAGGTAAACAACTTGAACTATTTGGTTGCCATCTTTATCTCCTCAGTGCCCAGTATGTTCCAGGCACATAAATACATGCTTGCTGTTGAGTTCACTGAATTAACCCTAAAGACTTCTGGCCTTCCTTTCTGCACTTACTCTGATTCAGCTTGCCATGTAATTGCCTTTTCCCCTCAATATTAAAAATTTTAATGGTATAGAATTGTATCTAAAAGAGAGCACAGCAACAACTAAACTACAATCCATAAAATACTAGATCGACCATTCTATGGCACCAATGGACACAGGTTAGCCAAAAACATAATAGGGTACTAGTTTTAAATGTAAAGGATATATTGAACCACTTTGGTCTAAGTTATACAATATATTGTATTGTAGGGCTAAACTAAATGCATTCAATAAGCACTTATTAAGTGCCTCCCACATGCCAGGCACTATGCTGGAAGCTGGGGATACAAAGAAAGACAAAAGACAGTCCCTGCTTTTAGGGAGCTCACAGTCCAAAGGGAGAGACAATATGCAAACAACAACTATATACAAAACAATACAGAGGACTAACCTAATGGGGAAGGCCCTAGCAACAAAGCGGATAGGGAAAGGTGTGGTGTGATTTTAGCTACAGATTATTTATTTACTTTATGTAGTAACAGAGAAAGAGGTTTAACAGAGAAAGAGGTTTTTGTAAAATACTTTCTTGGTTTTCACTTTCTTAATTGCCAGTGTTATCAAGTGCCAGGTACTGTTGCTAAGAGCTATGCTAAGACAAAGAAAGGCAAAAAACAATTGCTACTCTCAAGCAGCTCATAATCTAATGGGAACTACAAGTATAACAACATGTGAGATATATACAGGATAAACTAGAGATAATCAACAGAGTGAAGACATTAGCATTAAGAGGGACCAGTAAAGACTTCCTATACAAGGTGCGTCTTTAGCTGGGACTTGAAGGAAGCCAGAGAATCCAGAATGGCAGAAATGAAGAGAGAGAGAATTCCAGGCATGAGGGGTACTGAGTGAAAAAGCTTAGAGAAAGGAGATGCAGTATCACCCTAGGAACAGCAAGAAGGCTACTGAATTGATTTGCTCTTATATATGCAACATTTAGGATCCGAGAATAATAGCTTTATGGCTAGAAAGTACTTCACATATATTATTTCTTTTTATTCTTTTACAATGGCTCTGTGAGCTAGGTGGTATGTTTCAATTACCTACCATTTTGAAGATGAGGAAACTGAAGCTCAGAGAGGTTAAGCGGCTTGAGGAAGGTCACAAAGTGAAGGTAGATGACAACTCATACACCTACAAGCCCTTTTCATATTTTGTATGAAAACTCTCCTATAATCTGTAGCTAGACTTCCTAGAATCTTACCATTAGGAAAACTACTTCAGACTTGAGGTATAGATCAAGCCAAGGCTCTAATTCAGGTCTCTCAGCTTTTCATCCCTTCCTACTACACTACTCTCCTCTTTATTTTCATTAACACTTTTTCATCCAGTAGCATTTGCTTTTGAGTCAGAATTGCTAGGTCATCAGCTCAATAAGCAAAGCTCCTTACTATCTAAAAACTTAATATGACAGTGCACAAATGTGTATAGCATCTACCATAACTGTACCTAAAGGCAGCAGAAACAAATTTTAAAAAGTGGGAGAAAAAAAATTTTTTTTTAGCTCTTGAGAATAACAGATGACACAAGCTGAACTTCAGAGAGTGGAGCTTTTCTAAGTCTTGAAACTTAACTCTAAATGATATAATTTGGCACGTAAGGAGATGAAAAATTCTAGGGTTTAATAGGAGAAAACTTTTAGATATAGAGTACTTAAGTAAACATAAACAAAAGGAAGAAAACTTGTTCTCATCAATACTTCTAATTTCAAAAATTAAGAAATCTTGTTCTTTGTTGAGTAACAACTGTTTTATGACCAATATCACTTTGCATAAGTAGGAGTTTCCTTACCTAGTATTAAAATTTCTATAATATTGTACCCCCTTCCAGGAAAACCCCAACACTTTAGATTAATTATTCTTTTGCTTACCCTAATTTTAGTAAGGGTAGTTACATGGCTCAGTAGATAGAGTGCCACGCCTGAAGTCAAGAAGACTCATTTTCCTGAGTTTAAATCTGGCTTCAGACATGTACTAACTGTATGACCCTGGTCAAGTCCCTTAACCCTCTTTGCTTCAATTTCCTCATCTGTAAAGTGAATTGGAGAAGAACATGGAGAACCACTCCGGTATCTTTGCCAAGACAACCCCCCAAATGGGGTCCCGAAGAATCAGATACTCATGAAAAATGATTAAATAATGAACAATGAATTTTTGTAGATTACCTTTTCAGTTAGTTTTAAGAAACTAAAACTAAAATGTTCAAGTGTTTTTAGGGTGAACTAAGACTGAAATGCCTTTACCGTTTCCACAAACAAGGCAGTCCATTTTTTGGCTGAGCATTTTGACTGTCCTCCATTCCTGGAATTCTCTTCCTCCACAATTCCACCTGCTGGCTTCCCTGGCTTTAAGTTCCAACTAAAAACCCATCTCCTATAGGAAAGCTTTCTCCACCTCTCTTTAATTTTAGTGTCTTCCCTCTGCTAACTTTCCTATTTATCCTGTGAATAACTTGTTTCTACACACTTGTTTGTTTATGGTTTCCATTTGATCTTAAGCTTGAGGGTAGGAACTCGTTGGCCTCTTTTTATATCTCCAGCATTAATTAATTAGCACAGTATCAGGGACACAGTAGGTGTTTAATAAATGTTCGTTGATACTGACTGATTTATTATCAGATCTGGAATGTCCAGAAAGCAAAAGCCAACCTAAGGACCCTCATATGCTCCCCAAGTCCCTAGGGACACACTCCTAAAACAATATGCTTCATTGTCTTTGGATGATTCCCACTTCACCCCAGCCTACCCAAAATAACTTTTAGTAGTAGATAGTTTTACTCTGGTATATTTTAAAGAAAAAAGAGAGGGAAGGGGGCCAAAAGGGGAGAAGGTATACATTTTGAAAAGCAACTTTCGGCAGTCAGAATTCCACATTGGTAAAATCTCAGATTCTCACTTGTGCAACCACAATTTGAATGATAACAGTAGTAATTAATGTTTACATGGCACTTAAAGATTTACTAGTGGCTTTACAAATATTACCTCGTTTTATCCTCACAACCATCTTAGGAGGTACATGCTCTTATTATCCCTGTTTTATGGATGAGGATAATGAGGCAGGTATTAGCTACTGACTTGCCTAAAGTCTCACAGCCAGGAAATGTCTGACATTGGATCTGACCTTGGGTCTTTCAGTGCTCTATCCAGTATGCCACTTAGCTATCTGTAATGTATTCTGGTTGGAAACTTAGGGAATCCTCTTTCCTTTTTTTGGTGGTGATTAGCAGATTCTCTATGAGAGAGCAGCTCTGGCTCATATTTGCTTGTTGCAACATCTTCAAAATCTGTCTCTAACACAGCCATAGTTTAAATGAAGGATAAGAAGATAACCCACATGTACCTGAACAAGTGTGTAATTCTTTTAAAAGTTCTGAGACTTGCATTTTCGTGTCCTCAGTTCCACCTCCACACATTCCCCCATCAATTCTTTTCTAATTAATGACTATCTTCTTGCTATGGAAGAAAGGAATTATTCTGCACATAGTAAAAGGAACCAAACAGCTGTTGCTACAGGCTCTTCCTGGTTTATTGAGGATACTAATCAAAGGCAACCACTTTTCCTTTACTTTTATTACACTGTTCAATGGAGATGACAGGCATTCTTATAGAACTCTGAAACAGGCTTTGTTAGGAGGAAACAAATTGAACCTTTTAATGTATGTGTAAAGGGGAGGAGACAGAGTTATGAAAGGTAGGATTCAATACAGAAATATGGATGCCAAATTGTTACATTCTTTCCACATGAATATAATGCAAGACAATAAACATGACACCTGGTACAATATAGTCTTTCATCTGAAGATCTCAGAGTCCTTAATACACTTTTGTATGCACTATTAATCCCATTTAGATGTTTTTCTCCTCATATACCTGGCTCCCTCACTATCAATAGCTTCATAGAGGTCCTTTTTATTCTCTTGAGTTGCATGCAGGTATCCAATGTAAGCCACACAAAGTGTAAGTGTTATCACTCCAAAAATCATAACAGGTTTGTTCTGTCAAGGGAAAAAAAAAGAAGCCTCATTAAGGAAATGACTTTTGATTGCTTCAGGTATCTTGCACCACTGTTCTTGGCATGTATATCACTATTATCAAGTTTAGTTTTAGCATCACTGCATCTTTTGTATCATTGACGATTTTTCAACATTGACTTATCTAGGGCCATATTCTCCAGTCTGGGGATTACCCAGGACCTGTGCTGTTGTTCTCCTCTTCTGTTGTATGTTTCTTGGACCTTTTGCTGCTTTTTAGCATGTCCACCAGCACTGGGAGAAGTACAAGAGGATGATGTAGAATGGATCTACACTGGGAGTCAGGGGACCTCAGTTTCTGATCTGTCTCTGGGACTTACCCCACATGTGTAACCACGGGAAGCTGTGCCTGGGTTTGTTTATAGCTTCCTCTTACATAAAATGAGAAGACTAGACCAGAGGATCCCTACAATGCTTTTCCACCTCTAAAACTCTATGAGGCAGAAATCAAATCCATAGGTTTTAATGAGAGTGATGTGAGGAATGAGGGGTTGTGATTAAAATGGGTGTCTAGGGATGTCACTGTCCTGATGGGACACCTCTTCCCCTTTAATTAAAAAAAAAAACAAAAACCTTAGAGTTGGTTGTCCTTGCAAAATGCCTCCAGGTTGACAACCATTTTATTAGGCATCTACTATGTGTAGTGGATAGACAGCTGGGTTTAGAGTGAGGAAGACTGGGTTTAATCCTCCCTACTAGTTGGACGAACCCTGGACAAATCACCTAATCTCTTATTGGCTCTAGGTAACTCTTGAGAATTATACATTGCAGAGTAGGTATCAATCTGCTGGTAGAGGAAACTTCCTCATTAGGAGTTTGCTGTATCAATGAAACACTGCCCAGTGGCCTCTGCCCACTATCTTTGCCTTCATGGCACTTCCAGTCTAATAAAGGAATATGACGCATGCAAAAATAACTACAGACTTGTGGTCATTTTTGTGGAGTGAGGATTCTTAATTTAGTTTTTTTATCTGAAAACTTCATTGCACACAGCTAAAAAAACCTCACAATACCCAGCACTGAACACAGAGCCATATACATAGCAGATACTTCACAGATATTTATTGAATTTCAAATAGCAAATTATTGGGAATTTCATTTATAGCTGGGGAAATGGAGGAAGTATTGAGAGTATGGCAGTGGGCCTCAAGGTCCTACAAACTCTGGAGATCAGAAAGTTTCCCAAAACTCCAAAGCTTCTACTTAGCCTATATACTATATTATGGTTCCTCAGTCCCTAAACCCCTTTAAGTATTTCTGTACTGGACAAAAAAAAAATCCTGCTATGATGTCAATCCATATAACACTGATAGAAGGTACTGTATAAGTTGAAAGGACTCAAGTAATTTATATTCCTTATATCTTTCACCCAAATTTGCTACATTATGAATTTATTTAAATTTCAAATTTCATTAACAAAATGAAAATAACATCTTCCCTAAAATGATGTCTCTATGAAAGGTGTTAAAAGACAAACAGCCAGTTCTCAAGAGCCTCAATTTGTTATTCCTTTTTTTAAAGCACTTTTCCACATAATGGGAAACATATTAGTTCAAAATATTCTTACACATTATCTAGACTCAGGTATTGGATTATAAGATTTGACCTAATTAAGTTTCAAGAATTTTATACTGGAGACTGAATAACCAAAATACTAATTACTGTTTTTCCTAGAGTAATGTAAGCTCTCCATTAGATTTTAATTTATATCTGTTTTTAGACCACTTTCACGAAGTTAATAGCTTCTTTTTTTTAGTCAGAGCATATTGTACTGAGGGTAAGAACAATTAATTACTAGGCTATGTGACTACAGGGCTGTCACTTAACTCTCCCCTCTGAACATCTGGATCAGGGAAAAGAGGATAATACTAAAATAATCTATTCTTCAGTGTATAGTGAAGAAATTAATAAATTTAATGAACTGTAAATTTCTATACTTTTAGAGTGAGGAAGGACTGCACTTAAATCCTCCCTTAAATATTTAGTCATCTTACCTCTCAGTCTCAGTTTCCTCATTTTTAAAATGGGCTTATATACTAAAAGCACCTATGTAACAAAGTAGTGATGATCAAGAGATAAAATATATAAAACTTTTGGCAAACCTTAAGTAGCAATTACTATTTTATAATATAAATGTGAGCTAAAATTCAGGCATAAGAATATTTTAATAATTACAGAATAGCAGAGTTGGAAATTATTTAATAGATTTTCTAGTCTAATCTGTAGTAGAATGTCTTCTATCCATTGCTGATATATGGTCCACCAATACCTACTTGAG
>CM053770.1:365331803-365352227 GCA_028658325.1 Potorous gilbertii | reverse complement strand
TTTTTTGGGTCTCCTTTATCAAGGAATTGACCCATTTTTCATGCTTTTCTTGCATTTCTCTCAATTCTCTTCCCAGCTTTTCCTCCACCTGTCTAACTTGATTTTCAAAATCCTTTTTGAGCTCTTCCATGGCCTGAGCCTATTGGATATTTATTTCAGATGTTTGGGATACAGAGGCTTTATCTGATGGTAAGCATTGTTCTTCCTCATCAGAAAGGAAGGGAGGAAACATCTGTTCCCCAAGAAAGTAACCTTCTAGGTCTTATTTTTTCCCTTTTCTGGGCATTTTCCCAGCCAGTTACTTGACTTCTGAAATTCCTCTCCATCCCTGGCCTAGATCTGCCCAGGTAGTGCTTGGGGTCTGAGATTCAAATGCTTCTCCCCAGCCTCAGGGCTTTCAGCAGCAGGCCTGGCCACTATTCAATGTGAGCTTAAGTTCTGGTGCTCAGGTGGGGGCAGGGCCACCTCCCAGCCTCAGTTCCCTCATTTTATGAGGAGACCTTCCGTAATGGACCCCAGCTCCTGCCTACTTCGGGAGCCTCTGGCCGCTCGCTGCCTCTGCCACTGCCTCCCAAGGGGGCCTGAGTTATGGAGACACCCCGCTCCCCTCTCGGCCAATCCCGAAGTCTCTCTCACTGACCTGTAGCGCCTGTGGGTGGAGGGAACTTCGTGGCCACCAGAGATTCCGTTCCTGAAGTCTGCTCTGATCTGCTCCTCTCTGTGCCACGAGGCCAAGGAAGGGCTGGGCTCTGCTCCTGTCTGGTGCACGATGGACCTTTGGAATCGGTTTTTCAGGGCTTTCTGGAATGGAAATCTCCTTCACTCCATTGCTGCATGGCTTCCACTTCTCTGGATGTAGAAATCTTGACTCTGATGTCTTCCTCTGACAGTATGCTTTGTTCTTCCTCATCCAAAAGGATGGAAGAAAATACCTTTTCACCAAGAAAGTAGCCTTCTATAGTCTTATTTTTTCCCTTCTTTGGGCATTTTCCCAGTCAGTTACTTGACTTTTGAGTCCTTTGTCAAGTTGAGGGTATGCTCTAGGGACCTGTAAGTTCTCAGTTCCTCCAAGGTGACACAATCAAGGGAGAATAGTTTCCTCCTCTCCTGACCTGTGGTCTGGTCTATAAGCAACTGTACCTTTCTGCCCAGAATCTCTTCAGAGCCTCCACCAGCAACACCTTGCCAGCACTCTTCCTCACCCCAAGACTGCCACTCAGAACTGAGACTCAAATCAGGCACTCAATTCCCCCAGGGTCTTTAAGTGGAGGGCTCCAAAAATGGATGCTGCTGAAGCAGTGACTGCTGCCACTCTGGGACCAGGCTCCCTTCTCGCCCAGATGAAAGAACTCTCTTACTGACCTTTGAAGCCATCTTTGAGAGGTTTGGGAACTGCAGCTTCTGCCCATGATTCCGTGTCCTGAAGCCTGCTCCAGTCCTGTCCATGTGGTGCAGCAAGGCCTGGACCATGCTCTGCTCCAAGCCCAGTGTGATAGATCTTTCCTGTTAGCATTTCAGGCTGTCTTGAGCTGAAAATCTCTTTCACTCTTTTGTTTTGTGACTTCTGCTGCTCTAGAATTTGTTTAGAGTCATTTTTTTACATGTATTTTTATGGAATATGAGGGTAGAGCTAGAGCAGTTCCATCCTTCTACTCTGCCATCTTGGCTCTGCCCCCCCACCCCAAGACTGAAGATTCCTAAGGAATCAAGAAGTCTTCTTCTGAGTACACCTTCTCCAAGGAAGTATTTATGGTTCTCATAAATGGGTACTACTTTTGAGGCCCCCTCAAGAGGAGAATACCAAGAGTTACTAAAAATTTGGCCCCTTTCCCATGGACCTGCTTAAGCCACACTACTTATATGACTGGTCACAAGCAAAGTTCAGATTTGTTCTTTTATATCACGCCTTGCTATTCCTTGGTTTCAACTTCTATTTGCTCCAGAACTCCTTCATCATTCTTCTGTGGTACTCCACTACTGTTGGCTTACACCTCTATGGCTTTAGTAGCTAGTATTGGCCTTTTCTACCACTGCCACTTCTGAGACCATATGTTCCTTTCTCCCTGGCCACACGGTATTCTAATACATATGATTCCCCGAAGGAGCCACATGGTTATGCAGATTTCCCTTCAGATAACTATAATCTATATGCAGCCATCTTTTTGTGCTACATTTTATTTTTGGTTCTAACTCCATCTGTGTTTTGCTCTACACCCTTCTTTTTGAGGGACAAATCCAAGTTCAGCAACCCAGTTATATGTACTGGAGATGTGTCAGTTATCTTTAAGATTATGTCAGTGAACCAAAGAGTACCCAAAGTAAGGCAAGTACATACCACATTTAATGATATCATCAATGTTGGAATGAAGATCTTATCCCTTATCCTTATCAAGAAGGCCTAAAACTTACCAAGAGAATCTCATACTTCATTTAGGAAACACAAGGTTCAAAAGAACTTTACCAGTCTCCTCTTAGGCATATTTTCTACATAAAGAAAAGAAGAATTTGAAGAAAATAAATGATTCAACCAGTATAAATGAGAAGGAAGTGCATGGAGCCACAGTCTATGGGAGTACCTGGAAGTAAGAAATGGCATATTGACTTTAGGAGACATCTAGTGGTCCATTTTGATTGGAACATAGAGTATATAAATGAGAAATGTAAAATAAAGCTAGAAACATTGCTTGGAGACAGATTATAGAAGCCTTTTAATGCCTTGCCATGGCATATATATTTTATTCTGTATGTAACAGGTAATCTATGCAAGTTTTAATAGGAAGTACTATGGTCAGACTTCAGTACAAAGAACATTATATTGGTAGCTCTGTGAAGGATAGTTTGGGGATAGGAGATAATAGAATCAGAAGGAACAGTTAAGAGGTCATTTCAAAAATACAGGGGAGAGGTGATGATGGTCTAGACTAGCAGTGGGGGTGGAGAATTGATGTGTTTTAAAGATTTTCAGGGTAGAATTAACAGGTCTTGACAACTGATTGGATTTAAAAAGGAAATGATCAAATACACCTCCACATTTTTAAGCCCAGATGTCATAGAAGATGGTGTTACCATAACAGGAATAGCTTGGGTATAGAGAAGATAATGAATTTTAGATATGTTGATGAAATGCTTGAAGGACATCCAAATAAAGATGTCCAACAAGCAGTGGAAATGTGGGAGTAGAGCTCAGGGTTAAAATTCAGACTTAATAATAGATTTGGCAGTTATCCTTGGCATATGGACAATGATTGCAGCAATGTAAATGGGTGAGATCACCAAGAAGAAGGGTGTTATAGAGGGACCTTTGGGGAATATTCCTGCTTGGCAGGCAGGAGGAAGATAAATAATCCAGGGATGGAGACTAAGAAATGTCACTTAGAGGAGAAAGATGTTGAGACAATGAAAAATAACAAGAAAACTCAGAATCTTCGAATGCTATTATGATCCCTATTTTACATACAGTAACAGAAGCTGAGACAAAGATTAAGTGATTTGCCCAGGGTCACAGAGCTAGTATCTTGAGACCAAATTTGAACTCAGGTCTTCCTAATTCTGGGCTCAGTGCTCTATCTGCTGCACTATCTAGCTTCCTAATAATTTAGACAAGATGAGATGATGGTAAGAACTAAGAAGGTGGCCATGTAAGTGGAAAGAAGTAGTCAAATTTAAGGGTTGTTATAGAATTACAAATGACAAAAATGTGATGATTAGACATATGTATATAGCGAGAATGTAAAGTGAACAAATGTATTAAGGACCTACTATGTGCCATGCATTGTGCTCAGCTCTGGGAATACAATAAAAGACAAGAATACAGTCCCTACTCTTGAGCTCACATTTTAATGGAAAAGAAAACATGCAAGCAACTATATGCACAATATACACATATAGAATAAATGGGAGGTAATTTCAGAGAAAAGGAACTAATTGTGGGGGGGGGGGAGCTAGGAAAAATCCCTTTCAGAAGATGGGATTTCAGGTAATGGGATATAGAAATTTATCTTGCCCTTCAGGACAAAAGAGAAGATAGGGATGAGGGAAGGGAGGGATGTTAGAAGGGAGGACAGATTGGTGATAGAGGTAATTAGAATGCTCAACGTTTTGGGGTGGGGGGAATGGAGAAATGGGGAGAAAATTTGGAACCCAAAATTTTGTAGAAATGACTGTTGATAACTTAAACAAATTTAAATACAAAAAAAAAGAAAAGAGGAATGAAAAAAAAACAGCAAGAAAAAGAAAATGGGATTTTATCTGAGTCTTGAGAGAAGTCAAGAGGTGGAGGTGAGAAGAAAACATTCCAGGCATAAAAGATGTCCTGTAAAAAGGCACAGAGTTGGTAGAGGAAGAATCTAGCATAATGCTGAATTTAAGAACCTGAACCTGGAGGCAAAAAGAATGATAGTGCCCTCAAAAGAAATAGGGAAGTTTAATGGTAGATTTAAAAAAAAAAAAGTTTGAATACATGAAAGAGCAGAAGGAAGTTCAAAAGAGAATACAAGCAAAGCACTTTTGTTACTGCTGTGTTAAATTTAATATAATTTTTAAAAACTGATATGATGTCATAGTTTCATAAACATTTTTTATTTGTATATAGAAATGTGTGTATTAGTGTTCATTAAATTCATAAGAGAAGTGCAAAAAAGGGGATTTGAAAAGTGGTAGTCTTGGAGAGAGATATTTCAACAGAGGTCTAAGCTTGAAAGCCAGATAGCAGGAGTCTTGAGGAGTGAGGAGGCAGAAAATGAAGTATAAACTACACTTTTTGTAAGGTTAGCAGTTAATAATAGAGAAAATACAACGATAGTTTCAGAGGATGGAAAGCACCAAGGGCAAGCTCTTCTCAGCAAAGGGGAGACCTTTCTGAGCATTATCTGAAGATCTGCTAGAGAGTGAGTAATCCAGAGTGCAAAGTCATGGCGGGGTGGGATGAATGGCAGAAGTCAGCTGCATTCTTTTCTGAGTGCAGACCAAAAACAAAGAATGATTGAGGATATGGAGAAATTTTGGCATGTAGAAAATAGGAAATGAAGGGAAGTCAAGACAAAGGCCTTTAGCCTCACCGGGCTATCAGACACGAGTGAAGTGATTTGTGATCACATTTTCGTTTTCCCTTAGCCTTTCAACCAATAAGAACACATAAGAGCTTGTTCTAAGATGGAGTGACTTTCTAACAACACAGGGTTAAGAAAATTGGGCTCAAGTAATGTAAAGTCACCTGTCATGAAGTAACACAAATAACATACAGTAACTTTGGTTTTCTTTTATGAGAAAATGTAACAAGCCGTTATTCTCATGTCTAGAGGAGGTATATAAAGGGTAATGTATCCTTTCACAAAGAATGAAGACAAATATACACAATGTTCCATTCAAAGAGGAGAAAATACTTCATTGCTCTTGGTATCAGAACATATAAAAAAAAAACCAATAAATAAAAGACTTCTTAAGTCTGTCAGAAAGGTTATAAATAATTCAAGTGAATTTCAAAAAGAAAAAACCAATTATTATGTTTCACCATGACATATGGTACTTGTCATGTGTCCATGTTATGCAAGAGGAAATCTATATCATGCTACAAAACAGTAGAAAGAACCTTATCAGGCCTTTTAGGGAAGAGAAAAGAGGAATCATATCCTCTGTTTCCCCAACTGAAGAAAACTGGTTAATAGGGAAGCACCATGTATTGAATAGGGTTGAATTACAGGACTAGAAAACTATTAAAATAACTGCCTAACAGATTTTTTCCACTCTGCCTTCTCTAACCTATCCTCCACAACCAGGTTCTGCCTTGATCTAGTTATACCTGTCCTCCTCTGCTCAGAATCCTTCAACTGATCCCTATTGCCTACCAAGGAAAATTTAATTGTATCTAACCTGTAGATGGCCTTTTATTTTTATGTTTATGTTTATATGTACATTCCTTCCAACAATCCTGTACGGTAGTTCATGCAAGTATAATTTTTCCATTTTACAGATGAAGAATCTGAGATTCAAGAGAGGCTAAGAGACTTGTCCATTACGATATGGCTGATTAAAGTTAGAATTTGAAATCAGGTCTCTTTGGTCCCTAAACAGCAGTCTGTTTACTATATCACTACAGCCTGGCATTCAAGGCCCTGCACAATCTTTCATGACTAACTTTCCAGCTTTATAGTGTTCCCTTCCATGTACTCTGTTCAAACCAACCTACACAAATTATTGTTCCTCAAACATGTTTTACAACTGCTCTTTTCTGCACTTTTGCCCAAAGTGTCTTCTATGCCTGGAGTACGTGCTGTCCTTGTTCCTTCTCCCCTCATGAATTCTTACTTATCCTTTAATGTACTACTCAACACTGATCTAATAACACAACTAACACTGCTTCCACTAATCTTGATTATTCCAGTTGGTAATGGCTTCTTCAGACCTACTATGACATATTGGGAAACACTTAATATGTTTATTATTCAGTATTGTTACTTTCTAAATTCAACCATCTTATTTTTGTTAGATGGCTACATTCTGATGGGAATGGCAATAAAATTAATTGAATTGTTACCGCCTCTCCCCTACCAACATATGCAGACCTGGTTTCCTGTGAACATACAAGGTATTTTTTAATGAACCCTTATTTGAAAAAGTACAATGACAAACTTCAGTCCTCACAACACAATGCCACTGAAAAATAACTAAATTTTCCTATGGAGTACCATTAGCAAGAGGCCAACATAAAAAGAATGTGTACCCTTAGGCATCAGTCAAGAACTCTAATTGTGTTGGATCATATAAAAATACTCATGTCAACCCAGTAATCTAAAAGGATAGTCTTACTCCAGGGCAGCTTATTAAGTAAAGATATTTGAGGATAAAGGGACAACAAAGGATAGCAGGCCCACTCATTTTGCCAAGGTTTATATTCTGAAGGGACTATTTCCCTGAGATAGTTGTTCTGCCCCCCCACCCCCATTTAATACAAATGTAGGCTTTTCCCTCACAAAATAAATACATCTTATCATAGCAGGAATAAGTTTGACTTAAACTGCGCAGCACAGATGTAGAGATTAAGGAAAGATCCAGGCATTAGCTCAAGCCATTAAAAAATCATAAGCAGGTCATGTCATTTCATTGAAAAGGAGTTGTGGCCTTAAAGCTGAGAATTGAATACTAGTGGTTTCCAAGGTAATATAAACTAAACAGGTGTAACCTGAGTATTTGTTTTGGCTCATAATTTAAATTATAATAATCCTGTGTCTCAGATGTGAGTAATGCATGCTATTATGGGAAAATGAAATTGGAATTAGTATCTTAAAGCTATCTATACATATGTATTTGATTGAATGTGGGTTGTTGTTTTTTTAAATTATGTTTTGATCACCCAACTTAAGGCAATTAGAATAGTGTTATATCTCCTTTAAGATTACAAAAGCTTATTTGCCCTTGACTATCTATTGTCAAGTCTTATCATTTTTACTTTCAGAGCATCTCTCTTATACACCCTCTTTTCTCCACTCACAGCTACAAACCTGGTGCAAGCTTTCAATGCCTCATACCTGAACTATATCTGTAACTTTCTGGATGATTTCCCTGCCTCAAGTCTCTCCCCAACTCCAATCCATCTTCCACCTAGCTACCAAAGTAATCGCGAAATACTAGTCAAACCATGTCACCCCATATTAAAAAAAACTCCCTATAACCTCTGGAACCAAATATGAAATCTTCTATTTATAATTTAAAGGTATATTTTTAATTTTAGATTGTTTTTATGTACCAGGACAGCTCATTGTAAGAGATACCACAAGGAGCATGATTCATTGCCAAATGAATGATTCAGAATGGTAGTAAGTGTGATAGGATTTTAGAGAAGAGAGACATGACTTCAGGCTCAGGTGATTGAGAAAGTTTGCAGAAAAGATAGGATCTGAATTGGGTCTTAAAAGACAAGAAATTAGCATGATATGTTCATTACCTCAAAAATCAGTCCATTCTATTATTGAAAGATCTGATTGTTGAAAAAATCATTTCTAGCTCTACCCAATGATGTCATGCAAGTAGTGAGTGGCAGAGTTAAAACTCAAACAGTTCCAATTGCTCCAACATATTTTCTACCGCACTATGCACCTTCTCTGCCACCACCACCATGCACACCTCTTACTTTGGACTATCATACATTAGCCCTAATTTTTCTTTATGGAGCAACAAAAAACATCTTCCCTTTCTCATGGCAACCTTTTAAATATTTAAAGACAACCTTATTAGTCTTTTTTTCAGATTAAGTATTATTAATTCCCCAAGATAGCAAATTTTTAAACCCCTCACCCTCTGGTCAATCTTTCTTGAAATATGATATGATACCCAGAACTTCAAATTTCAGATGTGGTCTGACCATTAGAGGGTGCTTGCTCTAAATATCATACTTCTGCTAATTCTGATTAAAATTTTATTCCCCTTTTCAGCAACCATCACACACACTTATCACATATTAAATTTGTAGCTAAATCCCCACTTTTTTCCATATTAGCTGTTTCCAGGGAAAGTATTATCACCCTATAAACATACCTTCTACCCAGCTAAGCAGATTCGATGTTCAAGGACTCTGGATTCACTTGCCTGGGACCATTTTGACTTATTCTCCTATTTACAAGTGTTATCATGGTCATATTTTCATGCTCAAGGGAGCCATTTTAAAACCTACTTGTGACATAGGATGTTCAGATGAGGCCCTTTCTGAAAGAGAGCAGAAAGGGAATATTTAAACAGATAAGGCTTGCCCCTGACACTAAAGAAATTCTACCAAGCCTTATGTTTATTCTTCTCTGGATATAGATAGATGGATAGATAGAAAGACAGATACATAGATAGAATGATAGAGATATATGTAGGTATGTATATATAAAATATGTGTATGTATATATGCATCCATGTTTGTACATAGGTACACATATCTTATATATGCGCACACACACATATATATATACACATACATATATGCATCTTTATATATATATACACATATATATATATATATATATATATATACACATACATACATGCATCTTTAAAAAGAAAGTGTACATAACAATTCAAAGTTTCCTATACAAATCATTTGGGGCGAGTAAGAAGGTATATAGATCCTGGCAGAGTAGGAAGGTAACAGTATGATTTGTGTTTATTGATAATTAAATTCACAATAAAAAAGAACATTTTAAAAATCCATGTTTTAAGGATGATCTTTGTCAAAATGAAAAGAGAAAGGACATAATAAGCAAAAAGAGAGACAGAAAGAGAAGGTATTGCATTATTTATCCACTGTTCAGCATGTAAAACATCTCCATGTTTGTTCTTCAGACTCACAAAACTATTTATGTTCATTATAATCACTTCATTCAATATTTTAGGTCTAAACAAAAGTTTTAGCCATACTTATTCTAGTTTATAATACTTAACTTCAAAGGGCAATTAGGCATTTTTAGCAATCTATCATAACTTTTAATTTTCTTTAACTTTCCATTTTTTAGAGTGATAAGAAAGTATTTTAGTGTCCCTGGAAACTCTACCCAGTGCTTTGGCATCATCAAATTAAGCAAATGTTTATAAAGCATCTACTCTTTTCAAGGTACTGTGCTAGGTGCTGGTATTACAAATATGAATAAGAAACCATCCTTTTCCTCAGTCAAATAGGAGAGGTAAAATTATGTAATATAATCAGTAAAAAAAGAGGTCAAAAATGCGATGAGACATTCAAGAATCATAGAGTTAAAGCTGGGAGTCATCTTGAGAAGTCATCTTGTTCAACCCACTCATTTTACTGATAAGGAAACTAAGGATCAGAGAAGTTAAAATGACTCACCCTAGGCCCACATACATAATTAAGTAACAGAAACAGGAGTTTCACCCAGGTCAGCAGACACCACACTCAAGTACTATTTGGGATCACTTCAGTTTGCGGCACTCAGACAAGCCTTTGTGGGAAAGAATGCACTAGAGCTAAATTTTGAAGAGAGATTAAGATTTCAACAGTTAAATAGTTAATGAGAAGAGTCTGTTTTAGGCATGAATTTTAGAATGGTTAAGGCCATAGAAACAAGAAGAAAGAATATTGAGGGTGATGAATACAAAGATAGACAACATAAAGGGAAGCAATACACATTGAGGCTTGGAAAGTAGATTGGAACTAGATAGTGAAAGCCCTGAAATGCCAGGCTGAGGAATTTGTCCTTGAATGGGCAGGAAAAAAGAATGTATCATAGCAACAATCAATAATTTCATAAAAGATCATGATAACAATGAGATAAAATACTGAAATTTTGGGAATGCAGCTGAAGCAGTACTTGGGAAATGTGTATCTCTAAACACTTTGATGAATAAAAGAGAAAGGTCAATAAACCGAGTATGCAACTAAAAAACTAGAAAACCAAAAAATTTAAAAAATCAATTTTAAAAATTAAAAAAATTAAATTTAAAAATTAAAACCTTCCATGAAACACATAGAAATCCTGAAAAGCAAAGGAGAGATTAACACAACTGAAAGCAAAAAAGCTGTTTGTTTAATCAAATATTTAAGCCATTAGCTAATGACATTAGAAAGATGAATTTAATCAAATATTTAAGCCATTAGCTAATGACATTAGAAAGATGAATTTACAATCAATGAAGGAGAAATAAAAGAAGTTATTAGTAGCTATTTTGTCCAAATATGTGACAATAAAATTGAAAATCTAAATGAAATGAATGAATATTTATGAAAATATAAATTACTCAGATATACAGAACAGGAAAAGAGTTCTTAAACAACATTATCTTAGAAAAAGAATTTTAATGAGCCATAAATGAGTTGCCAAAGGGAGAAAAACCTCAAGACCAGATAGATTTACAAGCAAATTTTCCAAATATTTAAAGAACAATTAATTTTAGCAATAAATTTTAACTATTTGAAAAACATAGGAAAAGAGGGGATTCTACCAAATTTCTTGTATGACATAAATATAGTCTTGATATCTAAAACAAGGCAAGCCAAAACAGAGAAAGAAAACTGTAAACCAAAATCCTTAATAAATATCCATGCAAAAATTTTAAATAAAAATTAGCAAAAAGACTACAGAAATATATCATAAAGATCATACATTTTAACCAGAATGGATTTATATGAGGGATATAGGACTGGTTCAATAGTAGGAAAACTATAAACATAGTAAACACTATTAATAATGATAACAAAATAATGTAATTATCGGTCGATAGGGGAAACGTTTTTGACAGAATGTAACCTTCTTAGTTTTTTTGAAAAAGCAATTATCATAAGAATAAAAGGAGCTGTCCTTAAAACGGTAAGTAGTTTCTATATAAAACCAGGAGACAGCATTTATCTGTAAATGGTGTAAATCAGAGGTCTTTCCAGTAAGATCAAGAGCAAATCAGGGACGTCCATTATCACCATTACTGTTCAATATGGTACTGTAAGTGCTGGCCAGAACAAGTAAGACCAGAAAAAGAAATCGAAGGGATAAGGACAGGCAAAGGAGAAATAAAACATTTTGGGTTTGGTTTTGTTTTGTTTTTGTCAGTGGTATCATGGCTTACTTAGAGAACTCTAAAGAGTCAGATAAAGAGTGCAGATTAAGGCATCATTTTTTTAAATAATTAATGTGGGAATTTGTTTTATTTGATTATACATATTTGGAACAGTTTTTGGTTTCCTTGTTTCTTTCCACTGGGAGTAGGGTAGAAGGTGGGAAAGAATTCAGAATTAAAGTAAAATAAAATTGAATTTTAAAAAGAATGAGAGCTTGAATAAGAATGATGATAATATATTGACAGTTGGAATGGACTGGTCCATCTAGTCCAATACTCCTCATATTCCTTACCATTTTTAGAGATTAGGAATGAGGACTAGGAAGGGAAGTTAAATGACTTGCCCAGGGTCACATAAGTAGTGAGTGGTCTGGCAGGAACAATGTCTTAATGTCTCCTATGTGCAAGTTAGTCTGATTTTTCCTTAAAAGGTATTGAAATTGTCCTTGCAATTAGACTGGGCTTAAAGGACTAAGGGCCCAGAGACAGTGAAGGCCCTAAGGCAATACTGTTCTGGCAGAGGGGAGCAGAGTCAGGCTGGGGCATAGAGGGGCAATGTTCACCCCAGAATATGAGGGAATGATCAAGCCTCAGCGGCATCAGTGCTTACAGTTCGCTATTGCCCCAGAATGGGGGTTGAGGGGAATGGCAGCATAAGCCCTTACATGGAGAGGCAGAGTCAAGCCCTGGCATACAACAATCAGGCCTAGAGAGTCAGTGGCAACACCTGTGACAGTACTCAGACAACCTGAACAGTGGCAACAGGCAGGAATGTGGACCCCAGAGGCAGTACCTGTGGAAATAACACAGACCCAAGTGGCAGGGCCCTCCTGGTTCACAGGACTCAACAGGACAGGCACTGGCATGGAGAGTGACAAGGGCATACCCACTATAGCCCTTTGCTTACTGTAATAAAGATTTTATTGGTCCCTTCACATTACTACAAATCCAACACCTTGGATTTGTCCTTGGTCCTGCCTTGGGGTCCATGGGGCACATCAAAGACTGGGATTTTTGTTCTTCATTTTCCCATATCAGTCACTTTTTTATGGGGCTATTGCATTGCTTGTTTTATTTTGTTTGCTATCTTTCTGTTTAATTTATCTTTTAATCCTTAGGTACTGCCTATATCAGGCTTCTTGGATCTATAAGGTCAGAGTTTACCAGTAATAACTACAAAAGTAGTGGAAGGTCCTCTAAAAGACCTTAAAGTGTGGTGGGAGCAATATCCTACTCCTCATCCCATCTCCATTCAAATTAGGTTAGTTGTTTTATTTTGTCTTTCTTAAAGGGTATGAAAATCATCCTTGAGATTCTGTTGATTCGGGGACTGAAGATTTGAGTTGTTGGCATCACTTCCTTGCTATCAAAGGAGCTATGGCCTCTTTCAGAGTCTTGGCTGGTAGACTATAATGGACATCTCAGAGACAAGGGATCTTCATTCACCTGAATCTTGAGCTTCTCAATGTATTTCCTTGTTTGAATATTCTTCTGCTATTGTGAATTGCAATAAACCTGTTTTTTGTTAACCATTGAATGAACTACACGTGCTTCATTTCATTGTAATATCTAATTGGAACCTAAACTATTAGGGGACCGGCTTAAATAAGGTTTAGTCTGGCTTAGTGTAAAACAAGTAGCACTAGGCAGGGTTGTTGTGAGGATAAAATGAGATAATCCTCCTAAGTCACTGAGTGCAGTGCCCGGCATGTGGTAAGGGTTATGTAAATGTTAGCTATGACACCGTTGTTACTGTTATTAGTTTGGGTTCAAATCCTGGCCCTCTAGCTCCACATCCAGTCCTCTTTCCACTGAACCGTGGCGCCTCTGTAACTAGAGTGGCACAAGTGGGACCAAAAAGGAGGTGATATACTCAAGAGGCAGAATTAACATAGCTAAGAGAGTACGTATATGGTGGTAGAAAAGGGAGACAATAACGAGGGATGAGGAGTCAGTTTAAATCTAGGTGACAGGAAGAATGCTGGTGCCATAAACAAAAACAGGAAAGTCAGCAGAGGAAGTTTGGGAGAGAAAGTGATGAGGTCAGTTTTTGAGATGTTGAGTTAGAGATGCAAGCACAATATCCAAGTAGAGACAGAAAAATGCAGATAGCTGAAAAGAGAGAAAATGCAGCTCAAGGAAGAGGTCTAGACTAGAGATAAAGATTAGAGATTTTAATTAATGCCATAGGGATGGAGAAAATTGTCAAGGGGGAAAGTGCAATAGTTTCAGTGGGATCACAGGGACAGAATTAATTACTTAAAAGAGATTGAGAAGTAAGTAGAAAGGCAGTCAATGTATATTATTTTGAGTTTTTTTATTTTTTATTTTATTTTATTTTTAGGAAAAGAAGTGAGGGAAATAGGAAGATAATTTGAGATTGTTACAAGGGTAGGACAACGATTTTGAGCAGTTTTTGTTTATTTCATAGGGGAGTGTAATGTTAATGAGAGTTGCTTGATTAGGGGAGGCTTGTTTGGAGGAAGGTCCACAATCTTTTGTTAATTTGTAATGAGGTAGTGGATCACAAGGGCTGTGATGCCCTCTGACTCTGAAAAGTGTATGTATACTCTAAGGTGAGGTTTTGCTTTGGGGTTTACTCTTTGGAAGAAGATTCATGTCCCAGATGAGACTCTGGTTAGCTGTTAAGTACTCCCCCCACCCCACCTTTGAAAACCCAGATATTAGTGCTTCTCTCTCTGGTAACTATGTATGTATGTAATGGTCAGCTATTTGAATCTGTCTATTTATCTATGGTGCATGCATTGCCTATGGTCAGACAGAAACCCCTGTCTGTTGATCTTTATTTCTCTGCTGGTATTTTCTTTGTTGATATATGTGATTAAAGAAGATTGTTGACCCCTCAGAGGTTGCTTTCCTTTTAGAAAACAACCTAGTTGGTCATCCTGGATATCAGGGTGCTTGCTGCTACAGGGAGAGCTGATTATGTTGATGTGCAGAAGAGAAATCTGAAGAGAGGGAGAGGGAGACATGGAAATTATGAATCAAGAATGATGGAGTAAAGTAGGAGATAGGATCAAGGGCATGGAAAGAGAGGTTACCATTGGCAAAGAGAAAGATTACCTCCTCTGAGACCAGAGGGAAGGAAAAGTGTATGTATGGGTCAGGATATAAAGATAAGCAGAAGAAAAGGCAGGGACCTCAGGGAACTCAGGTCAGATGGCCATGATATTCAAAGGACATAAGCTCATCTGCTCAGAGAACTTTTTAAATTTTTTTGTATCATGCACTCCATTTCAGAGTAATATTTTTAAATAACTGAAAGAAAAGTTAAATTCAGTTAGAGGTCAATGAAAATAAAGATATAATTTTTTTTAGCCATCCAAATACATACTCTCTGAAGTTTATCCACAGACCTCAGGTTAAGAACTGCTGAATTTGACCAAAGAGAGACAGCAAATTTGGGGCTGGCTTTTCTGTCAGGCCCCTTTCATATTGGATATGGGCTTTTGGCTGACTTTTTGTGCAGTTCTGGGTGGAGGAAGTCAGTTTATTTTAGTTTCTCATTGGATTTACTCATCATTATTCCATCTAGTGCTATTTTTAGGTTCTTGCTGAAAGGCAGATGTGTTGGAGCAAAGCTATCTGACATCCCCATCTTAGCTAGTTTTCCTTATTAGCATTATATCAGTTGCTTATAGGGTATACACAGTTATTTTTCAAAACCTATTTGCAAGAGAATCAAATTATATTTTCAATCAATGGTGCCTTTCTCGGCTGAAACCTACTTTTATCCTGTGATATATGGAGATTCCTTGTAGCTTCACTCTTAGATCTCTGTCACTATATAAATGTCAGCTCTGATTATATATGAATATAATGGCTTCCAAAGGTTCTTTTTCTGGGATGAATACATGCACACACACATATGTACATAATCTTATAAAACGAGAAACTCATTTCTGTATACTGAACACAACAGCAAAGATAGGTAGCATTGATAGTAGACTACAGAAAACTCATCCGAGTATCAATCAGCCAGTATTTATTATGCATCAATTATATATAGGCTATTGATGCAATGTCAAAAATGAGCTTATACTGTATTAGAGAAAATAACATGTACATTTACATATATGTTACATAAATATGTACATTAAATACATTACAATATTTAAATGTATATAAATACAAACAAGATACACATACGTGTATACTCACACATAAAATAAATTCATGGTAATAGGGGTGTGGCTCTAGTATCTGAGAAGGTCAGGAATCCTAAGGAACAGAAGGAAGAAGGGAGTGAATTTTCTGTACAAAGGCAAAGAGAAGATAAAATGTCATATATGAGCAACAGTAAGAAGACTAGTTTGACTACATGACAGAATACATGAAGAGTAGTAACATAATAATTTTAGATATGTAGAGTAGCCCAGGTTGTGAACACCAAACAAAGGAGTTTGTATTTTGACAGAGCAAGGTCATCAGATCTGTGTGTTAACAGTATTCACATTACTAGCTGTCTGGGAGGTAAATCAGAAAGGAAAGAGACTAAATGCAGAGACACAAATTAGGGGGTTATTATAATAGTCTAGGCAAGAGTTAATGAGAACTTGAACCAGTGTGGTAGCTATAGGAGTAGGATTGGGGGAATGGGGATTAAGAAGATATTGAGAGAGTAAAAGCATCAAAATTTGGTAACTGATTATATGTGTGGCATTGGGGAAAGTGAGAAATTGAAGAGGATTCCTGCATTGCAAATGTGGCTGCTTTTGCCTTCCACGGAAAGAAATGAATAATTGATTTAATAATGATAAAATAAAGCAATAGGCACTGTGCACGGTATTAGTGATACGAAAGTGAAATAGTTCTTACCCTCTAGGGGCTTGACATTCTTATGAGGGAGAGAGGAAACACGTAGGGGAATGGAAGAATTTGAGTCTGGAATGATCACAGGAATGGCAAACAGTCATAGGGAAGTCAGTTGTCACCCTTTCCAGAAGGACTGGTAGTATTAACTTGTTTACTCTTCTCAGAGCAAGCTTGGCAGTAAAATGTCAGAGATGGATAGTTGTGAAGGATAATCTAAGACTGGTTAAATGTAGAGGTTTAGATGAGTTAGGAGACACATACCCTGATGAGTACAGTTTAGGAGAGGTACTCTATAACAAGGTTGAAAAATATTGTAACCCCCTTTATATAGATGATGAAACTAAGACAGTATGGCACAAGGTAACTTCCTCTAGGCTTCTCAAGAAATCAAATTCTGATTTTGTGAGCCTTTTGATGACCAGAAGGCTCAGAACTGAATTTTTTCTTTCAGTCTCAGAAATATACATCATTAATATTTTTGGTCATTCAGGTGGAGAGGCCAAAGTCCATGGGTTGTTCCACTGCCCATGTTGCCATAGAAAGGGCGCTAGGCTCAGCAGATGGTATCCTATAAGATAAATATTGATCCCAAAAGCCATGCCTACATCCTGATACCCCAAGTGCTGACATCATATTCTTTGTAATGTAATAAACACTGGCTTAACTATATGCAGTGTGTCTTAGATCTATACAAAGAAATAACATATATAAACACCAAATTAAGGCCATGACACAAGACTTCATGTTCTCTCTTCCATAGATTCTTTAAATCTCCTTAACGTGTTCCCATAGTAATTCTAATTCACATTAAAATACAGTATTGTTCAACCAAGGGTTTAAGATGGATGGAACAAAGGAGAAAAATATCCAAATCTTTCCAAAGGTTTGACTTCTACATGAGTGAAGGTCATTTTGAAATGATGGCTCTTCAGTTTTATAAATATGATGGGGCTGAGAGAGATGGAGAGTGAACAATAGGGTTGAAAGTAGAATTCAGGGAAGAAAGAAAGGGTTCTCCTTGTTGTTTGTTTATTTCCCTGCTCACAAGCACTGGTCGGCATGACGGCAGATATTGGAGGTGTCCTGGAGAGTCCAGAAGATCTGTTTCTGATGCACTATCTGCCACTTACAAGCCGTGTGACCTCATTTAGCCTTGTTAACCTCGTTTTCCTCAACTGTAAGATGGGGGTAATAATAGCAGCCGCCTCACAGAACTGTGAGGACTAAATGAAACAATACCTGCAAAAGCACTTAGTGCAGTGCCTAGAGTATAGTGGGTGCTACAGAACACTTATCCCTTTTCCTTCATCTTTAAAATGAGGATTCATAGTAACTACCCAGCAGTAACACTTCACAGGGCCGTTGGGAGGTTCCAACATGATTACCTTAGTCAAGAGCTTCATAAAATGTAAAGCGTTATAAAAAATGTCAGCTATTATCATTATTTTTATTCCCACACAGAGAGTGGAAAGTTACAATAAGAAATGAAGCATAGGACTCAAAAAAGTCAAGATAGCACATATGTCCGAAGTATGTAAAGGCAGTGGGAACAAAAGGCCAAGAGTTGTCCACTGCACAACACTATCGTCAAAGGCCAGTGATTAACATGTTAGATAACCCTGGCAAAAATACCCTAGCCAATGAGGCTCACTAAATGTCATTTTCTTTAGAGTTAAAGCGAAGCCAAAATCTCATACTTAATTAGTCATCAACAAAGAATAGTTAATAGTTGTTTAAAAAATAAACTGATGAATGAAATATAGAAAATACCTTTAACTCCAATCTAAAACTGAAAAGCTATAGACATATTAGAGATATTTGAAATTTAACTTTTGTTTTAGAGTGAAAAAAATAAAGCATCTATTAAATGCTTACTATGTGCTAGACCCTGTGCTAAGCACTAGAGATACAATTATAAGCAAGCAATATAGCTTCTACCCTCAAGGAGATTATATTTTAATGAGGGAAGACAACACATAAAGGGAAATTTTAAGGGGAATAAAGGGTGTCCCTGTGGGATTATAGTGTGAAGAGAGCCAAGGAGTGCTTCAGGGACCTCCTCTCAAAGGAAGGTGAAAGCTTATCTATCTAAACCAATAAACCCAGGTTTGGAGTCCAAGGATGTAGTGAGAAGAGATGAAAATGACGGCTGGTGTGTAAGCAATATAGTGAGGAGATAGTTGGAAAGTTGTACAACAATTGATATCAAACTCAAAGCAATAGTTTTACATTTATCTTGGAAAAAGAAAAAAATTATAGTAGATAAAGGGCAGGATGGAGTCAGAAAGGCCTGAGTCCAAATGCTGCCTCTAATACTATTGACCCTAGGCAACTCACTTAACCTCTCTCAGCCTCAGTTTCTTTTTTTAAATTTTTTTTTTTAGTTTTCATCATTTATTTCCACAAAATTTTGAGTTCCAAATTTTGCTCCCTATCCTCCCCATCCCATAAGGCCTTGCATTCTGACTACCCCTTCCTTTGATAACTCCCTTCTGTTACACCTGTCTCTTCCCTTATCCCCATCTTTTCTCTATTCTTGTAGGGCAAGATAGATTTCTATACCCCATTACCAGTTTCCCAGTTGTATGCAAAAACAATTTCAACATTTGTTCTTAAAACTTTGAGTTCCAACTTCTCTCTCTTTCTCCTTTCCCATCCATCCCCACTGAGAAGGCAAGCAATTCAATATAGGCTATATATGTGTAGTTTTGCAAAAGACTTCCATAAAAAGTCATGTTGTGAGAGACTATATTTCCCTCCATACTATCCTGCCCCCTATTTATTCTATTCTCTCTTTTGCCCTTGTCTGGGCAAAAGAGAGAAAAGTGTTTACTTCTAATTACTTCCTCCTCTGATTTGCCCTCCTTTATATCATCCCCCTCACCCCACTTCTCCCCTTTTTTCCTGTAGCATAAGACAGATTTTCATACCAAATTGAGTGAGCTTGCTATTTTATCCTTAAGCCAAATGTGAAGAGATAAGCTTCACTTTTTTCCTCTCCCTTCCTCCCTTTTCTCCTCCATTGAAAAAGTTTTCTCTTGCCTGTTTTATGAGATAATTTGTCTCATTCTATTTCTTTTTCTTCTCCCAATATATTCCTCTTTCACTCATTAATTTTATTTTTTAGATATCATCCCTTTTTATTCAACTCACCCTGTACTCTCTTCTTTCTGTCTATATGTATGTGTGTACGTGTGTGTGTGTGTGTGTGTGTGTGTGTGTGTGTGTGTGTGTGTATAATCCCTCCAACTACCCAAATACTGAGAAAAGTCTCAAGAGTTACAAATATTATCTTTCCTTCTAGGAATGTAAAAAGTTCAATTTTAGAAAGTCCCTTATGATTTCTCTTTCCTGTTTATCTTTTCATGCTTCCCTTGATTCTTGGGTTTGAAAGTCAAATTTTCTGTTCAGGTCTGGTCTTTCCATCAAGAATGCCTGACAGTCCTCTATTTCATTGAGTGACCATTTTTTCCCCTGAAGTATTATACTCAGTTTTGCTGGGTAGGTGATTCTTGGTTTTAATCCTAGTTCCTTTGACTTCTGGAATATCATATTCCAAGCCTTCTGATCCCTTAATGTAGAAGCTGCCAGATCTTGTGTTACTCTGATTGTATTTCCACAACACTCAAATTGTTTCTTTATGGCTGCTTGCAAAATTTTCTCCTTGACCTGGGAATGCTGGAATTTGGCTACAATATTCCTAGGAGTTTCTCTTTTGGGGTCTCTTTCAGGAGGTGATCCATGGATTCTTTCAATATTTATTTTTTCTTGATAATTTCATCAAAGATGATGTCTAGGTTCTTTTTTTTGATCATGGCTTTCAGGTAGTCCTATAATTTTTAATTTGTCTCTCCTGGATCTATTTTCCAGGTCAGTTGTTTTTCCAATGAGATATTTCACATTGTCTTCTATTTTTTCATTCTTTTGGTTTTGTTTTGTAATTTCTTAAGTCATTAGTTTCTATCTGCTCCATTCTAATTTTTAAAGAACTATTTTCTTCAGTGAGCTTTTGAACTTCCTTTTCCATTTGGTTAATTCTGCTTTTTA
>CM053770.1:365268694-365331303 GCA_028658325.1 Potorous gilbertii | reverse complement strand
AAGAGAAGATGGGGACAAGAGAAGGGAGGGATGATAAAAGAGAGGGTAGATTGGTGATAGGGGAAATTAGAAGGCTAGGTATATTGGGGGGGGAGGGGACAAATGGGGAGAAAATTTGGAACCCAAAATTTTGTGAAAATGAATGTAAAAAGTTAAATAAAGAAATTTATATTAAAAAAATGAGGCACAATTCAAAAGAATTTACTATAAGGGTACAACCTTTCCACTCAAATCTATTTTGATCTGACAAAATACTTAATTGCTACTGCACCCAAAGTAGTTTGTTTTGTTATCAAGTAGTTTTGGTGGTTGGTGGATATGGTTTTCCTTAAATATGTAAGTTGCTTATTTTATTTCATGCTTAGGTATTTACATTTTGACCTACTTGAGTCAAACATCTTGTTAAAAGCAAATTATTGAAAAATTTTAAACAGAAATTTATTTCTCACTGTTTTGGACACTGGTGAAAAGGACTTGTTTAAATGTAAAGAAATTCTTGAAAAATTCTGTGAATATTCTGTTCCAGCATGTTAATGAAAGGAAAAAATGATACTGGAAATACTTGATATGTCTTCATAAGACATGTAAATATCTGAGGCACAAATAGGATGCCATGATAATGTCTAATTGGTTGAATCTGAAGAAGAGGTGAGAGAACAATTTACTTTCCACATGACTTTGTTTTAATACTATTCAGCAGCTTCTTGAGTGAAGCTACATACAGTGTCTGGCACATAGAAGTCACACAATAAATGCTTTCTGAATTGAGATTATATTTAGGCAAATAGCAATGGTCTCAGTCCATGGAAGAGCTCAAAAAGGACATTGAAGATCAAGTAAGAGAGGTGGAAGAAAAATTGAGAAGAGAAATGAGAGCGATGAATGAAAATCATGAAAAACGAGTCAACAACCTGCTAAAGGAGACCCAAAAAAATGTTGATGTAAATAACACCTTTAAAAATAGACTAACCCAAATGGCAAAAGAGGTCCAAAAAGCCAGTGAGGAGAAGAATGCTTTAAAAAGCAGAATGGGCCAAATGGAAAGGGAGGTTCAAAAACTTACTGAAGAAAATAGTTCTTTAAATGTTAGAATGGAGCATATGGAATTTAATGACCTTATGAGAAACCAAGAAATTACAAAACAAAACCAAAAGAATGAAAAAGTAAAATACAATGTGAAATAAATTACTGGAAAAAAACTGACCTGGAAAATAGATCCAGGAGAGACAATTTAAAAATTATAGAACTACCTGAAAGTCATGATGAAGAAAAGAGCCTAGAGATCATCTTTCATGAAATTATCAAGGAAAACTCCTCTGATATTGTACAACCAGAGGTATGGAAAGAATCCATCAATCAGCTCCTGAAAGAGATTCAAAAAGAAAAACTCCTAGGAATACTGAAGAAAAATTCCAGAATTCCCAGCTAAAGGAGAAAATATTGCAAGCAGCTAGAAAGAAACAATTTGAGTATTGTGGAAACACAATCAGGATAACACACATTCTAGCAGTTTCTACATCAAGGGATCAGAGGGCTTGGAATATGATATTCCAGAAGTCAAAGGAACTAGGTCTAAAACCAAGAATCACCTACCCAGCAAAACTGAGTATAATACTTCAGGGAAAAAATGGTCATTCAATGAAATAGAAGACTGTCAAGCATTCCTGATGAAAAGACCTGAATAGAGCTGAATAGAAAATCTGACTTTCAAACACAAGAAACAAGAAAAGCATGAAAAGGTAAATAGGAAAGAGAAAGCATAAGAAACTTACTAAAGTTGAACTGTTTGCATTCCTACATGGAAATATAATATTTGTAACTCTTGAGACTTTTCTCAGCATTTAGGTAGTGGGAGGGATTATATACATAGACAGAGGGCACAGGGTGAGTTGAATAGGAAGGGATGATATCTAAAAACAAGGTGTGAGAGAGGTATACATTGGGAGGAGAAAGGGAGAAATGGAATGAGGCAAATTATCTCATAAAAAAGGCAAGAAAAAACTTTTTCAATGGAGTGGGAAAGGGGGGAGGTAAGAGGGGAAAAGTGAGGCTTACTCTCATCACATTTGGCTTAAGGAGGGAATAACATGCACACTCAATTTGATATGGAAATCTATCTTACACTACAGGAAAGTAGGGGAGAAGGGGACAAGTGGGGTGAGGGGAATGACAGAAAGGAGAGCAAATGGGAGGAGGGAGTAATTAGAAGTAAGCACTTTAGGGGAGGGACAGGGTCAAAAGAGAGTATACGATGGAGGGAAATATAGTTAGTCTTACACAACACTATTATGGAAGTCTTTTGCAGAACTACACATATATAGCCTATATTGAATTGCTGGCCTTCTCGGTGGGGATGGGTGGGGAGGGAGGAAGGTAGAAAAGTTGGAACTCAAAATTTTAGGAACGAATGTTGAGAATTGTTTTTACATGCATCTGGGAAATAATACAGGTAATGGGGTATAGAAATCTATCTTGCCCTACAAGAAAATAGAGAAGATGGGGATAAGGGAAGGGACAAGTGTGATAGAAGGGAGGGCAGATTGGGGGAGGAGGTAATCAGAATGCATGGTATCTTGGGGTGTGAGAGGGGAGAGATGGGGAGAAAATTTGGAACTCAAAAACTTGTGGAAATGAATGTTGAAAACTAAAAATAAATAAGTAACATTTTTAAAAAAGAATGTAGTTTGTGGAAAAAAAGTAAAAAACAAAACAATGGAATCTTTAGTCTTTCCTTTTGTGGGTCGAGTCCCACGAAAATGTTGAGTGTAATAAAAGAGAAAAAAGGGATTCTGTGAGAAGCCTCCTATAGTGAATAGCACTTTGGTGCTGGGTCACAGATTATATCCCCAAGTAAAATCTACTCTATAAATACTTTCTTGATAACTCATAGCTAAAAGTAGTCTTTTCTTCCTTAAATTCTTCTACAGCAGTTTGTTTTGGTTTCTACTTTGTTCCAATCACATTCTACTTTACATCATGCACAATGTTTATATTTTATATCCATTAAGACTGTAAACTATTTGTAGGGGAGAGAATATTCTTTTCTTCACCTCTGTTTCCATAGTGCCTACCCCTGTACATTGCTCATAGTAGGTACTTAATAAAACATTGCTGAATTTAGTAGTAAGGTATAGAATTCAGCCATTCCAAGTACTGTGTTAGGAGGAGATAAAAGTGTGGTTTCAATGCCTATAGGAACTAGTCATCTTTCACAGGCATAAACTCTACTCCTAGTTCTAGATAGATGTCTTGCAGATAAACTGTTGTTGATCATAGTTGTGGAATGAGGGGAATAGTAGTGAGGAGAGTAGTGGAATACCAGGCGAAAGTGTGGAAATGAATCTTGGTAATTCTATCAATACAAAGTAGAAAAAAACACTTAAAATATATGTGTATTAATCTTGTTATTTCCCAGTATTGCTGAATCTCTTTATGACTTCTGAGCAGCAACACCAGTATCTTAAAGGACATTGAAGTCTGAGGTCAAGAATCTGCACTTAGAAGGTAATTAGGATCACTAATGTCTATGTGCACAGCACTTCCTTCCTTGGAGGCAGTAATTAGAAAGGTTTTTTATTTACTGTTGAGGTGAGGGTAAAATGCATTCTGGAATAAACCACCAACCAAATTTATGCGAATGGGCAAGGTTACACATAGGCATTAATAGTGAGTCAACTACCATATTCTTTGATGCAAGATGAAGATCTATTACTTTTTAAAAGTTCTCTAAAAAATAAATAAGCTTTCCACATCCAAAGATGAATAATGGCAGAAGTTAGGATTTTCTTCCATAGCTTTCATTCAAAATTAGTGAGTGAAAGGGGAGAAATAAATGTATCTTAATGAATTTGTTTTCTTTCACAGAAGTCTTGCCTTTCTTGATCAAAAGCCATGAGTTGGATGTTCCTCAGAGACCTCCTAAGTGGAGTAAATAAATATTCAACTGGATTTGGTCGAATCTGTTGTCTTTATTCCATTTGCTGATCTACATGGCAGCTGCAGAATGTGTTTGGAAAGATTAAGAGAAGGAATTTCAATGCAACATTAGGCAGCCTGGTTGTGAAAAATGTCTGTTTTGACTCCTTTTTCCCCATCTCCAAGGCTAAGCTTTGGGTCTTGCAGCTGCTCATGGTCTCTATTCCTTCTCTTCTGGTTTTGCATGTGGCCTACTGGGAGGGCTGGGAAAAAGGCACAATAAGAAATTTTACATTAGTCCTGGAAGCATGGATAGGGGCTTGTGGTATACTTGTGCAGCTTTTTTTCAAAACTGGACTTGAAATTGGCTTCCGGGTTTTATTTTACAAGTTGTATGATGAATTTAGAATACCCCATTTTATGAAATGTGATGTAAGGCCTTGCCCCAATACTGTAGACTGCTTCATCTTCAAGCCCACTGAGAAGAAAAAAATCTTCCTTTACCTCTTGCTAGTCACATCGTGTCTGTGCATTGTGTTGAATATTACAGAGCTAATTTTGTGAAGTGCTATCTTCAACAATATGCTCAAAATTTCAAATCTTCAGCTTGTAAATGTTACAACCTTGACTCTGTCACATGGAAGGAGATTAATGCTCCAGAAGTACAACTCTGATTGTTCTAGAAGCATCCCTCAAAAACTTGAAGGAAGTAGTTTCTAAGAGGAGTGGAAAAAAAACTGTAAGATGCTCATAAGCAGATTAGATTAGGCTTTTATTTGATGACATGAGAAAAAAATATGTAAAATGTATCTTCAGTTGTGAATTATAGTAACTATATTGCTGTTTTGTTCATTCTTTTTCAGCTATATGTAAGTAATGCATGATTTTTTCCAAGTAATTTGAAGAAATTAAAGGCAAATGCAATATATTAGTTTCAAATTTTAGCATTTAAGTATAGTAAGCATGCTTCTTACCGTGTCTTGCACATTCGTAGGTGACTGTTGTTGTTGTGTGTTCGCCCTTCATTGGTTAAGAAGACCATGCCCTCAGAGAAATGATAACATGACTTGCACTTGACTGTTTTGAGTGAAGGAGGGCTGTGCAGGTCACCATCCTCACTTCTCCTTCAGAGTCATCTGAATCCAGTGACCAGATATTCATCAGGATGACTGCAGATGGCCCAGGATGCAGTGGGAGACCTTGGCCCCTTTAGGCCAAGATTTGAAATAAATGACCAATGTAGCATAGTAGGTAGGGAAAAGTTGAGAAGAGGTATGCATGATAATCTCTCATTAAGCCATAAATTAGGGGTTAGCAACTTTTTCAAAGTAGTTTGCCATATTTACACTTATTTATTACTTCTACACAATGTTTGATGAAAGTTAGGTCAAAGATAGCCACATGGAAACCACCCACCTGGACCAATCAAACCATTTGGCAATGAGTAGGGACACCCACAATCTAGGCAATCATGGACCCAAGGTAAAAACAGAAGGGTTGGAAGGAATAACAACTCAAGTCCTTATCAGAAAATATAGTATCCCATTAGCAGGAACAGAATAAAGAAGTATTCAAGAAAAGGTCAACAAGGTGGAGCAAAGGATTATTGGCTATGGGTGATGAAAATTCTCCAAGGACAATTTCACCTACTTTACAAGTTTTTCCAGCACAGTTTTTAACTCTGGTGGCTGGGTCATTACAAATTTTAGCATGATTAGGCTTAGTAGTCAACTACTACCATGGACAAAAGTGGTTAAATTGTTGGTTGGTTGTTGTCCTTTATCCTCAAAGAGGACCAAAATGACATCATCATATTAGAGTCAAGTAACAATGCATTAGATTGTGGCTAATCAGACCAATAGGAGCTCAGAATGCTCTACAACAGGTCAGGTACAAATAGTCCATGAGAACATTTGGAGTAGATTCTCTAAATTTGTATGTCTTGTATTTCTTATGAGCTCCTTCAATTCTGCTTTGCTCATAGAGCATCTTCTCTGATGTGGGCACGCCATGCTGAGTGGTCCTATGTGAATGTGTACCATGTCACACAATCAATTCCAAAGTTCTTGAGAGATTCCTTGAGAGTGTTCTTGTATTGCTTCTTTTGACCATGATGTGAGTGATTGCCTTGCATGAGTTCTCCATGAAAGAGTCTTTTAGGGAAGTGTACATCTGGCATTCAAACAATGTGGCCAGCCCATTGGAGATACACTCTCTGCAGCAGAGTTTGAATGCTTGGCAGTTTAGTTTGAGAAAGAACATTAGTGTCTGGTATCTTATTCTGCCAGGTGCTCTTCAGAGTCTTCCTCAGACAATTCAAAGAGAAGTAATTCAGTTTCCTGGCATGGTATATACTGTCCAGTGTTCACAGGCATACAATGATGTCAGCACAATGGCTCTGTAGACCTTCAATTTGGTAGACAGTATAATACCTCTTGTCTTCCACACTTTCCTTCAGAGCCTCCCAAACACTGAGCTAGCTCTGGCAATGAGTACATCAACCTCATTATCGATGTGTATATCCCTAGAAAGTATACTGACAAGTTAAGTAAACTTACCCACAGCCTTAAAAACTTCTCCATTTTCTGTAACCAATGTTCCACATGTGGTTGTTGTGGTGGTGGCGGATGGGATACCTGTGTTTTCTTGGTGTTGTTAGGCCAAAATTAGCACAAGCAGCAGAGAAACAATTCATACTTTGTTGCATTTCAGTTTCAGAGGCTACAATGAGTGCACAATCATCTATGAATAAAAAAATCATTCCTCAATGCTCCCTCTATTTTGGTCTTGGCTTGTAGGCTTTTCAAATTGAAGAATTTACCATCAGTGCAACTGCTGACATGGATGTTGTGTTCATCCTCACTGAAGTGTGCTTTCATTGTTATACTGTAATGTATCTCCCAAATATTCTTCAGGTTTCATTCATTCACGCATTCATCAAGCAGTATGCTAGGTACTGGAGACAGAAAAATGAAATGGAAAAAGATGCTGCCCTTAAGGTGATCACATTTTACTGGAGGATACAACATATAAAAAAAGATAAGGAAAATAATTCGAGAAGGAAGAGAGAATTAGGGGAACTGGGAAAGCCTCTATACAAGATGATATCAGAGGTAAGACATCAAGGAAGCTAAAAATTTTAGAGAAAAGGTGAGAATGAAGGATAGTTGTGGGAGTATAGTGTAGAGAGGTTATAGTGCTGGATCTGGAGTTGGAAGATTTAGGTTCCAATCTCACTTCTGACATTTTCTAGTTGTATCACCTAGCTCTTTCAATCATTTGCTGGATTTTTATCCAGGACTAATGATGAGAGTCTTCCCAAGGCTCTGTCTTTCACTTCTTTCTTTTCTCTATAATGTACTGCCTGGTGATTTCACAAACTCAAATTGGTTCAATTTTCTCTGCGTAGATAATTCCTAGATCTATGCTTCCAGGGCTGACATCTCTTCTAACCTCTAGTTTCTCATCACCAACAGCCATTTGGACATCTTGAACTAGATATCCTACAGATACTTCAATTTCAACATATCCAAAACAGAGTTCACTATGTTTTCTCTCCTAAACCCTCCCTTCTTTCAAACATTCCTAATACTGGTGAAGACATTCATCATCCTCTTAGTTACCCAGGCTCACACCCTTAACTTACTTAACATCAACTACACGTTAAATTACTTGCACTCATCACACACGTTCAACCTATTGCCAAATTTTGTCATTTCTACTTCCACATCTCTTTTATATTATGACTGCTTCTTATTTACACAATCTTCAACTGGTGCAGGCCTTTATTACCCTTCATGTGAACTATTACAATAGCCTTTTGATTGGTCTCTCTGCTTCATCTCTCTATTTAATTCATCCTACTCTCAGCTGTCAAAGCAATTTTTGTAAATGGTATGCCTAAACACTTCACTCTCATACTCACTAAGCTCCAGTGACCCCTTATTACCTCCAGGATCCCTATTACCCTCAGTAATGTTTTTTAAAAATCCTCTTTTCCTTTTAAAGTCCTTCACAACTTGGCTCCTTCCTACCTTTCCAGTCTTTTTATACTATCCTGATCCACACAATCTATAATGTAGCAACACTGCCTTGTTCTTCTCTCAGAGAATTTGTTCACCTGACTATATATTTTTATTGGCTGTTGTGAAGATCATATGAGATGTTTGTAAAGTGTTTAAGTACAGTGACTGACACATAGAACGTGCTGTATAAATGCTAGTTATCATCATCATTACTGTCATTAACCTTTGGTTCTGGGTTTCCTTCAAGACTAAGTTCAAATTTCACTTTCTGCAGTCCATTTTTGCCTCTGTCCTTCCTTATCTAGTTATTTATATGTCCTCTAGTATCTAGATAACTAGTATCTAGTTATTTATATGTCCTCTCTCCTGTTAGGATGTAAGCTCCTTGGTGGTAAGGACTTTCCCTCATCCTCCTTCTTTGTGTGCCCAGATCTTAGTATAGTGCCTTGCATATTGTAAATCCTTACTACTTGTTGACTGGCAGCCTTTTGGAGCCTGATTTTTCTCCTCTGTTATATAAAAAGGATTGAATTAGATGACTTTTAATATTCCCTCCATCTTTAAACCTGTAATTCTATGAGCACATTAAAGGTATTAGGGACAAGCCTGTGCAAAGTAATGGAGAATGGGGATGGAATGCTACTTCAGTAGTCTTAAGTGAGAGGTGACGGGGCCTGAACTAGTAAAGTAGACATAAAGGGATAGAGGGAAGAGATGCTGTTGTGGTAGAATTAACAAGACTTGGCAGTTGATTGGATATAGGAAGTAATACAGGGAGCATGAAATTGTTGATGATTCAGCTAAGGGGTCTGGGAAAGTACCAATTGGACATGCAGGAGGAAAGTCAATAGAACCAGGAGATAAAAACCATGGAAGCTGAGGAAGGACACAGTATCTAGGTAAGCAGTCTGGTTAACAATGTCAGGGATGAAGAGAAGTCAAGAAGAAATTGACCTGAGAATAAGACATTAGGCAGTATTTAAGAGATTCCTGTGTAGTGTGAATTGTGGTTCAGTTTTGCTTCTGTAGCTACATAGCAGTTGGTCTGTAAGAAGGATTCAATAGACAAAGATGGACTAGAAAAAATGACTCTTTTCTCATCCTTATTGTGTTTTTATCAGTCAACAAATATTTACTGGATGCCTATCACCAAAGCATTCTGATAGATACATTGTATCATATAAGACATGATACTAGTCTCAAGAAATTTAAACTGCCAGAAATGAAGAAGATAGGATTAGACCTGAAACTCCATTATAATTCCTCTTTCTTCATTCAAATAGTTCCTGAAATCTCACTTGCTCTGTTAGTCTTCCCTTAATAATTGGAAGAAGAGTAGAAAAATGCCTTTGAACTCATCTGTTCTAAACATAATAAATCTGCTTAACTTTCTCACTAACCCACAAAAAAATGCAACTTTGCCACTTTTATTACCATGCTAATATTAGTTATTTAATGCAAGTATTTAATTTGGTTCAAAATTTCTCATTTCTGTGTATCATTTGTGACTTGTGCATAGCATCACACGGACCTGACACTTAAAAGTTTCTTTTGATTACTGAGTAAAAAGGAAGTGAATATACTTTTACGTTGGAAGTAATTGCCCAATTTCATCAAGTCACTGGAGCATAAAGTATGAGATGATCTCTCCCTGATCTTCAACTGGGTCATTTCTAAGTGTCACCTCTGTTATTGAAGAAATATTCCATCAGGATCAGGGTGACAGGTGGAAAAAAGTCCCTTGGTACTGGCTAAGAAGTAGAGTAATAGATCAGTGGAATAGGTTAGGTATACAAGACACAATAGTCAATGATAAATACAAAGACTCTATCTTCTGGGATAAGAACTCACTATTTAACAAAAATTGCTGGAAAAACTGGAAAATAATATGGCAGAAACTAAACATAGACTAACATCTTATACCCTATACCAAGATAAAGTCAAAATGAGTACATGATTTAGATATAAAGACTGATACTATAAACAAACTAGGAGAGCAAGGAATAATTACCATCAGATCTATGGAGAAGGGAAGAATTTATGATCAAACAAGTGACAGAAAACATTATGAAATGCAAGATGGATGGTTTTGATTACATTAAATTGAAAAGTTTTTGCACAAACAAAGCCAATGCAACCAAGATTAAAAGGGTAGAAAGTTGGGAAACAATTTTTATAGCCAGTGTCTCTGATAAAGGTGTCATTTCTAAAATAGAGAACTGAGTTGAATTTTTAAGAATACTAGTCATTCCCCAAATGATAAATGGTCAAAGGATATGAACAGGCAGTTTTCAGAGGAAGAAATTAAAGCTATCTGTAGCCATATATGAAAACATGCTCTAAATTACTATTGATTAGAGAAATGCAAATCAAAACAACTCTGAGGTACCACATCATACCAATCAGATTGGCTAACATGACAAAACAGGAAAATAATAAATGTTGGAGAAGATGTGAGAAAATTGGAACAGTAATGCATCGTTGGTGGAGTTGTGAATTGATACAATCATTCTGGAGAGCAATTTGGAAGTATGCCTAAAGGGCTAGAAATTGTGCATATCCTTTGACCTAGCAATACTACTTCTAGGTCTGTATCCCAAAGAAATCATAAAAATGGGAAAAGGACCCACATGTACAAAAATATTTATAGTACCTCTTTATGTAGTGGCAAAGAACTGGAAATTGAGGGGATGTCCATTAGTTGGGGAATGGCTGAACAAGCTGTGGTATATGAAAATAATGGAATGCCAATGTGCTATAAGAAATGATGAGAAGGTAGACTTCAGAAAAACCTGGAAAGATTTATATGAATTGATGCTGAGTGAAATGAGCAGAACTAGGAGAACATTGTACAGGAAAACCACATTTTTTTATGACTGACCTTAAGAGACTTAGTTCTTCTCAGCAATGCAAAGACCTAAAACAACTCCCAAAAAATCACAAAGGAAAATGCTATCCATACCTAGAGAAAGCACTTTGGAGTCTGAATATAGATGGAAGCATACTATTTGCTTTCCTTTTCTTTTGTTCTGTTTCTTCTTTCTTGTAGCTCCTCCCATTAGTTCAAGTTCTTCTTTACATCATGACTATTGTGAAAATATGTTTAATATGAATGTACAAGTAGAGCCTATAACAGACTACATGCCATCTTGGGAGAAGAGGAAGAAAATTTAAAACTCAAAATCTTATGGCAGTGAATATTGAAAACTAAAAATAAATTAATTATAAAAAGAAAAAAGCCCCTTGGATTCCAAGTCGATCCTTCCCATAAAGCTTTCAAAGTGGGTGTGACTTCAAAGTTAAGACAAAACTACAGAGTCTAAAATGTCTTGCAGTGCTGGCTGCTCATAAGACCCGTGATTTGTTTCCTTGTCATCCCCTACTCTAGTTGGAATAAACTGAAGTGGGAGTTATATCCTGCCTCAAGGATCCTGCATATAGGAACCTCAAGATCTTAATCATATCCCAGTCCTGGAGAGACAATAACAGTAAACCAGGTAGCCAAATATCTAGAGATTGCAGTAAACAGTGATGTAGTATTGAAAATTGCTGGACTCAGTCCTGGAGTAGCAGGGGAACACGTGCTTTTAACAAGAAAGCCATGGACAGGAGAAACATGGAGTCGATGTGGGGGGAATTCCTTTTCTTTCCCCTTAGAAGCAGAGCCATCTTTTTGGAATAGAGGATTTTGCACATGGCCCCAAGCAGCAAGAGACTAATGTCTGACCATGGGATGCAAGAGACCTGGACCTTTTACTCTGTTATTATTGAGTTATTCTGATAGTTTGATGAAGTCATGGCAATATCAGAAACTGAATATTTTTGTTCATTGGGCCAGGGATTGGTTGAGTTAGGTGACCTCTAAAGCTGAGTTTCCAAAACTCTGTGATCAATCATCAGGAACTAACTATAGGTGATAGGTTGCATTATAATTCTAATGAAAATTCTTCCACAAACTTAGAACTCAATAGATCAATCAATTAATCAACTACCATTTAGTAAATACCTCCTATGTGCCATATGCTGTACTAGGCATGGGGACCTAAAGATGACAATGAAATATTTTCTGCTCTGAAAGGCAAACTGTTTGTTATGTGTAAATATTTATTTTTAAAAAATATCATACTATGAACATGCACCCTGTTAGAAAATGACTTTTGAGTATACAGTATTGTACTGTAGACAGTACACAGTACTACATATGACAAAGAAACAATACAGTATCATACTGTATATAGTATGATAGTACTGTATACAACATACAGTATAGAGTAGGGGATGACAAGGAAACAATACAGTATCATCCTTATCTTGGTTCATGAGGGTCAACAAACCTCAACCTCTTTAAAAATGAGGCAATGCTTTCTTCCCTAGCCATGGAGACAGAACTTTCTGCATTGAAGAAGAACATGATACTTTAATGAGAAATGGAAAAGTAAAAACTTCAAATGCAGAAAAAAAATTAAATGCCACTTTTCCTAACAGCCTTTTTCTTTCTGCAGTTCATTACATTATCAAGCTGTCACAGGGGAGATGGAAAATAAAGGTATATGGTAAGATTTTTGGGATCCCAGTTACTTGGTTGACATGGACAATATTAGAAGGATGATAAAGTTACTGTAAAGACTTTCACTGCCTAAGGAAAGGTCACCATTAAGCTTCATACATCAGAGCAGTGGTTGGGGAAAAGAACCAGAGTGCTGGCTATATAAACAATGCAACTTCTACAGTTTTAAATATGTCATTAACTAAACTGATAACTATCAATCCCCTCTGACCAAAAGAAACACTAAATCCCTGAATTATCAAGGTTGCTTTCATTAAATTGGCATTTGTTTGATTTTCTAAGCAAACAAAGTACTGTAATTTGAGATGTGCCTTTTCATGGAAAATTAAAGGCAGCTCCAGAAAAAACTAAGCTTCTTGGCTAGAAGAGATTGCTCTCAATTAAATTAATTTTATTTAAAGAGTAAAGGTTGCATTATGTAAGGAAAAGGAAACGAAGGGCAAAATCAACTCTGTACCTACTCCTATATAAACATTGTTTCAGGTGATTTCTACATTGATGGCCAAATCTACAAAAGCAAAATTTATTATGGGAAAAAATCTGTGAAAATGAATGTCTGGCACTGGGTAAGCAAAATAACTGGTGGCCTGAAATGTTATTCTTTTCTCTATAGTTAGGCTGATATTTAAACTAGACAGTAGCTTAGTTTTCCATTATCTAGTAGATACCTAAAAATATCTTCTTTTGGACCAATGGAAAAAAATGAAACATTTCCTCTCCTCTCATCAAGATTTCTTTCAAGGCAAGTATTTCTTACATATATATTCCAAGAGTTTTGTAACTTGTGGCCTTTTAGCTTTGCTAATAATGAATCTCACAGACTGTACCAAACAACTTACATATCTTTCTTGAAAATGGGAGTACGTATGAATTAAGCATTCATAATTGAACTATACATTGGTCAGTCTGAGAAATTTTAGCTTACAGACAATTATGCAAATAATTTTTTTCATAAAAAATAGAATCCTCAATCAGATGACTAATTTGCATTATTAACTTTAACAAATTCTAATAGTAAATCACAAACACACACATACACCTCAGTCAAATAGAGATGACAAATAAAAGGGAGATAAAGAGGGCTAAATGGAAGGGAAGGAGAGCAGGAGCTGTTAACAAAGAGATCTCAAAAAGATCAGCATGGCAGGGAGTCATAGTATGGGAGAGGCAGTTGGATGCCTCAGTGGACAGAGTACAGGGCAAAGCACTATGCTTGGAGTTAGGAAGACCTGGACTCAAATCCAACCTCAGACACTATTAACTGTGTGACCCTGCGCAAATCACTTAACGTCTGTTTGCTTTAATACTATGGAGAATGAAATGGCAAGCCACTCTGTTAACTTTGCCAAGAAAAACCCACAGACAGTATTGTTCTATGGGTTATGAAGAGTTGAACACAACTGAAAACTAACAACATAATATGGGAGATTTGAATTTATCCCTTTCCCTGGTACCATGAGACTCACAGACTATATGTATATTTGTCCTTCATTGCTGAAGAAGACCATGCCATAAGAGAAATAATGACATGACTTGCACTTGACATTTTTTTTGAATGAGGCAGGGCTGTGCAGGTCACCAGCCTCACTTCTCCTCCAGAGCCATCCAAATCCAGGGACCAGATAAACATCAGGATGATTGGAGATTACCCAGGATGAGGCAATTGGGGTTAAGTGACTTGCCAAAGGTCACACAGCTGTGAGTGTCAAGTGTCTCAGGTGAGATTTGAACTCAGGTCCTCCTGGAATCCTGCACTGGTGCTCTACCCACTGCACCACCTAGCTGCCCCTCACAGACTATGTAAGTCACAAGGGAAGACAGTGCCTACCAGAGATGAGAGGAGCTGGGCTCCTTAATAACTCTCATGAAAGAAGAAATCAGGGGGCAGAGTCAAGATGGCCAAATAGAATGATGGCCTTGTAAAAGCTCTCTCCCACAGCTCATAAAATAGCTGTAAAAAATGACTCTAAACAAATTCTAGAGTGGTAGAATCCACAAAATGACAGAGTGAAAGAGTTTTCCAGCCCAAGACAGCCTGGAAAACTGAGAGGAAAGGTCTATTGCACCAGTCCCAGAGTGAAGCGCAGCTCAGCCTTGGCTGAGCAGTGCAGCAGGAACATGACCAGAGCAGGCTCTAGGAGGCAGAGTTCCTGGCAGCAGCTGCAATTCCCAGATTGCTCAACCCACAAATGCCAAAAACAGCTTCAAAGGTCAGTTAGAAAGCTCTTCTACCTGGGGGAGAAGGAAACTTGGTTTGATCCTGCTGTCTGCAGCAACTGCAATGGCAGCATCCATTTTTGGAGCCCTTGGCTTAAAGACCCTGGGGGAATTGAGCCACTGATCTGGATCTCAGCCCTGAGTGGCAGCTCTGGGGTAAGGAAGAATGCTGATGTGGTGAAGTTGCTGGAGGCTCTGAAGAAGGAATTCTACTCATAGATTCTGCGCAGAAAAGTCTGCAGTAGCTCCCAGACCAGAGTGCAGGCCGGGAGAGGAGTAAACTCCTCTCCCTTGATTGTGCTACCTTGGAGGAACCGAGAACTTACAGGTCCCCAGAGAATACCCTCCTCTTGACAAAGAACTCAGAAGTCAAGTAGATGGTTGGGAACATGCCCAAAGAAAGGAAAAAGTAAGACTATAGAAGGGCCTTTCCTGGTGAACAGTTATTTTCTTCCATTCTTTTGGATGAGGAAGAACAATTTATACCATCAGAGGAAGACCTAAAAGTCAAGGCTTCTGCATCCCAAATCTCCAAAATAAATATGCAATGGTCTCAGGTCATGGAAGAACTTGAAAAGGACTTTGAAAATCAAGTAAGAGAGGAGGAGGAAAAATTGGGAAAAGAAATGAGAGCGATGCAAAAAAATCATGAAAACTGAGTCAACAGCTTGCTAAAGGAGGTTCAAAAAATGCTGAATAAAATAATACCTTCAAAAATAGGCTAACTCAATTGGCAAAAGAGATCCAAAAAGGCAATGAGGAGAAGAATGCTCTAAAAAGCAGAATTAGCCAAATAGAAAAGAAGGTTCAAAAGCTCACTGAAGAAAATAGTTCTTTAAAAATTAGAATGGAACAGATGGAAGCTAATGTCTTTATGAGAAACCAAGAAATTATAAAACAAAACCAAAAGAATAACAAAATGGAAGATAATGTGAAATATCTCATTGGAAAAACAACTGACCTGGAAAATAGATCCAGGAGAGATAATTTAAAAATTATGGGACTACCTGAAAGCCATGATCAAAAAAAAGAGCCTAGACATCATCTTTCATGAAATTATCAAGGTAAACCTTGATATTCTTTGCCTTGATATTCTAGAATTAGAGGGCAAAATAAATATTGAAAGAATCCACCTATCACCTTCTGAAAGAGACCTGAAAAGAGAAACTCCTAGGAATATTGCAGCCAAATTCCAGAGTTCCCAGGTCAAAGAGAAAATGTTGCAAGCAGCTAGAAAGAAAAACATTTGAGTATTTTGAAAATACAATCAGTATAACACAAGTTCTGGCAGCTTCTACACTAAGGGATCAGAGGGCTTGGAATATGATATTCCAGAAGTCAAAGGAACTAGGATTAAAACCAAGAATCACCTACCCAGCAAAACTGAATAAAATACTTCAGAGGAAAATATGGTCATTCAATGAAATAGAGGGCTTTCAAGCATTCTTGATCAAAAGACCAGAGTTGAATAGAAAATTTCACTTTCAAACACAAGAACCAAGAGAAGCATGAAAAGGTAAACAGGAAAGAGAATCATAAAGGACTTTCTTAAGCTACATGGAAAGATATTATTTGTATCTTGAGACTTTTCTCAGTATTTGGGTAGTTGGAGGGATTACACACACACACACACACACACACACACACACACACACACACACACGAGTACAGGTTGAGTTGAATCAGAAGAGATGATATCCATAAAAAAATAAATAAAATTAAGGTGTGAGAGAGGAAAATATTGGAAGGAGAAAGGGAGAAATGGAACAGGGCAGACTACCACTCATAAGAGAGATAAGAAAAATATTTTTCAATGGAGGAGAAAAGGAAGGAGATGAGAGAGGAAAAGTGAAGCCTAATTTCTTCACATATGGATTAAGGAGGGAATAAAATGCTCACTAAATTTGGTATGAAAATCTATCTTACACTGCAGGAAAGTACGGGAGAAGGGGACAAGTGGGTTGAGGGGCATGATAGAAGGGAGGGCAAATGGGAGGAGGGAGTAACTAGAAGTAAGCACTTTTGGGAAGGAACATGGTCAAATGAGAGAATAGAAAAAATAGGGGGAGACATTGTAGGATAGAGGGCAATATAGTTAGGCTTACACAACATGACTATTATGGAATTCTTTTGCAAAATGACATATATATATATATGTGTATATAGATATAGATATATAGATATAGATATAGCCTGTATTGAATTCCTTGCCTTCTCAGTGGGGATGAGTGGGGAGGGAGAGAAGTTAGAATTCAAAGTATTAGAAGGGAATGTTGAGAATTGTTATTGCCTATAACTGGGAAATAAGGAATACAGGTAATGTGGTATAGAAATTTATCTTGCCCTACAAGAAACAAGAGAAGATAAGGATAAGGGAAGGGAAGTGATAGAAAGGAGGGCCCATTGAGGGAAGGAGTAATCAAAATGCAGGGTGTTATGTGGTGGGAGGAGGTGAGAGATGGGGAGAAAAACTGAAACTCAAAATTTTGTGGAAATGAATATCAAAATCTAAAAATTAATAAAGAAAGTTATGAAAAAAAGAATCAAGAGAAGGATGAAAAAGTAAACAGGAAAGAGAAATCATAAGGGACTTACTAAAGTTGAACTGTTTACATTCCTACATGGAAAGATGATATTTGTAACTCTTGAAACTTTTCTCAGTATTTGGGTAGTTGGAGGGATTACACACACACACACACACACACACACACACACACACACATATACATATAGAACAGAGGGCACAGAGTGAGTTGAATAGGAAAGGATGATATCTAAAAAAATAAAATTAAGGGGTGAAAGAGGAATACATTGGGAAGAGAAAGGGAGAAATGGAATGGGGTAAATTACCCCTTATAAAACAGGCAAGAAAAAACTTTGTCAGTGGAGGGGAAAAGGAGAAAAGGTGAGAGGGGAAAAGTGAAGCTTACTCTCATCACATTTGGCTTAAGGAGGGAATAACATGCACACGCAATTTGGCATGAAAATCTATCTTACACTACAGGAAAGTAGGGAAGAAGGGGATAAGTGTCATGGCGGGGATAGTAGAAGGGAAGGCAAATAGGAGGAGGGAATAATTAGAAGCAAATACTTTTGGGGAGGGACAAGGTCAAAAGAGAGACTAGAATAAATGGGGGGCAAGATAGGATGGAGGGAAATAGTCTTACCCAATATGACTATTAAGGAAGTCTTTTGCAAACCTACACACATGTAGCCTATATTGAATTACTTGCCTTCTCAGGGGGGATGGGTGGGGAGGGAGGAAGGGAGAGAAGTTGAAACTCAAAGTTTTAGGGACGAATGTTGAGAATTGCTTTTGCATGCAACTGGGAAATAAGAAATACAGGTAATAGGGTGTAGAAATCTATCTTGCCCTTACAAGAAAAGAGAGAAGATGGGGATAAGGGAAGGAAGAGCTGTGATAGAAGGGAGGGCAGACTAGGAGAAGGGGTAATCAGAATGTTCAGTGTTTTGGGGTAGGCGTAGGGGAGAGATGGGGAGAAAATCTGGAAATCAAAATCTTGTGGAAATGAATGTTGAAAACTACAAGTAAATAAACATTAAAAATTAAAATAAAAAATAGATTTTGTATTATCTTAGAAACTTTCATCAAAGAATCTGTTGATAAAGTGACTTTATAAACTTAAAAAATAATTCTCATAAAAAAATAAAGACATTTTTGTAATGGAGCCTCAACTCCAGATTAATACTATAAATCTAGAGTATTTTCTAGGTCCTTGATGAAGACAGTTTCCCTGAGAGGAAAGAAGAATAATTTTGATTGCTTATGAAGTTAGGTTTCATTTATTTGTATCCTTCAGTTTTAATAAAACCTATAATTGTTTTTATTAGATTCAGTACTTGCAAAGGAGCTGAGGACCCTTACGGTAATAGAAGCCAAATGCTAATATCCCTAAGAGGAATCATAAGTGTGGATGTGAACTAAAGAGATATAGAGAAGACCCTAGGATCAAACATCCATGTGAGCTTAGAGCTGAGGTAATGTTGGAGTCTAGCAACTGAGTTTTCTTCCTTTTATAAAGAAGACCTACTAGGGATAGTACATGATGTTGGACAGACTATAATGGCTACCTGGGGAAAATGGGGCTCACTAGAGGACTGTTTAATTCTCTGATTTTTTCTTCCTGTTAGAGATGGCATATGCAACTGCTCTTCAAATTGAGAGGACAATATGGGTCTTTTGGAAGTATTCAGATTGAACTTGGCATGGGTGAACACAAAGCAGATTCTGGGACATGCTTCATAACTAAGGAAGAGAAGTAGGTGTATAGTGAGATATCTATATGACACTTTAGGAAAACAAATTTCTAAAAGTCCAGAGAAAAAATAGATATGATGTCATAGTCATAATTGTAAATTCTAAAAATAAATTTTCAAGAGGGATAAATATTCCACATAATATTGGTGAGAAGGAAAAGGAGATGGTATCTTAAGAAACCAATGTGATTGGTAAAGAATTCATTAAATTCATATTTTTGTAAGGATATTTACAAGGGAAGGGGGAAAAAAGTATCAAGGACACATAAGACTGACTGGAAACAGCTTACTATTTACTCTGGTCTTAACCAGAGTCAAGAATGCTAACTCCCAGACTGTGCTAAGGCTTGCAAAAAATAGTATGACAATTTAAAAATTTTTTTAAAGATATGCTGGAGCAAGAAGCAGAGTTAGGCTTCTTGCTGAAGGCAGATGATATAATTCTACAAGTTCAAGATAACAACAAATGTTTAATGAGCATGTACTATGTGCACTGCACTCTCCTCAATGTTAAAAAAAAGAGTTGGGGGTAGGGGAAATGGAACTACTCCACTCTTATTCTGTTTGATTTTATATCAAGGAGCAGTAAATAGTCGAACAAACATGGTTACAAGAGAACTGAAATCTGAGAGGCAAGGGGATAATGAAAGAGAATATTGTACTTTAAGTGATCTAAATGCTCGTTAAATGATTTAATTTCTCTAGGCAATAACATTTTATTGCTTTGGTTCATATTCTAAAATATCTTTTTAAAAGGAAAAATATATAGGGATACATAAAACATTTTGAAAATCTTAAGATATGATATAAATTCTAGCTGTTATTATTACACTGAAAAATACAGAGGTACACATCTATACCAATTCTAGTCTGCATTCAGATGGGGGAGGGGCATGAGTAGGAGTATGCTCTATACTTGAGATAGTATGATACATCCAAAGGTTCTGAAAGAAGCTGCTTGTTGATAATCTTTAAGAAAATATGGCAAAAGAGAAAGATACAAAAAGACTGGAGATGTACAAATGTTCTTCTAGTTTTCCTAAAGAAAGATTCTAGAATGATTACATACACAATTCTTAAACTCAAAAAAACCCAACACACTGGGAGTCAACATGGGTTCAACTAAAAGCTTACTCAATCTCCATCCTACTTCAGGTCCTCATCGACTTGTCTGGATTACTGCTATAGCCGAATGGGCCTCCCTCTCTTTCTAAAGCACACATTCGCCTTCCTGCTCAAGAAGCTTCAGTGGTTTCATAATCCCTCTAGAATAAAATCTAAATCAATCTGTCTAGCTCCAACCCATCCTTCCAGAGAGATTCCATATAATTCTCCAGTCAACCTGGCCTATTCATTCCTCTTCTCCTTGAAGAACCCTTAATTTCCTTCAAGGCATTCTTTTTTTTAAAAAAAAAATTTATTTAACTTTTTACATTCATTTTCACAAAATTTTGGGTTCCAAATTTTCTTCCCATTTGTCCCCTCCCCCACCCCAATACGCCGAGCATTCTAATTTTCCCTATCACCCAACTGCCCTGTCTTCTATCATCCCTCCCTTCTCTTGTCCCCATCTTCTCTTTTGTCCTGTAGGGCCAGATAACTTTCTATTCCCCATTGCCTGTATTTCTTATTTCCTAGTAGCAAAGGCATTCCTATTCAAGGCAAAATTCAAGCAGATCTTTCCTGATCTTCCCTATTATTGGTGTTTAAAGAAATGGGGATGGTTTCTTTTTAATAGAATGTATGTCCTTGAGGGCAGAGACTTGTCTTTTTACTCCTAGTGCCTGGCACATAGAGGCCATTCCAAATGCTTACTGCATTGAATTGACATGAATTAGATGTCACATCTAAAGTCAGAGACACATCCACAAGTTGAAAATATTCTCTGCTGCTTCATATTTTTCTACAGTATTTTGTTTGTACAACTCCTTTGCCATCATTATTCCACTATACTTGCGTTAAATTTGTCTAGGTATATGTTGTATATCTCACCAACAAAACACAAGATCCTTGAAGGAATGGATTGTCATTTTTATTACTGTAGCCCCTCAGTAGCTAGCACATGTTGGAGAGGCAGATCTACACAGTGGAAAGTGCTCAATTGAGTCAGGATGACCTGGGTTTGAACCCTGCCTGTGATATTCATTCACTGCATAACCAGCAGAAAGTAATATCTACCTGTTTCCTCACCAGTAAAATAGAGATATTAGTACCTATTCTTACAAGGTTATTGTGATGATTAAAACAAAACCCTTGTAAAGTGTTTTGCAAACCTTAAGACACTATGTAAATGTCAGTTATTATTATAGAGAAGCCAGCATGGCATAGTAGAGAACTGGTAGTGGAATCAGGAACACCAGAGTACAAGTACTGTTGCTGAGGCATCCTGGCTGGTACCTCTCAGTATAGCAGGCAACTCTCTAACACTGTACGTTGCAGACTTGCACTATAGAGAACTCTTGTCACCTGGAAGTTTCCTATATCAAAGAAAACATAGATCTAGTCCTAATCTCTAAGCTATTTGTATTTAATCAAACTATATCTTTTTGATAATTTTTCTTGTCATCATAAAGAGGTCATAAATTTGTTTTTAAGAGGTTCTTACAAGTGGATTTATTCAGTCTGTCCATTCTATTAGATATTACACCAACATACGTCTTTCACTTGTTATACTGTCAGTCATTTTAATGTCAGTGTAGGTTCTGCATTAGGGAAGATTATATCACAGTCATTTTTTGAACACAGTTGATCAATTTTCTTTTTAATTTCAAATTCTTTAAGGCTAGTTATTTGTTCCTTTAGGAACCAGCAAAATCCAATTGAACTAAAAAGAAAAATTCACTTAATCTCTCCATAAGTGAAAATACAAAATCTCAAATATCTGAAATTCAGTGCTGTGGAGGAAACATGCCACTCTATTGAGCTACTTCCACAGATAATTTGCCTGAGTCTGCCTTAACGTGGGCACCTCTCTGTTCTTCCATTCCAGTGCCACACTGATGCCTAACACCATGACAGGATTCTACCTAGAATCCTAGTGATGTTGCTAATCTATACTTGAATGCATTCTCTAATGATTGGTTGTTGTCCTTCATTTTTGAAGAGGACCAGAATAACATCACTATGCTAGAGTCAAGTTTTAGTATATCTTATTGTGACTGATCAGATCAATACAAATTTGGAACGTTCTAACACAGGTTGGGCACAAATAACAATCCCCTACCTTGTCATACCCTCTCCACCCTCCACTCCCATTATCATTATTCAAGCCCTTCTCCATCTCCAATTGTCTGTTCCCTTATTACCATCCCCCTTAACTACCCCCATCCCCCAATGTCTTGCTCTAAAGCTACCCACCCCTTAGAATGTGCTCTCTGGAATCTCTGGCTCCCTCCTGATGACACTTTTTTTTTCCAGCACTTTCACTCATACCCCTAGACTCATTGGTTGTAGTGGGAGAGTTCCAATACTATTTGCTCCCATTGCCACTTTCTGGCTCACTCTCTACTACCAACACTCCGTATTTACTACCCAACCAGAACTCTAGTGAGTATTGCCTACCGACTTCCAGAACACTCCCCTTCTTTGAGACAGCTAGGTGGTATAGTAGATAGAACACTATACCTGTAGCCTGGAAGACCTGAGTTCAAATTCAGCCTTAGACATTCACTAGTTATGACCTGGGGTAAATTACTTAACCTTTGCTTCAATATTCTCAACTGTAAAATGGGAAAATAACACCTACCTCCCACAGTTGAGGATCAAATGAGACATCTGTAAGGCACCTGGCACAATGCCTGGCATATAGGGGGCACTTACAGTGCTTGTCTCCTTCCTGTCTTCTTAGTTCAAGTACCTTGCTCAGTCTTTTCATCTTCCCCATTTCCTGCCCTGATGCTTCAACTTTTGTATGTTGAAAGACCCTAATTTCCCAGTTCCCCAATTTACTAATCTCCTATGACCTTGTGCCCCACCTATTATCAGTTACTGAAATGGTCATATCCGTGGTCTTGTCACTACCTTCAAAAGTTTACTTCTATGTTCATGAACAGTATTGTCATTGGACCTCTCCCTCTGCTTTTTCAGACTTTTCTGGTCTTTTCAACTGCAAGCCCTATTGTTTGTTCTCACCATTAACCTCCAATCCTTCCATTCCTCAGCACGTTCCTACACCATCAGTCCTGTTGCTGGCTGTACTTTGCTCCCTTTCCCATCTTGAACCCTGGGCTCAACTTCAACTCCCATCTTCTCTCTTGGCCCTTTGCCCACTTATCCTACGCTCAGCCTTGATTATTCCCAGGACTGGCTTTTCTCCCATGATTTTGAATGAAGTTGGAGAAAATCATGAAAGCATATGGATAATCCTTTTTCTCACTTACCATAGTGACTTTTTCCAAATGTTCTTTTCCCTTTCTCACTTTCCACAGCTCTCCTCTCAGATGGACTTTGCCACATTCTTCACTGAAAAAATCCCATCTCCTCTCTTCATCTTCCATCACTCAGATGCCTTTTGCTACTATCTCATCCTTCATCTACTTCATATGAAGCCATGGCCCTTTTCCCCATCAACCCATACTACATGCCCATAAGTGATTCTATTCCATCCCATCATTTTCAGCAGATTACCCCCTTATTTCCACTCAATTCAATCTCTACATTCTTGGCTGCTTACAAAATGCCCAAGTCTTCTCATATTCAAAATCATTTGATCTGTCCATCTCTGTCTAGAAACCATCCCATAAATCTTGTATGGATCTGTGTGTCTGTGTGTGGGGGGGAGGGAGGTGGGAGGTAAGGGGGTAGCAAACTCCTTGAGTAGGCTATCTAAAATTTATGTATCTTTTCAACTCTCTATAATTAGGCTTCTGCCCTTGTTATTCAACTGAAAATGCTCTTTCCAAAGTTACTTGATCTATCAATTGACAAATTAAATGGACTTTTCTCTATCTTCATTTTTCTTTACCTTTCTGGATGATGATTACTCTCTTCTCCTTGATATTATCCTCTCTCTAGTATTCCAAGACACTCCTCTAGGGTTCACCTACCTGTATGGTTGCTCTTTCTCAGTCTCCTTTGATGGATCTTCATCCAGGTCATATTTGCTAACTGTGGGTATACTGAGATCTTTTTCTCTTCTTCCTCTATACCATTTTGCTTGGTGATCTCTTCAGCTTCCATGGATTCAATTATAGTTTCAATGCTGATTTTCAGATCTATTTATCCAGCCCTAACTTCTTTTCTATATTTCTCACATTTCCAAATGCCCACTGGACATCTTGAACTGGATATGCATATCAAAATCCCTCTGTCCAAAATCAAACATGTTATGTCTTCTCCCATTCCTAAATTCTGCCCTCTTATCCAATCTTCCCAGTCACCCAGGCTTGTAACCTGAGGCATCCTTAACTCCTCTCACCCTCACATATTCTCAATTGCCAAGTCTCATCAATTTTATCTTCATAACATCTATCATTTGACACTGATACCTCTCTAGGACAGGCTCTCAAAAATCATGGATTATTGCAATAACTTTCTGGTTGATCTCTTTGCCTTAAGTCTCTTTCCACTTCAGGACTTTCTTCCACCTACCTGTCCAACTGATATTCCTAAAGTGCAAGTCCCCACTCTCTTTTCAACAAACTCCAGGGGCCCCCTATGGCCCCTAGGATCAAATATAAAATCATCTAGTATGCAAACTCTTCATTATCTGACCCTCTCCCATTTTTGCACTCTTCTTACACCTTACTTGCTTCTATATAATTCCTTCCTTTACCATTCCTCAAAGATTTTCCATTTCCCAACTCTGAACATTTTGACTTTCCCATACCTGGAATTCTTTTCCTCCTCATCTGTCTCTAAGATTCTTTGGCTTCAGGTCCCAGATAAAATCCCACCTAACAAGTCTTTTCTGAGCTGCCTTAATTCTAGTTCCTTCCCTATTGATTATCACCAATTTATCCTGTATATATCTTGTTTATACTGAGTTGTTTGCTTTTTATTCCCCCATTAGACTGAGCTCCTTAAGAATAGAGCTTGGTCTTTTGCTTTGTTTCCCTGGTGCTTAAAGGCACAGCTCTAGAACATACTAGGCGATTAATAAATACTTGACTTAATGGGCAGTTTTAACACCTATATGAATAGTGATTTCTTCTCTTTCTTTCCATGAAAGGATATTTATCCTGGAGAACAGTTAAGGAGAAATCACTTACTGTCACCACTTGAAAAGTTGTCATATAGACTTACTTTTCATGGCTCTCAAGGGAAGAAATTGCTACTGAGTTAAATTCTAAGGAAGTAGCATGGCAAAGTGGTACGATGAATGGATTTGGAGATGTGGGGATTTGGGTTCAAATTCCAACTCTTGCTACCTGTGTGGCTTTAGGGAAGTCAAGTTAATATTCTGAGTGTAAAGTCTGTACCTGCACTTGTAGAATGAGGTTGTAGTACATTCTATCTCTAAGATTCTGCTCAGCTTTCCATCCTATAAAGTAGGATTCTGCTAAAGTAGGGATCTACTTTGCTCAGTATGTTAAGATACACAAACTGTCTACTATATAAAAATCTACACAAAAGGCCACTCCTCTATTATATGTACCCATGGTTACTGGACTATGCATCTTGAAACAGATCAACTAAATGGACCTTAATTCACTTAGGGCAGTACTTTTGAAGACTGAACATGTGATTTCATTAGTTTAGGCAAATCCGATGAGAAAACTATCAACTCAGGCTGGTAACTTTGTTGCAATTTATAATCTGAGAGTTGCTGAGGGCACTGAGAGGTTAAATACTGGCCCAATGTCACAAAGCTAACTATTGCAGTTGTTTATATACTATGTCTTCTTGCCCCTCAAGGTATCCTAAAAAGTCAGTGCTGAAAATTATAAAAAATTGAATGGTGCATGACCCTTAAAGCAGGGATTTGTGAAAATCTCTGTAATTAAGTAAGATCAATTCAATTTAAACGAAATTGTATTTTCAATGTTGTTTTGCCATCTAGTGGTCACTTCCTAGTATATACCATAACAAAGAAAACCATATCAAGTCAATTCAGCATACAAGTTGATCCCCCAAATACTGATTCCATAGTTCACCAATAAGTACAGATAAGTAAAAAAACAAAGAAGATACAATTCCAACAATGAGTTAATGCTACCCTAATACCACCATGTAAAGATCAGTCAGGAAAGCATATGGGAGTCCTGAGTTCAAATTCTAGCTTGGCCAGTAAACTTGCTGTGATCTTCATCACTCTTGGCTTGTTACCTTGATTGTAAAACGGGTGATCAGACTAGATAATGTTAAAGGTCCATTCCATCTCTATCATTCTGTATTATATGCTAAGACTCTATGCTTCTCTTCTCTGATTACTCTGACTTCCTTTAGGTCCCAACTAAAATCCCATTTTACAGCAAGGTTTCTCCAATCCCTCTCAATCCCAGTGCCTTCCCACTGTTATTTTCTACTTAGCCTGTACATAGTTTGCTTTCTATATATCTATTTGCATGTTTTCTCTCCCATTAAACCGTAAGCTCCTCGAGGGCAGGGACTATTTTTTTTTTTTTGCTTCTTTTTGTACCCCATAGTTTAGCACATTTTGGGGAGCACAAAGGTGCTTAATATTTACTGATTGACTGCTGTTCAAAAGGGACTTTATTTCCTTTTTTGAGTGGGGGGAAACCAATATGAGTCTAGTAAAAGTAAGACTGGAGAAAGGGGTTACAGTAGATAAAAAGATAAAAACTTGGGATTTTGTTTTGTTCCAAATGCACATTTAGTTTTAGTGTCTCAGGAGTCCTTCTGCAGTCCTTTCTACTCTTCACGGCTAAATATTATCTTATTGTGGGACACCTTTTCCTGATGATATCTAAATGTTCTTTATCCTACTATCAGTAAGTATTATATCAAAGCATGGAAGTACTTTTCACTAAGAATTAGAAATGATCTTAGAAGTCATCAGCTAGTTGAACACTCTCATTTTAGATAAAGAAACGAGGCAGAGAGGTTAAGTGTCATGGTCACTACATACCTAGTAAACAGCAAAATTATATTCAAGCCCCAAAGATAGTGCTGTACCTCATCGTGCTAAAATTCTTTAAAAATTTTATTGATATTTTTTATTTGCACATTACCTTCATTTCTGAATACATCCCAGTCCACTGCTCTCTCCTACCCAGTGAGTCATCCTTTATGCCAAAGAAAAACAGCAGTTCAGCAAAACCAAATAGGCAGATCACTCAGGTCTGAAAGTACACTGCCATCATCTTTTAAACAGTATTTTGGATTTGTAACCTGAACCCAGCAAGAGCCCAAGTTGGTGCTCTGGTCAAGTAATGAATGTGAAAGTCAATACATGTCCAGACCAGGACTAAGAGAGATGTCAAGTCCACTCCAATTTCCTAATCCTTTCCCAAGAAATCCAACTCCTCCTTGCCTCCCAGTTACAGTGAATTCCTGGCAAACCATGCAAAACAAAGACCTACTTTAAGGATAATTGATAAAGTACTACTATTAAAAGAATAAAAATTGAACAGCTAGGATGATATAGCATGTATACATTATCACTTCAATGAGAAATGAGATTAGGATCAGGATACATTTTAATAGATAATACTGACAGATCAGTTAAGGGGGAGGAGGGCAATAATATGACCTGAGGAACCAGGCATGAAACCTAACATTGATTATCTGCTTCCAATAACTCCTGATTTTCTTTCAATGGCAGTGGGGCATGCTGGCTTTGTACAAAAACAAAAAACTCCAAAGACCCATAATCACACGCACACAATATTCTATCAAAACTATACATTTTTTATTTGAAATTCTTACACAACAGCCATTTAAAACACAGTGATGGCTGTTACTGGTGCTTTGCTTCATTTCAGGCTGGGAAGTAGCTTTGTCCTCCCTTACTTTGGGCTTGTCTTATTTTCACTAATGGGAAATTGGGCTCAGGTCACCTGCTCCTTTAGTGGGGGTGGTAGGAAGGTATCAGAATCGGTAATTTTCTCATTTTACTGTGAGATATTAATCCCATTAAAAAAATCCCACCCCATAATTATATATTCCTTTGTTGTCTTTGATCCAGAATTGCATATGGGTTTATTTAGCTAATTCAATTTTACTTCGTGTTAGGAATTTAGGTCATATGAGGTATATTGCATTTACACATGCATTTAGTGGCTTCCCACCCTCCCATTCCCATGGTTATACCTGAGATGAAAAATGCAAAAAGTTTCTGTACATAGTCTCTCTTTGTTTTTCTGCTGTCAACAACTCCTATTAGAGAACAGGAGTATATATAAAAAGAACACTGACAGTGGAGATGTGGTTCTATTTTGCTATTTCACTGACCTGCACTGCATGACCCTCCCTTGGCAAGTTGTATGATAAATCAATACCCATCATCTTTGAAACTGGTATAACATCTGTTCAACAGGTTTTGTTGTGAGGCTCAAATTATGTAATGTTATAAATATGGTCTGAAAAACATAAGTTGCTATAAAAACACAAGATAGATGAGCATTCATTTGCTTGTCATATAGGCTGTGGAGACAGAATATAGAAACAATCCACAATCATTCCTGTTTCTCATGTTTCCTTCCTACCTTTCTGTGGCTTAGGATGCATAAGTTGTTAGATTCCCCAAATCCATTTCCAGTCCTGTGAAGGACCAGGCAGTGAGTTTGGTTACAATACCTGCCTGGTGCTTTCCCCCTTTAGGATAATTAAACCCTAAACCTGAAATTCAAAAGTAAAGCAAATTCTAAACATATACATCAAATTACAAGCATCTGCAAATCATCTTCTCCCTGTACTTTCTCAGTAACACAAGTAGTCAGCAAATATCAAAGCATCCTTGAAGTATTTTGCCCTTTGTAGGGCTCAGGAATGAAAAGGATGAGTTGAGTAGAAAAGTTTTAAGAAATTCCTTTTAGGCCTGTCACTGTTCTTTAAGAGTAAGGAAGTAAAGCCCTTAAAGATGAATGAAAGTTGTCAAGCATGGAACTGGACAAGGATATGAATGTTCACTTAATCTCTATCTATACCTCCCTCCTCCTCTCTTCAATCCTCATCTTTTTTTTAAACAGTGAAAGTATCAGTAAAAATGTGACTATGCTGTGTTCAAATGTGTTTCGATCCAATCATTATAAAATACTAAGAAATCTATACCATCTTTTGTGGTATCCATATCTATCTTTCAATGTTTTCATATCCACCCTTCAATTAACTGAGGATTTAGGAGTGGGGTAGAAGTACGGTGCACTGAAAATGAAAATCTATATATATATAATTTTAATATTTCATAACCTCCATAACTTCTTTTCTCTAAAAAGTTTTATAGTAAATTCTACAGTACCTACATATTTAAAAATCCTGTCATTCTGAATCCCTCTTTCTTCTGCTTTCTTGGTGGTGGTAATTAAAGTGTTGATAAAGGGATTAATTAAATGAGAAATTTCTTAGGGTTTTAGCCTAGTAAGACATTAGTAAATAAACAAATGAATATCTTCCCTGACAGAGAGAAGAAACAATCCTTAAAGCAAGTATACAAGTGAGGTAAAACATGCAATCTAGAGAAACTGCAATCTTTTAGTTTTTCCTTTTTAAAGATCCTTTCCTATTTTATAACATTACTTATAAATGTCAAAATGCATTCATAATAATCAAATTAAACTCTTTGCTGAGGTGATTTTTTAAAAGGAAAAAATTGAAAGGCTTATTAGGCCACAATGTAAGAGTTGGTAAAAACTCAAAACATATTATTCAAATCCTAAGAAACTATAATGAATTGACCTGACAACTAGTGATATAATTTGTAAGTGCTTTTCCCAACAGATTTGATGAATAATTAAATATGGCACTGATAGTTAAATAATAACATCCTGCTTAGAATCCAGGCAAAAAATGAGCTCATTGGTCACATTTCACTTTTCTCAACTAAATTCCTTCTCTTTTTGTATAAACAGTGTTTATTTTAAAAGTTGGCCATAAACTGGTAAACACCTTTGCAAGCAGGGCATAACTGAAATAAACTGCTATTTCACAGATGAGATTGAATACCCTATTGCTCTAATAAAAATATGGGATAATCCAAGTCTTGTTTATTCCAAGTCTATTTTATTCTGTCCCTTGTATTTCAAAATAACAAGGTTTTTAACACTATGAAAATATTGCTTAAAATTACCAAAACTTATGACAATGCATACTGGTGATGAATGACATGATTTCCCATTTATAAGTTTCCAAGATCATTACATTTGGAAAAACTAAGATGTAGTAAAATAACATTTTGAGTATGCATGATAAAAATGTTTCTGTTACTAAGAAATAGACTTTAATCCCCCAGCTATATTTGGGAACATTGCCTCATTCTGTTACATTTAGTGACTGGCATTAATCTCTTGTAGTTTAACAATTAATTAATGGCAATTTATCAACTTTCCTAACCTAATTTTTGTGGGGGAAGAGAGGAACTCAGGTACTCTAACTCTATAACTTAAGGGCCATCACCATGGTATACTTATAAAAAATAATTTATTAAGCACTTACTTGCACATGATGCTGTGCTAGGCACTATACAGAGCCATTTAGACAGAATTTCCTGTTGTCAAAGACTTGGCAAACTTCTAAGAAAACTGTATGAAAAAATCCAGTTAACAAAACTTTAATATTCAAATTATTCAAAACTACCTAAGCTACTGCTAATCTAAAACAAACCATGTTTCCATAAAAGAAAAATTATGATTTAATAAATAACAGTGACTTTACAAAGTATAAGAATTTTAATTTGTGTCACAATTTATGCATTCCGGAAATGAATTTTAAGGAGACAAATGAATTGTTCAGTAAGTCCCACAGCTTCATAAAAATAAAACTACAGTACTTTAAAGATAAAATGTCCTTTAAAAGTTTTAAAAAGAAAACTATTCACTGGTTGATCATGATTGCTCAGAATACTATCTAGTTGACACTTAATGTGCTTTTTATTTGTTAATGTTATAATACAAAGAGGATGATACTTTTGCATCATCAAAGTATCCTAGCTAATGACATCATTACTAAGTTAGTCTGTCATAAGACAAAGAATAGAAATCAATCTTATTATTTATGACAAAGACAAGTAGAATTTTAAATGAGGAAACTGGCTTTACAAGAAAGTCAAAAGTTTTTTTTTTAAATTACAGTTAACTTTTGAGTAAAAGTGAAATCAATAAAATATTTTAAAACCACTTTTACCCTGTACCTGTGGGGTGCAAATTATTTTAAAACTTAATACCAGTGAATGTAATGTAAAGCTATGTTAAATGGTAAATGAATACTATATTCATTAAAACCAAAAGTTACTATTAATACTGCTTTTGAGATCCACTCTAAAAAGGAAAAAAAAAAACAACCCTGTGAATATGGTAGAAAAATAGACAGAATATAGAATGTAAGAATTTAAACTGTAAAATCACAGCATTCTATTTCCTTTATAGGAATTTTTTTTTAAATATTATTTTAAATGTTAGGACTCTTACATTTTATAGATTCAAGATGGATTTATTTTTATTTTACCTATTTTAAGGTATATAAAAATGTCTGAAAAATATTTTCCCATAGGAGTTTATAAATTTTAAAGCTATACACCAATTTGTGAATTCAGAAAATTTAAAAAAAAAAACCTTTATAAGATAACATGTATAAAACAAGAAATGAAATGTGATTTTATTTAAGGCAATACTGGGCTACTTCACAATTTACCACCTCAAATATATATACACTGCTCCACACTACTAAATTTTCTATCACATTCACAATGGATTCTTTAATACCAATTGTTTAAAAATCTCTGATGTAAATTCTTTATTTACATTTCCACTGTATTTATTTAATTCTATGTCCAGGTAGAAGCACTGAGAAAAAAAAAAGTATAGCTTTAGGAAACTGTTAAAAGAATCTGAGTTAACTACACATGAATGCCATCCATTCAAAGACACTGGATGGTAAACTTAGAAATATGAGCATGTTGTCAGTATAATGTGTTTACCCTATGAAATGTGATTTCATCAAATTCCTCTGGTAAATAAACGCTATATTTAAAATAAAATGGATATGGCAGATTTTCTACCTTTAGTTCAAAAAACTTCTTAATTTAAAACAATTAAAGACAATTTTAAAAACTTGATCACTTAGTTACAAATTAAAATTCCGAATATAAATGTGTCATTTAATAGTTTAGACTTACAGACTGCTGGTGGCAGCAAATGATTTACAATAATAAATATATACAAAAAAGGTATCTACAAATAAAGAGTACTGTTATACATGAGCAGTGACCTGGTGAAAGATACCAATCACAGACAATTCACAAAGATTTAATTCATGGAAAGGACAGTTTTGTTTTGTTTTTTATAGAAATTTGAGGTTTAACTCAACTATTTACAAAAACTGAAGCAATGATTATGTTCCTCAAGTCCCATAGGGATAAAACCAAAAAATTTTACATGACTAAGGTCATGATTTTTTTCCAAGTTAATTCACATCAACAACAACAACAACAAAAACAATTTAAAAAAACTTCTTCACAATTACTAGCATGCTTGATGGCTTCCTATTTAAAATAAAAATGTATGCGTTGTATTCAGAGTATAGTAGTTATCAGTTCTGCAATTCACCATTGTCATTACTTCTACTTATTTCTTTTGTGACTGAAAGATCTGTATCATTTGAATGTACTTCAAGTTTTTTCAAACTGACAGTAGGTTTCATTTCTTGAAGTTGCTTTAACACAAGTTCAGTGCAATCTTTAAGAGTCTTGTCTAAGACAATTTTTACATTTTCACTGCACTGAAGTTGTGATGGATTGGCAAACTGGACAAAGGTCTCACTTTCAGAACATGTCCATATATGATCAATACTTGCCAAAGATGTCTTGTCAGTGGATTTTTTTGAGTTTGAGTGAGAACCTTTTTTAGTTCCATTTTGATGGTCCTTGTCAGCATTTTTCTTTTGCTTCACTGCAGATTCCTCAAGAAACTTGAGAAATGATACTTCAAATCCCATTGGTTTAAATGAACTCCAGTCAAAAGTTGTAGGTTGTTCCTCTGTGGTTTGAATTGCAACTGCTGTTTCTTCTTCTTTATGCATGCTACTTACTTCAACTGCCAAAATTTCTTCAGGTTTTTCAACCTTCTTCTTTTTGTTTTGTGAGACAATTTTTTCTTTACTTGCTCTCTTTAAGCTATTTGAGTGTTGTTTTTCAGACTGGCAGTTGATATTTTCCTGAAGATCACTTATACATGAAGTTGAATTATCTTCTTGGTTGTCCACAGTTGTGCTGTCTTCATTAATCAGTTTGGTAATAAACAATTCCGTTAGTTCATCCATTTCATCTTTTTCAACCTCACTCTGTGGAACTGTTGTTGTACTTGAGTCATTACTGCTCTCTGATATACATGTATCAGATTCTTTCACATCACTTTTTTTATCAACTTCTTGTTCAGAAGAAGTATCTTTTACTTGTGAGGGACAACACTGTTTGAAGACAATGAGAAGATCACGGTGTTGTGAAGTAAATGATTTTGATAACTTGTGACATTTATAATGTCTAATTATATTGTTCTCACTTGTAACAACGGATGTACATCCTTTTATCATACATGGATACTGTGTTACAAATCTGCTTGTACACTCAGATAAAGCATCATTCCTTGCTTTTATAGAATACACATGCTTTCCACGTTTCAAAGAATAAGGTTTATTTTCTTCAACCTGCTCAGCTTTTGAAGTTTTATTTTCTGAAATAACATTTTTCTTTCGTTTGTTTTTAGCTTTGCTTCCCTCTTTTCCAGACCTGTTGTGTTTTGCCCCTCGATGTTTAGATCTTGATTTCTCTTGATTTGCTTTACTTGATATGTTTTCCTGACCAGGTGTCAATCTTCTTGGCCTAATTAAGTGAGCTTTATGTTTGTCATTATGTTTATTAAAAATGTGTCGTAGTAAATTAGATCTAGTTGCATAAATTCGGTCACAGCCTTCACAATCACATTTATATATACCATCCTCCTCCATTTTTTTGGGCCTGAACTTGATTCCATGGTCCATTTCAAGATGGAGAATATAGTTCAAACATGTGGTAAATGAAGATTTACAATGGGACTGATCGCATGGAAATCTTCCACAATCTAAGGAGGAAGGTATACTTGCAATGTCTTCAGCAGTCATCTCATGAAGTTTCATGTAGTGCTGTATCAAACTAGTGATCTCTTGAAAAATTCGAGAGCAGTCACTCACCTGACATCGAAATTCTTTTACAGTCTGCTTTGTTTCAGTTTCCTCATTTTCTTTACAAGCCTCACTTTCTTCTTCAATCTCCACAGGGAATACGGGTAGATCTGATTTATGCACAGCCTGGTAATGAAGAATCAAGTTTTGCTGTATTGTAAAAGCTGCAAAACAACCCTGATGGACACATCTATATGGTCTATAGGGGCTATATCTTGTTGGTACCTCAGGAGACTGGGTTTCTGGTTTCTTGCGCTTAATCTCCTCCTTTTCTTTTTTATGCCTCCTATTTTTTCGGCCTTTTGTCTGTATGTTATTGCAAGAATTTGTGTCACACTGCTCTGGAGTGGCTGTACTCAATGGTGGAGAACTTTCTGTGTTTTCAGGATTTTTTTTTTCTATAAGGTGGGTTTCTGCAGTCATTGCCACATTATTTATGGCGATTTCCTTTTGTGTCTCAACTTCTACGGGAGGCTGTACTTCATTTTTATTTTCCACTGTTGAAGTGGTTTGTTTTTTTATTTCCACAACTTGTGGGGCTGCTGTTATATTTTCATTCTGAGATTTTTTCCCATATGGTCTTTTAATTTTTAATTTGACCATTTCTTCTGTTGTGAAGTGATGTACCAATTGACAGTGTGCCCGGAGATTAGAATTTCTTGTAAATGTTTTTGGACAGGTAGTTACTACACATTTGAATGGAGCATACTTGAGTTGATGCTTCTTTATTTCCATAATCATTTCTGCAGTATAGTGATGAATTTTACCATAGTGTTTAAATAAGGCATCCTTTGTCATAGCACTGTAACTACAGCCTGGGTCTTGGCATACAAAAGGTTTATTAACTTTATCACTAAACTGAATGTTGTTTCCCACTTCAGAAGTTTGCTGAATAACTGCAGTATTTGAGGTTGCTTTAACTGGCGTGGAAGCCAAAGCAGCAGATGTGTTCACTGGTAGACATGGGGGAACCTTATCAGAAAGAGGAACAGATACATCATTTTCTAACTTTAATTTCTGTAAGCCTTCCAAAATCTCTAATACTTGAAAATCATCCTTAAGTGGCATTTCAGGTTTAGGGGAGGTGTCACTTGCAGTGGTATTATCTCTGTGCAATGAAAACTGAGACATATCAGGCATTTTAGAATTTTGCATTACATTTACTGAAGGAGGGATCTGAGTGTTATAACTGATCTGTGAATTTTGTGATGCTCTAATAACATCTTGCATTTCACTTTTAACTTCGAGTATTTGAGAACTCATAGCAGTTTTAATAATTTCAAGAGTCTTTTCAAAGTTCTGTATAACACTGTCTTCAGAAATCTGCAAGTCAGAGTTTACTGAGGCAGTGCATGAATTCATAGCCATCATTTGGGAATCTCCATTTTCAGTTTTTATTGTTAAAGGAGTTAATGCAGCATGGGATTCAAGATTTGCTTTGAAGTTTTCTTTGATACTGGCCATAAATAACTGATTGTCAACGTTATTTAATTTCTGTGTGAGATTTTCCACTAATGCCCGAGATTGAAGATCAGTTTGTATCTGAGCATTTCCTTCAATGCTCTTTGCTAACAGACCCATTGCTGTTAAGTCATTTGTTACTAAGTTTTGGGGACTATTCTCAAGTAATGGTGGAGCAGATTTCCTTTTTCTCTTAGAAGCACAGTTTCCCTTTTTATTTAAATGACTAGCTCTTGTATTCTGGGGACTACTTATCACTGAAGCACGTGAACTATTAGTGGTAAAATTTTGTGAAGATCCAACAGAATTGGGAAATGAACCAGAGCACAAGCCATTTTCAACAGTTTTCAGTAGTAATTCATCTGGTGGAAATACTGGTAAGTTGCTGCAGTCATCTATGGAAGGAGTTTTGGTGCTTAGTGTCCTGTTTTGGTCTGCTAGGAGAGTATTTGGGTGACAGACAGTCTGCAATAAAGGAGAAACATCTGAATTGGGTATAACTGCTGCATTTACTTGACTTGCATCAGTGACACAAGTTGCTGGAACCATGTGTGAAAGAATCTCTGTATTCTCAAATGTACTGGTGATGCCAGCAGTCTCCAAAGCTTGTTTAATAATTTCACTTCCTTCCTCATTCACAGTGGTATTAAAATTAGTAACACCAGAACGAGGAAATGTATTTTGTAAAAATGTTGATGGTCGATTTTCAGATGTAAGTAGCTGAAGAAATGATGGATCTTTAAAACATGTTTCTGAATTGAAGGTAGGTTGTTGTGGTTGCTGCACATTTATTGCATTTGTAGAGAGTATCATGTTGGCAAGAAGAGAGGGCTGACTGTTACTCTGCAAAGCTTCTTGAGAAATTTCTGATCCTTCCAGTGGCTTACAGTAGGACCGTTTAGATAAGTGTCCACCTAGTGATCTGGGATTGGTAAAAACCCTGTAACACCTGCTACAAATAAATTTACCATCTCTAATTATTGCTGGCCACTTAGCCCTTTTGTTATGTTTTGGTTTTCTTTCTTTACCATTTGGGCCCCGTCCACGGTCTTTTTTATTTTTTTCTGCTGCTGGATGTTGAGGGGTGGTGGCACTGAAGCTGTTTGTAGTGTTTACTTCTGAAGTAAAAACTCTATTTTGAGAATTTTCTTCCTTTATGAAGGCAGAATTAGTATTTCCTTCAATTTGTGGGAAGTGATTTGTATTGTTTTCCAGCTGGGAAAAAACTGAATTAGTCCCATTATCTGCTGGTGAAGGAAAAAGAGATATTGAACTACTTTCTGTAGGCAAAGGAAGGAAAGGATCTGAACCACTGTCAATATTCAATGGCAAAACTGTTTTTGCTATATCTTCCAATTGTGATGGCAATGTTGTATTTGACAAATTTTCCATTGGGGAACATAATACGACACCTGGTTCACTTTTAACATGAGAAGGTATATTTGTACTTATGACACTTTCCACTGAGGGCAATAATGGGTTTGTTAAATTTTCTAGATGAGTTGGAAAAAGAGAAGTTGAAACATGTGGCAACGGTGCTGAACAAGTAGGTTTCACACTGGTTTTGGTCTGTGGTGTAAAAACAGTATTACTGGAATTGCTCACCTGTGATGGCATAAAATATACACACTTCCCATCATTTGGAATATTTAAGTTGCTGGATCTCTGCCTTCCTTTGCTTTTACGCTGCATTTTAAATGCAGCATACTGGTCAGGATGTGCTGTTTTCATGTGTTTTCCAATACTTTGTGAAGAATTGTAAGATCGAGTACATCCTTCAACCTGACAACAGAATTTCTGAACTGGAGCTGGTGGGGGAACAGGTGGGGGAACAGCTTGTGGGGGAACAGCTGGTGGGGGAACAGCTGGTGGAGGAACAGGTGGTGGGAGAACAGGTGGTGGGGGAACAGGTGGTGGGGGAAGAGATGGTGGGGGAACAGGTGGTGGGGGAACAGGTGGGGTCACTAAAGGACTGCTCAGACTGGGTTGTGGTGGAACAAATGTGATACCTTCTAGTGTTTTAAGTGGCAAATTATAAAGACTAGATGTAGTTTTAGCATTACCTTCAAAATCAAGTTTGGAAATAGGTAAACTGCTTTGAAATACTGCCTGATTTTGCAAGGTAAAGGTCATCAGGTTGTTAACTTGTCTTTCTAAGTTTTGAGGTGCAAGATCACCTATTTTAAGGGGATCTGAATTCGCTGAAGTATTCTGAACATGTTGACCCTGACTCAAACAATTACTATTACTCTCTCTTCTTTCCTGCAAACCTGGAAGACAAGAATCATTACAAGCATCTTTAACATTTGTACATAATTGTGTACCCACGGATTTATTAACGTTCATCATACAGCCCGTAGCAGCCAAATTTTCCTGCTTCACAATATTATCCTGGAGTTCTTGGCTGAGTGACACCTTAATGTTATGGTTTAATGCAGTTGCTTCATTTGCTGGAAGAAAAGGGATAGCAGGATTTTCTGAAACATCAGACAGAAGCGTATCAGCCTGCCCAAGCTCGGTGACAGAAATTTTGGTTTGTTCAGTCACAACTGATTCTGCTTTGTTTTGATCCCAAGCACTGTTTCCATCTACTGCTAAGCTGTTACTAGTGTTACTTTCTGAAGGTAGCACAGATTTCTCATTTTTTATGTTTTCATCTGTGTTTTCATTCACTTTTGAAGACTGAACTGACTCCTCAGCTGTACTGCTTTGGCCTTCAGGAGGCAGCACTTTTTCAGTATTGTGATCATCCAAATGCTTTTCAAGCTCACTCTGAGAACGATAAACTTTCCCACAACTTGTGAATTTGCAGGTATAGGTATTATAGTGCTGTGCTTCATGATCATAGAGTAGATAGGCTTCTGAAAATATTCTGCCACACTTAGGAAACATACATTTTGCTCTAAAGACCTGGTGCTCTTTTCTGTGTGTTAAAAGCTCGGCATAACTGTTAAAACCTGCCTTACATTTTATCTGTATACATATATAGGGTTTACTGCCACAGTGCATTTGTAAATGATCATTGAGATGAGTAACACTTACAAAATGCCTCCGACAATACTGGCAAATAACTTTTTTGCTTTGCATTTCAAGGAAACGCTTAGCTTCTTCATTATCTTTGTGTCCCTTGACATGAGCAATTAAATTTTTAAAGTATTTAAAACCTTTCTTACAGAAAGCCACAGGGCAAGTGAATTCATTGACAGGTATTGGCTTTTGAACAGGAATTGCATCAGGTTCATAAGATTTATCTTTGTCATCATTTTCATCATCTGAACCATCATTGTCATTGAACAGAATGAAATCAGCAGAATAAAGACTATTCTTCTTTATGGGTCGCTGTTCTTGTTTGGTTACAGTAACAGTTTTTGGATTCTGACTGGTGGCTGGTACTTTAGGAGGTCTTCCTAATCTCCTCAATGGTTTCATAGCAGCCAATCTCTCTTTACTAGACTGTTTAACATGTAAAGTCACATGAGGAACAAAAGTTTCTTTAGAATTAAAATTTTTTGCACAGATCGGGCAACTGTAAACCCCATCTTTGTAATGCTTTTGCGCATGTCTTACTATTCTATGACCTAGGAACTCTTTGTCACATAAAACACAATACTGCATGTAGGCTTGCCAGTTTCTAAACCTAGCTGATATAAATCCTCTCTCTCTTAGCTTTTTAATTTCTTTCTTCTTTTCTTTCTCATCTCGTATGCCTTTAAGAAGGCTTGTGGCTTCATCAAAACAGCCAGAAAGTCCATTCACAGAAGTTTCTTTTCTTTCCCCTTGGTAGTCTTCTACTTTTTCATACACTTCACTGTCATTTAGTTCATCTATTGAAGATACAATAGACGCCTCCTCTCCCATTAAAGCGAGACACTGTCGCTTTAAGGTTTTCCAGTCCCAAAACTCTGGATCAAAGGGCCATTGAGTTTTTAACACAAGTAAGAGCTCACAGCGCAGTGAATTGGGTATTGGAAGATTCTCTTCATCATATTTCTGGTCAGGCTGGTTATACAACATTTCAACAGCATAGTATGCATCAACTGTGGGTTCAAGAAGAAATTCACTCAGCTGACAAGCACGCTTAACCTCCAGATCTTCAGGCAGCAAGCATGAAATGGTTTTGCAAATAGATATTTTTACTTCAGTGTTTTCAGCAGAATCCAATCGAAGAGCTTTCACACAGAGTTCAATGCAGGTGGCAAGCCCAGCTCCTTCAGTCTGTGAAAACAAAGGAATAAATGTAAACACTTCATGACCCTACATAATAGTAATTTATAAACTAAATGCTATTTTAAAAGGAGCCAGTTGTAAAAACTGGATAGGAGGATAGAGGAGGAAAGAATATAGTGGATCATGGAATTATAAAAGGGCAAAATGATATAGCCATACAAGCAGAAAAAAAGCAAGTTGTTGGGAAAAAGAGAAGAGGCAAAAGAAAGGTAGGAAAGACATACACAAAGTCTGAAAAAGGAATATAGATTTTGGTAGATAAAGAGTGGAAGTAAGGCCAGTGAAACTTAGACTATTTTCTAGTTGAGAGAGAGGATGTAGGGTCTTTGGTTAAAAGACAGTTGGAAGAAGATTTTCTGGGACTTATCAGAATCTAGGCAAAACTCTCTTATATAGTACAGATATCCTGAGATTTCACTTTCCAGACTCTTCTGATACTTATATTGTTCTTTAAATTTTCTTCTACATTTAATTATCCCCAAGACATTCTTGATATAAGCTTTTTCTAAATTATCTAAGATAAATGAGTTCCTTTATTTAAATTTTCCAATTTCTTATTCCACAATTTTCCCTCAACCATACCAGAAGAATGCAAGCTTCTAAAGACTAGGCATGACTTTTCCTTTTGGTTTTTGTAAACCCAGAACTTCTCACAGTGCTTGGCACAAAGTGGGTGTTTAACAAAAATCTGTTGAATTAAATTTCATCCAAGTGTTTATTAAGTACTTAATATACACTACACATTGTGGTAAATGTTGAGTATACAAATCCTCATCTATTCTCCCATCTGCCTTTCACAACTGTTGTGGCTATAATTGCAGTCTTCCTTCTACTATACACACCAAGATATTGCTCATGAAACAAAGTTTATGTTTCCATGTCCCCTAAAATTTTGAAACTATAAAACCATTACAAAAAAAAAAGACCTGCCCTCCAGGAACTTACATTCTAACAGGGAAGACAGATCATAAGGAAAGTGGTGGTCAGGGAGGCATATATCTTGGTTCAGAAAATTACAGAGTGGAAGAGTGGGGCAACACCTTCCTGCTCCATAAATATACCATCAAGGAACAGTGGAAGAGTTGATCTGATCACTGTTTTAACTATATTTCAGGTACTGGAAATTCTTACAAATCTAAGAGCTATTCTGGTCTTTGAGCTTTTCTGGACTTCTTGCTGGTTCTCTCTATTCACCCTGCTCTGCACAGAAAAATATATATCTCCACTAAGTCAATGAGGCAACGAATGGCTCAGTGGGTAAAACAAAACATTAGGCCTAGAGGCAGGAGATCAGAATTTAAATCTGGCCTCAGATACTTACAGCTATGTGACCCTGAGCAAGTTACTCAACCTCACTTACAGTTTCCTCAACTATAAAAGGGGGATGATAATATACCCACCTGAAAGGGTTGTTGAGAGGATCAAAAGAGATAAAATCTGTGAAGTCCTTATTAGCAGAGTACCTAGCACATAGTAGATGCTATGTAACCATGAATGTGTCTATAATCTGGTTTCAATCAATTTGCTTTATGACACAGGCATGATTCTCTTCCACTGATCTCAGTGGTTATAAACACTGATAAAAATTGTACTTATATAGAATGAGTGCAAAACACCCACTGTTAGTGCAAAAGCCATCTAACACAGTCATCTCTTATGTCACAAAAGCAAACAAGCCTATTTAATGGTTCTTTAAATAAAAAAACAACAAATTAAAAACAACAAAAACAGCATTTCCCAGATGATTCAAATTATTTAATTATTTCCAGTTAGAAAATTTCCACCCTTAATATACTTAAGTGAAAGAACAAGCACAACCTTCTTTATCCTTTCTGTTTTATTTTAGAAAGCCTAGGAGCACCCAATAAGAAAAGTAAATAAAATATGGTCTTCATATGAACTCTTCTTTAAAGCTATGGGCAATTCACCCATAGTATTTCTCCTTTGTATCCCCAGTTTTCAAGAATGAAATATACTGGCTTATTTAGGATGCTGAGAACACGATCAATGGCCAAAGCACCTTATAAGTATTAAAAGGAAAAATACGTGCCAATAATAAAAAGTAATCTATTAAATATGATTTATGTAATTTTGAAGACAGTTGATTACTCTTACCTCTGAATTAATAACTTTAATCAGGAAGAAAATGTGATAGACTGTCTTGGTTAACAAAGAAAGTTGACGACACCTCTCTAGATAAACTTGAACAGATGGTTCCACTCTTTGTTGTAATTTACTCCAAAAAAGAGTCAGTTCCCTAAAAGGAAGTAAAAAAACCCTCAACATCATGATGATGCAACAATGTAGCAATTGGGGCCATGCTAGTTTAGTTTGTGAAATCAAATATAAAACTGGCTTCACCTTCTACTTTCACTATGTGAAATTAATATTTGAATAGTCTCTTTTCTTTTTAAAATATATGATATAGTCATAAGTAGCAAACAGCTTAATAGTTTCCCAATTCAGACAAAAAGGTATTACTTTCAAGAAAGAAACATTTGCCATTTGCTTGGATAAATGAAACTAGTGATAATTCATAAGCCATATTTGAAATGGCAATATGATGGTAAAAAATGGTAATAGTCATCAATGTTTTTTTTAAAAATGGTTACACCTTAAAGTAGAAATCTATTACTATTAGGTACCTCTAACAGAAGAACCAGTAATAATTAAGAACACAATAAAAAACAGAACAATTTTATAAAGAAATATACCACAAAATGAGAAAATTAAGTCTAATACTTAAAAAAATGAAAGCGTTCCGGTGTCACTTAATTTAATCTCAAATAAAATAATTACATTTGTCAGAAACAAATTAATTCTTCTGAACGTAGGGTTCTCACATTTCCCTTTCTAACTACAGTCCCAATTTTTCTCCTTCAAGAGCAATGACCCACAGCAGAAAAAACTGTTTATGATTGTGTTCTGTAACTAGTCAATTGATAGTAAGTTGATTTACTTCACCTTTCCCTTCAGTTGTTAATAAAGCTGTCTTTGACAAGTCAACTTTGGTCTTAGGTGAACAAGGGCAATAAAAGGTCTGTGTTCGTGTCTAAGCCAGGATTATCTGGGGAAATCAAGGATCCTCAGAAGCCAGGTAATGACTAGTGGCAGTGAGAGGGGCAGCAACACCAATGACTCTGCAGTGAAGGGCTATTTAGACAAAGTAAGGGAAATTTAAGTAGCCTTGGATTGGGGTTTGGCTCTGAGTTTATTTTCCTTCCCATCTGGGGTTATTACTTTTTATCTTCCCCCTTGCAGGGCTAACTACTGCAATGAACATTTTGTCTTCCTGTTTCCATTTCCTTGCCACAACTTCCTACCCACAACTGTATTATTTTCACAAGGTTCAGTTCTAGATTCTCTGCTCATTCCCTCTAAATTCATTCCCTTAGAGAAACATTAATATGTTTCCAATGCATAAACAGATAACTCTAAAATCTACATCTCTGGTCTCTGGTCCTGACTTCTCCTTAGTTCCCTACCTCTAATTTTTCTACTGTCTGCCTTCATTTGGGTATCCTTTTTCACCTGAAACTGAAAATGTTTAAAATCACAGTCACCATCTTTACTTCCTAATTTATCCACTGCTATCAATGGCATTCTCTTCCTTCTTGTCAAAATCTGTTTGAGACACCTTTCCCTCTGCTCTCTCCAAATCTTATTCTCTTGTGTATTCTAAACCAAAGGTATCAAACATGCTATGCTCCTCTCAACAAGTGTGGCAGAAACCAGATTAAAATGTAACTGGGAAATATTTAACCAAGTAAATAAAAATACAATAAAACATAGATAAGATTACATTTTAAAATTAAGTCCGTATGCTGCTGATGGAGATCCTTTTTTATGCATTAGTGAGTTTGATATCATTAGCCTTTGCAATCTATTACACCAAGGTTGTCACTTCTGTTTCTGCAACACCTTTTTGATCCTTTCCTTTCTGACAAGCACTAGAAGGGCCTTATAACGGCACAGATATGCTTTTGGGTGGGAGCTTGAACTAGATCTCTAATGACTTTCTCAATGCTAAGATCCTATAATTCTACTTTAGTGTTCTATTTGCTACTTAGCTTATTCCTCTAACTCTAATTTCTCCATCCTTTAATTTTTTGTACTCTTAAGACAATTTTTCTCAAGCATCATTGGCCTACACAAGAACTTACAAAGTGTATCTCTTTGATATCAAATTAAAAATCTGGTTTCAAAGTCTTTTACAAATTAAACATCACATCACATATGTTTTGTCAGAAGTATTCTGCTTCAGTATTAGCAAATCTTTTTATCTGTTCTGGTCAGGGCTTACTCCCTTTCCTTTTATTGCCCTAGGAGAGGCCATTCTCCCAAATGCATTGTTTCCTCTACTATCAAATCATGCCTCCTTTCTAGTGCTTAAAGAACTGGATTGAAATGATCCATCTGGGGAAGCTTATTTACTGACTATTTGCTATATCTGATATGGTCTGATTATTAATTTTTTCCTTCCATTTACACTGTATACATTCAAATCTACTTTATAATTATTATGAAAATTTTATTATGATATATTTTAAAGGCCTTGAAGGAGAACATGTCCTCTAGCTTATTTTGTTTTCCCTATAGCAACAAAGCCAGTAGAGGCTAGAGAAAAAAACAGGATGCTAAGAGAAAAAAGACAAGGACTACCGGCAGGAGGAGAAAGAGGTCAGCATGCCAACAATCCTGGATGCCTTTCTGAATGAAAATTTCTTTCCAGCAAACTGTAAGCTCTGTGAGACCAAGAATAGGGTCTATAAATCTTTATATTTACCTCAGCATCCTTGCACAGTAATTTGAAGTAGACATGTAATAAATATTTACAAAAATGAAATGAAACATAAACAATTTTAAAATGAAGCTCTTAACCAATGTCAAAGAAGTATGAATAACTATCTGTAAGTCATCAGTATTGAAAAAAATCTAAAAGAATTTTAAAAGTAAATGGTTCATCTAGTTAATACCTCTTCCAAATCACTGCTGCCATTCTGTTTTTACTGATGAAATTGGTCTTTAAAAAAAATAATTAACTCACCAGGCACAATACATGTCTCCTTGTTGTAGCTGGCGGGACAAAAATGCAGTACATAAAACCAGAGCACTTTTTTCATCTCCATCAGACTCTAGGTTACATATCATTTCTAGTGCATCTTTGCAATCAACTGCTGAGATCTAAAGAAAAAAAATACACATATGAAAGATTTTACATTTGGATACATGTTAACCTAATCTACCATTACAGAATTTCTATTGCTTAGCATCCAACAGTAAAACTCAGATGCCACTAATTACAACCATGGAAGTTAAGTCCTGAACTTAATTTACTGATCTTGAAGCCAACATTAAAAACACTTACAAAAAATCAGTTGTTTTTAAGGCCTTTAAAAAGTGAACAAGTAATATTTTAATTATATACTTATATCCTCATTAAAATAGGCTCGTTAAGGACCCCTAGTAGGTAATAATTTGAAAGAAAACACGTACATTTGAATGCAAGTTAGTATTTTTTTGAAACACCTATGCCAAAGGATTTTAAGTCATTAAGAACCTAAGTATTTATTATGTGAAAAGTATGCTATTAAAAACACAAGAAGTATTCTAACAAATTGTTTACTTATTAGTGGCAGGGACAAGGAGAAATGAAAAAACTTTTTGGGGGTGCTGCTGACAGTTTCCTATAGATCTTCACTGGACCTCCTCCCACTCCACTTCAAAGCCAGTTCATGAATACACACTCTGAGGGTTCAGACAGAATGCATGATCAGATTCAAATCTAAATAATGATAATGATGACAACTTTATATGGTCTCTAAGGTTTACAAAGGACTTAGCCAACAAAACGGCAAGCATTCAAAATCATTTAAATATGTATAATCCTACTTATTACAAATTTATGAAACAAGATAACACAGTCATATAAATAACTGTATTTCCACAGACAATAAGAGACTTCTACCACAATGCCACTGGGTTTGTGGTCACTGCAAATGATCTGTGGAGAAATCATTTTCCCCCGTGAGAGACCCAGAAAGTTTAAGTTTCTGAAATAACTGTTCCCCTGGAATCCCTTTCCTATTATTGTCAGCCAGATCTTTTCTCCTCTTAACTTCTGTTGCCTCTGACAGGAGGAAGCAAGCACAAGGATGATGGTGGTTTACACTTCCCTCCTACTTGCCTAAAAGGAAATAGTTGCTGAATTCCCTAGCAATTAGGCAGGTGAAAAGGAGAAAACAAGAACTACCACTAGATACTACTCTGGTTTTAGGGGGCTGCAGTAGCAAAACTGGTTCAGAGAAAGGCTACCCAAGAAAGAGATAGTTAATTTGTAAGAGGAAGAAATGAAGGCCTTGTTAGATCTGTTGTACTCTATAGGGTAGAGAATTTTCATATATTCCGTGATATGTTAAGTTAGATATTTCTTTATATACTAAATCATCTGTACCATTGATATAGGTTTCTCCTATATAATTATTGATTGAGAATAATATGTGAGACCTAAGTAGTATATCTAAAGGTTGAGACCAGTTCATGAAGAAGGTATAAATTCAAGAACTATCTGAATATTAAAGGGAGAGTGACTGGTGAACAGATGAGGAAAAGGGGTACACTGAAACAAAGCTAAAAAAAGTATGAGAGTCAACTGTGGTAATGAACAGAGATAGCTAAAAGAGTAGCAGGGAATGGCTGAAAGTAGATGAACAAAAATTAAATTAGACAAGGTATAGATTAAGGAATTTGATGGACAAGAATTCCATTCTTATATAAGAAGAGGTAAGAAATTAGAGCCTTACACAAGGTATAGTAGTGACCTAATCAAAGGAAAGGATAGAAAAGAATACTTTTGCATCAATTCTAAAGGGTAAAAGGAGAGGAGAGATTCTGGAAGTCCACTATACAAAATACTATTAAAATTCAACTGTTACTTTGACATCCCAAATTATCACCAAATGTCCCTGCTGTCTTTGATTTCCTTTCTTCTTTTTGCCAGTTCTTGATAGGAGAAACCGGACCAAGTAAGTATAAACATTTAAATGTGATGTGGTTGTGGATAAAACAGATGGTTAATTGGGATGGGAGGGAGGTTGCTAAGTATGTTAGATGAAACACTGCAATGTGTACATAAATTCACAAGTTATCTATCAAGAAATAAAAAAAGGTTGGGGGAATATAATGAAGCTGATGGATGATTTGTAATAATCATTTTCATGACCTACAAAAATTAGGGACTAGATTATCTCAAAATTCTCTTTCAGCTCTGAATCATAGGCTGCTATAATTCTCTGGCTGTTTATTGGGGGCAGAGTAGGCTTGAAGAAAAAAAAAGCATATCCTAGTGAAATTCAAAGCACACATAGAACACTGATTAGGGTATATAATAATACATAGTAAGCATATCAGGGAGGTGTGTCACAAATTTCATAAAGGTTTATGTGGTAGGAAAACCTATATGTTCAAGGAAGTTTTGAAAAAAGTACATTTGAATTAGGATTTAAGGGGGAGAGATTCAAAAGACAAAAAGGGAGAGGATACTGCAAGTAAAGGAAAAAAACATGACCATCAATCATACAGCAAACCCTTACTATGCACATATTATGTACCAGGTACTGTGCAAGGCACTGGGGATATGAAACAATCCCTACCCTGAAGAAGCATAAATTCTACCAGAAAACATGTTATATGCAAAATAGGTATGAAGCGATTTTCTCAAGGGGGAACAATAGCAGCTGACGTTCTCAGGAATGGTTTTATGTGGAAGATGCTGTTTGAGCTAAATGTTGAAGGAAACTGGCCTTCTAACAGGTAAAGGTGAAGAAAGATGGCATTTCATACATGAGGGGCACCAACTACAAAGGGACAGAGACAATAAATGAAGTGTGGTATATAAGTAACAAACAGTAAGAAGGTCAGTTTGACTGAGGTGAATTAAAAGGAGAAATGTAAAAAGCTGGAAAGGGAAATTGGTGCCAAGTGGTAAAGTGGTTTAAATGCCAGAAAGAGGAATTTATATCTGATCCTATACATTAATAGGGAACAACTAGTGCTCATCAAGCAAAGGAGAGAGATGGTCAAATCTGCAATTTAGGACAATAATTTTGGCAGTGGTGTGGAGGACAGACTGGCATGGGGAGAGGTTTGACTCAAGGAAGTATTAGGAGCCTATTATAATACTCTGGGCCAGAGGAGGTGGAGGACTGAATCATGGTGGTTTTATAGGTGGAAAGGTGAAGGAAGTGTAGATGCCACTGAGGTAAAGATGAGGAGATGTAGCAACTGAGTGAATACACATTTTGAATAACATATTCATTATGTTCAGTGTATTGTGCTAAGGAATGGGGGTACCAAGAAAGCAAAACTCAGTGCCCATCCTCACAGAGCTCCAATCTAATAAAGAGACAACATATGGACAATTCTGAATAAACAACATGTGTACAGGAAAAACTGAAGATAATCTTAGAAGGAAGCACCAATATTAAGTAGGAATGGGAAAGGTTTCACACAGAAGGTGGAAAGTAGTTGGAACTTAGAAGAAGCCAAGATAAACTAGGAAATAGGTAAAAAGGGAGAATTCCAGGCATGATGGACAGACATTGAAAATGTATAGTCAAAATACAGTGTTTTGTCTGAGGAAGAGATTACATGGAAAAGAGTACCTTAGTATAAGACTATAAAGATGAGAAGTGCCAGAGAGGCTTTTAAAAGTCAAACAGAAGATTTTATATTTGATTCTGGAGGCAACAGGAAGTGTACTGAATGGTGTATGTGTATACATGTGTATGAGATGTGGTCAAGACCTGGAATCAAGATCACTTTGATAGGTGACTGGATATAAATGAAGTGGTAAGAGACTGGAGGCAGGGAAGTCAAGCAGCAGGCTACTGTGGTAGTCCAGATGTAAGATAATGACGTGTGGATGACAGTGAAGAATAGGAGATGACTAGGAAGAGAAATAGAGAAGTTTGAGAGAAGGAAAATTTTTAAGGAGATACTGAGCTCTGTTTTTAAAATGTTTAGTTTGAAATGCTTATCCAGGCAGTTTTATGTCTGTCTGTCTGTCTATCTATCTCTCCACTAGGCAGCTGGAGATACTAGATTGTTGTTTTAAGGGCAAGGTTGGGGTTGAAGACCCAAATTTTTGAGTCATAGGGATAAAAGCGATAACTGAAATCATAGGAGTAGAAGAGATCACCAAGGGAGATAACGTAGAGAAAGAGAAGGAGGTCAAACACAGATCCTTGGGGAATATCCTAATTTAAGACATATGAGGAACATAAAAAACCAAGATAGGAAACAGAGTAGTAGTCAGAAAGAAAACAGTACAACTCTAGAGAGGTCAAGGAAAATGAGAGCTTAAAAAAATAGTTTTAGAGATCAGGAGACATGACCTTAAAAAGAGTGGTTACATTTTAGAAGGGGAGGATAGAAACCAGACTAGAAAAGAATAGGGGGTACGTTGATGAGGCAATGTAATGGTAGTAGGTAGAACTATTCTACATAGAAGTTTGGCTGCAGAAGAAAATGGTAAGATGGAACCGAGGGAAAGATGGAACCGAGGGAACGCTGGGCATCTAAGGAAGATATTTAGTAGCAGATAAGGGAAACAAAAACAGCTGGTAGGGAGAAGCAGTTAATAGAGGAGAGAATGAAGATTAGACTAACAATGGAGCAAAAGAAGAAAAGGGTGGGGTAAGGACAGTCACACTATGAGACTGCAGGAAAGGAGACTGCAGATACTGGGAGATTTAGAGGGAAGGAAGGGAAGAAATTTAGATCAAGAAGTCTTCATTTTCTTAGTAAAGTAGGAAGTGAAACGATCTGTTCAAAGTGAGGGGACAGGAAGTACAATTAGGAGTTTGAGAAGAGAATCCATCATAAGTAAGCTGTTGTAGGTGGAATGGTAGAGAGTTAACAAAAGAATTTTCATGTAGTGATAAGGACCTAGTTGAAGTTAAATTGCATACGTTTTTAGTGTACCTATTCCACTAGATTTCTACTTGAAGGTAAAAAGAATGAATGACAGTATCCGAGATAGGGTGGTGACTACGTCTAAACAAGTATTTGTGAGATAAGGGAGAAATAACGTTTGGATAATGCATTCCAGGAGTTTGGGAAAAATAGCAGAGAAGGTGTGTTGACTGGAATGAAAATCAGGAGGGAATGGTAGAAGGTTAAGAGGACAAGGATTTCAAGGACAGAGTTAGACAATAAATTACAATTATGCTTTCTGCTGAAGATGAAAAGCATTACCAATAGTAAGGAAGGGAAAAGGATTTTTAAGAGTTGTTTGCTCAAAAGGGTTTGCAATTACTTTTCATAAAGGAAGACTTATTAGACAAATTCATTTCTATGAATGAGTGAGAAAGAATGGCTACTTAGGAACCTGGTAAATAAATATGAAAGTATAGAATGTGGTCAAAATGGTGCTATTCTTGGACCCTTTAAAATATATAAATTGGACCTGTGATTTCAGTGGTACAGACCATCTCAGCAGGAGTCCTTCCATCAATGCAGGTGGGCACCTTCTCTGCAACTTAGTCTTAGAGAGTTGGCTATGACACTGAGAAGTTAAGTGACCTGCCTACAATCACAGAATCAATCAGCAAGCATTTATTTAATATTTGAAACAATCCTTACTTCCAAGAAGCTTATATTCTAATAAAAAGGGACAATAACATATATTAATATATGCAACACAAATACATACAAAGTAGTTAAATACAAGGTTGAGCACACTAGCAGTTTGGGGGAATCAAGAAAGGCTTTATGCAGAAGTCGTTGTTAGAGATGCATCTTCAAGGGAAAATGGGACTCTCTAAGGCAGAGTTAAAGGAGCAAACACATTTCAAGGCATGATGGATAGAATGTATCATGGGAAATGGAATGCCATGTGTGCAGAATAGAGAAAAGGCTGGTTTGGCTGAACAGCAGAATGTAGGAGGACTAATGCCCAGTAAGACTGGAAAGGTTAGGGATAGGGTTATGAGGAAAAAGTTAAATTGAAGAATTTATGTTTTATCCTAGAAGCAATAAGAAGCTACTGGAATTTACTGAGTAGACATGTGCTTAAAGAACATTATTTCAGCAGTAATGTGAAAGATGAACATGATGCGAGGGAACCAATAAGGAGGTGCTGCAATTAACAAGGCAAAGGTAATGATGGCCTGGTAATTGTGGGAGTGGAAAGATGGGGTCAGATATGGAGGTAGACATGAAAAGATTTGGCAACGGAATAGAAATATGAAGTAAGGGAGAGTGGGGAGTCCTGGATAATGCCAAAATTACAAACCTAAGACATTTAAAGGATGGTTGGGCCATGAATGGAAACAGAGAAATTATAAGTAGGAAAGAGATTTAGGGGAAAAGCAATGAATTCAATTTTGGACATAATGAATTTGAAATTCCTAAAGGATATTCAGTTGGAATATCCCATTAGGTAGCAATTAGTGATATGGGTCTCAAAATGGCTCAGGGCTGTGACACTCAATGGTTACCAACAGAGGTGTGACAAGGACAAAATCTTGGGGAACACCCACAGTTAGGGCAAGGGTGTGATAAGAATGATAAACAAGGAAAGGAGACTGAAAAGTCAGAATATAAACCAAGTCTTCTTGGTTCTGAGGCAGGTTCTCTATCCACTATGCCATAATATTCATTCCCACTTAGCTATTGCTTTCAAGTTTTCCCTATTGCTCAAAGAGTAATTTTTTGAGTTTCAAAATTCAATTAAATTTTCAAGAAAATTTTAAATTCCTCCAATTTCACATAAGAATTGGGTATATATCTGACAACAGAAAAAAAAATTCCTACTTCAAACTGATGTCCTAATTATTTTGTAAACTAACTTCCTTTCTCTACTTTAAGCTTTTAATCATCATTGGATTATAGAATTTAGAGTTTGACGGGAACAGAGATTATCTAGTCCAATCCCTTAATTTTACAGATGAAGGAGTTATAGAGAATTAAAATGACTTGCTTAAAGCAATTTTAATTCTAATGGGAAATAATTTATATCAGAATGATAAAAACTCAGAGAAGATTCAGATTAGGTAAAAATTATTTTTTTTATTTAAAAAGAAAAACATCCTTTATAGGGGAAATGGTCATTTAAATTCTGTACAATGACTTTGGAAGTATTAAAAATGGAGAGATACATAAACACTGAAGTGTAAGGACTTAAGAGGTCAGAAATTGTATTTTACTTACCCTTCATCCTCATTACTAGGATATTACATTGCATACAGTAGATATTTAATCAAAGTTTTTGAATGTTAAATTCATGATGTTTCAAAACCATACAAACTGAAGATAACTTCAAAGTCTGACACAAAATAATGACTTTTTAACTATCACATCTTTCTTATAATTTGACTGCATTCTTTAAGAGAACACTATCAGCTAAAATAGCAGCTCAAAAAAATTTATATACAGCAGAGGGACTATGAGAATTCCCTCTATCTAAAAAATCAATAAGCAAAAAAACAAACAAAAGGTCTATAAACAGTTAATTAATCTATGACTAACTTGGAGGATGAGAAACAAAAACCTTATGACCTTCTCTCCCCCAACCCCCTGAATTAACAATAGCTAAAAAATCATGCCTCTAATTTTAGAAGCAATCTCAGTAAAGAAAATATACTTACCTCTTCAATTAACTTGTCATTTGGTGATGTTGTACTAAGACAGACAAGGTAGGTTTGCTTAAAACTGCCCTTTGCACCAAGCTCTGGATGGTCAGAACACAGCTTTGCTAAGGCAGTAGCTTGGCTTAACTGATTTGTTTTGATTAGATGTTTAATTCTCATATCCAACAAGATGGGACCCTCAAAGGCTAAAAATTCATTCACTTTGAAAGACAAAACATAACACATTATTAAGAAAATACTATATTTGACAATACTTTATTTGAAATACAAATATTCCCAAGGAATTTAAAAGCCAAAAAAGGCAGACAGCACTAAAAATATTTTGCAATTGCCACTGTATTGTTAGGCAAGTTTATTTTTTCCCCCATAAGTTCCTGATCTTAAGAAGAGGCCCTATTTTTAAAGAATCATTAGTAATTTCTGTCAACTATAATTAGAAGAGACACTGTAATAAATTCTGAAATACTTGATTTAACAAAGGTAGAAACATTAAAGGTGTCCAAAACCATACTAAGTTCTTTTACCTGCATGACAGTTAACTCTAGGTAACAGCATTTTGGGTTGGAATCCTTGGAGATTCTTAATGGTCAAATAAATGTGGATATGGTTATTTCAGAAGGTTTTAAACTGTGGTTTTCATTTAGATATATGAAATGCTCTTCTTCCTAAGAACTCAAGTACTATTTCATCCATGCAGTTGTGTCTGGACAAGTCATATTTCCTAAGAGGTAGAGTCTATAACTGTTAATCTCTGCATATTTTATTTCTCAGGTGACAAACTTTTTGAAGTCCCTTTTTAACCATCTGGTTTCACAGTGGTATATTTAATCACCTACAAAGAGAAACTTTTTGCTTAATATATAAAACTGTATGGTGATAACATAAAATATATCTTTTTTTTTTTGCTAATGATAATATCCTATAAATAATGCTGTTTTTCCTATTTACAAATGGAGTATAATACTTACCTAGTACTAATTTTGTTTTTTTCCCTCCCTTTGGATATTTACTCTTTACTCTTCTCTTAGGATTTTGTGAACTACTACTAACACTTTAGTATAATGACTAAGTTCTGAATGTCTTGGTTATTTAACATAGTTTCTCACCTTCAAAACTAAATGAATCACAGAAATCTTAAATTTGGAAAGTATATCACTGAGGCTCTTTAGTTCAATCTGTATATGAAAGTACCAGAATGAGAATCCCCTCTACAACATACCCGGCAATACTAGGCAGCTCTCCAATGTCCTTTGGGCAACCTGCAACTTTGATTCTTTAAAGATTGTGGTGTTCCAAGATTTGTCACCTACAGCATATCACCTGGAGAACATTTGTGTTTAAAAAAAAGATGTGGTTTTTGTACTCAGGCACACCTTGGGATCGTTGAAAGTATTGTGCAATTTACCAAATGCCAACCACTGTTTTCTTCCTTTTATTCAGTTCTGAGTCTAATTCACTGCTTAACTGCAGTGCTCTTCCCAGGTGTATATAATGTAGAGGACTGACCACTCAACTCTGTTTCAGTCTGGACAACAGGCATTTTTCATGCATTTGGTTTTTCCATTTTTCCCTGTCTGAATTGTCAGTAATCACAAAGAATGAAAGAATCTTGGATCAAGGAAAATATTGCAATGGCTATCAGGTCCAACCTATGCCTTAATAAGAATTTCCCCTATAATAAATCTCATTTTATACTTTTCTCCGTTCAATTATAAATCTTACTATACATATGACCCATTGCTCTGATCCATCAGATCTTTCTGTAACCTAACTATGGAGCACAAAATATAGCCTATTCTAATTTTGTGTAAATTTTAAATATGATAACAATCCTATTTATGACTTCATCCATAATACTGACAAAAATATGAAGTAGCACAAGTCAAGGTCAGGTCATTAGTCACTAATTGATTATGCCTTAGGTCCATACGTTCAAATAGTTCTTAGTAAACAATGTCAATATATAAAAATCAAACCATACAGATATTACAAAATTTGTTATCTTTCTGATTTCTTTTCTTCTATTCCTCCTCTAAGCTTTTTTAACCCCGTTTCCCTTTTATCTTTCCACATCTAACTCAAGAAATTAAAAGATTAAACAAATAAAATAAATGCTAACAACATCAGTTTGATCAAAATAACAGGTATACAGGGCAAGAGTTTTTTCTAACATCTGTAAGAGAAAAGGTGTCATTAATTCCTGTGTTGTATTTAGTTTAATGTCACATGGGGAATACAATATGTGATTTTAAATCTAAGTTTAAAGAAAATATGAAAATAAAAATGATGACTATTTTGACTTTAAATAAGTCAAAGATATTATACTAGCTTCAGTTTCTAAATCTATCTACTTTGAAAAGGCAAGCTAGAGAAGCACAAAAGACAGAAATTATTTCAAAACAATCCTTCAAAGGCTCAAGATGAGATCACTGTAAAGAAGTAATTTTGAGAGATGGCAAACATGTCAACCAAACAGATAGCTGGATTTTCTAAAATCCTAAACTGAAAAAAAAAGGTAACTAGATTGGGAAAATGAGCAAAGAGGAATTGTTATAATGAAAAATAAATGTCACAAAAAGTGGATTTAAATAAGAAGACAAAATTAAAGTTATTAATTGAAGGTTTTGAAGAAAAGGGAAAAAATAACCTTTGGGCTACAGGACAAATCTAATACTCAGGAAAAAGGTAAAGTTCATCCTGGCTGTAAGCTGGCAAAAAATACCATACAGATTGTTATGAAGCAGTTAAGGAGCTCCTAAGTTATTAAACAAGTAATCAGCTTTTAAAAGGGAGAGATAAAAGGTGATAACCTAATTAGAAATCTAAAACTCAAGTTAACTATAAGGGTACGTGTGATAAAAATACCAGCACTTATCTCTTCCTCTCTATTCTCTGTCCCTTTCCCTCTTTACTCCCCAGTTCAGGAGTTATCTCCTTACTGTTTCCCCAATTCTCATTCTCTTTTTCTTAACTGGGTATAAAATGGGACTTAAGTATTTTATATATTTTTCTAAACACTTTCAACAAAGTTATGTGCTCCTTACTCCTATTTTAAAAGTGAGTTGAATTGTACAAAATAATCATGGATTCATGTAATGTCCTTTCTTTTCTTTGTGTACATGGAAATGATCATGTCTGATGATGTTTGTCAAGTAAAAAGTAATAGAAACATTTTAAAGCAGCAAGATGGATACATCATATTTCATGATAAAAAAAAATCCTAAAATTAAGGTAAGAAATTGAACAAGTTAGATATAACAAAAATAAGTTCCCCCCCCCAAAATTAAATTGGCTTCTACATATTTGAGACCCCTCAGTCGTTTTCTTTGGAGCAAATGACCACAGAATATTAAGAACATTTGTTTGCAAAATATTTTATAAGGATTAACTAATTTTAAGCTTCACATAAACCTTGAGAAATGCTGTCAGCATTAGCTCTATTTTTCAAATGCGGAAACTGAGGCTGAGAGGTTAAGTGATGTCTTTTTGGATATAGAGTTACAAAGTATCAAATGTGAGATTTGAATTTAAAAGTCTTTCTGATTTTAGGTTCAACATCCTATATAATCTACCAAAGGAAGAAACTTTTCTGACCTATTTTAGGCATTTAAAAAAAAGTTTGATAGGTATATCATAAACTACATCTTATTAGTTTTAAAACTACTATTTGAATGGAAAGAAATGTTCTTATTTTACTCACCTTTAATAATTCATAAAATTTTAATGATATAGAAAAAATGGAATATTAATTTTGTTACTATTGAAAAAGGTTAGTTTAGCACCAACTAAAGCTGAAATTTTAAGGATTTAACTTCATTCATTTATTCATTTCTACTTGGGATCATTTTAGCCCTTCAATAAATAAAGGTTCCTTCCCCCAGATATTTAAAGAAAATAGTTTTTATCACAGCCTTTAAAGTATGAGGAGCTACGATTTTATTTAATTAAATTTGAAGACAGAAGAATTCAGAGTTTAGGGAACAAGATTTAGTTAGCTCCAAGTGGTAACAACTAGCATTTGCCACTTTATATATCAGACTCTGATATTTGTCCATTGGTAGAACAATGAACTTGGACTCAAGAGGCCTAGGTTCTAATTCTGGCTTTGAGATGGCTCCATAAGAAAGTCATCAGAGATTATTTTTCATTTTTGCGTTTTTGCATCCCCAATGCTGTAATGTCTGTGGAATTAAATTAGTGGCTGTGTGACTTCGGACAAGTTATTTTACCTCTCGTAAGCTCAGTCTCCTCATTTGTAAAATGGGAATAATAATGCTTACATTATATATTTTATAAATAAAAGCTGATAAGCTATATGTGCTTATTGTGAGAAAAATGCTTTACTAACAAACCTTTAAGTGCTATATAAATGCAGGTTGTTATCATTACAATATTTGCTGATCATATTAACAGTGGGGGGAAGTTATCAGACTTTCAACAATTAATATTCAATTATTTTTTTAACCAAAGGGCAATGGGAATCATTTGTAATTTATGTTGAATTCATGTCAATGATGCACTAAACCAATTCCACTCCATTTCTCCAAGATTAGATCAAACAGTGTTCCATGCCACCCTCCAAAACTGACAATAATTTACTTTTTTGTAGAAAAAAACCCCTAAGTTTCATAATGTCTATAAAAAGTTTATAATGAAGGCACAGGTTCCTTTCACCTAAGCTATTTCAAACCTATTTTTGTATAAAATTGAAATTTAGGGAAACCATTGTCCTTTCCAAGTCTGATGAATTCTCCAGAAGTTTATTTCAAATTACCTTTAGTTGATCTTTAAGTGTTTTCAGTAATGGTTTTTAGGGAGGTCTGCTTCTGAACTTCAGAAATTCACTTAAAATCAAATTTTATTTCTTCATGCAATTCTGAAGGTTTTGTATTAAGTGTAAAGGAAAGTGCTTTGTTTTTTTTAGCAGTTTTTTGGTAGTTTAGTAGTATAAAACCTGAGATGGTTTAACTATATATTTTTAGATAATCAGAACAATTCAAAAACTGTCAATTTGTTTTATCTTTGTTCACTGGAAAACTAGCTGAGAAGAACGAGTTAACTGTATTGCCTTGAATATCGGGCATTCTTCCATTAAATGAGATCTTTCTGAAAGAAAAATAATCATATGTGGCCTTAAACTGAAAATAATTACATTAAATCACTATACTATTTTAAAATATTATTTCAAGGAATAAAAAAATAGTTCAATTCAAATAAAGATTTTAAAAAATTGTCACTTTTTTCACTGCAACTTGTCAGGAAGATAGCTGTAAGAATTAAAAAATAAAACAAGTTACAGTCCTTACACTGACAAGACTGATACAGGGAAAAGCCATAGTTGGCTTTAGAACTGGCCAATATATTATTTGCATCTGTGGTGCCTTAATAAAAGGAAGAAGCAACAATAATAACATGGGACCAAAACTTGGTTACATTTAGTATGGATATTTTTGTGGACTTCTTTTGGCACCATTATTAATTTCAACTGTTTCAGATACTTAAAGAAATTCATTATTTTAAATACTGGTGTGTAGTTGTTTGATAACAAGAGAAGCTTGGGCAGAAGTTCCAAAGTATTCCCACAGATCTTTTGTTTTTTTTAAAACTGTAAAGACAACTAACTAAAATCTTAAATCAAATTAATGTGATTCACATTTCTTTTAAGATTCTGCTTTCTCTAAATGATTATAGTTGAAAGAAGTATTTGCATGATTTGACTGTTTAATTTACTAAATAGTATTTTATTCAATACCACCAAAACTGAAATTTTTTAAAAGCTCACTAGTCTGTAAGAGTCCCTTATTACTTTTCTGTTTCTATCAAGAAGTTATAGATTTAATGGCTAATTTCCTAGCAAAGGAAATCATAAGAAGTGAGAAGTCACATTATCAATAGTCAGTGCATTTCACAAAACTTATTTACATGTATACGTATATAATAAATACAATTTTTATTTGTTATAATATTTTCTTAATTTACACTGATAAAATGTAAATTCCCTGAGACCAGAGGTAGCTTAATTTTCATTCTTTCTATCTCCAGGAACATAACAAGGTATTAACCCATAGGCTCTCTAAAAACTACTTGTTGATTATCTGGTGTCTTCAAATTCCAATTTATAAAACAATTTCCTAAATATCAATCCCTAAAATATCCTAGAGTTTTTTTTTTTGTTTAAGTAAAGGGGGATTCAATGAAGTCTTATTCCTACCCATAGGTTCCATTATTCTTTGAATTATGTTGCATGCTGTTTCAGCTAGTCTAATAAGTATAGAGATATCAACCAATTTATCTAAAAGAAGATATTTAACAGAATAACTATTAAATGTGCTGAGTCATGGACTGACAGTGCATGCTTTATTAAAATGATTACCAGAAAATAAAGTTTGATGTAGAGAAATTTAAATAAAATATTTAAATCCAATTTAACAAAATTAATTTTAACAATTTTAACAAAAAACTTGTACTTACTGGAATATATGTCATTATATACATACTTAGAGAATGCAGGGAACTTTTTAAGGGAAATTTCAGAGTTTTTTAAAAACTAAATTAAATTTCCAACACAGTATTCATGTAATATTAAAATATATAAGTATTATCTATATATAATATATTTATATTAGTATATTTAATATATTTATAATATTTTGAGTTTAAGTGACTCTATCATTGTGATATAGAGTTTTTTTCTAAAGTCAATAATTCACCAAAAAATATTAATTCAAGACATACACATAAAAAGAAATTTAATTTAATGACTTTTTTTTTAAGATAACAAAGGAGTGTGGTATATTGAAAAAGAATTCTTGACTAGGAATTACAAAAGACCTAAAGAATTATTTTACCACAGATAAGCCAATTCTCTTTCTCATCTGTAAAATAAGGATAACAATATCTAGAAGACCTATTTCAGAAGGCTTTTGTGAGGCTCAAAAGAAAATGTATATAAACGTAAAACTTTAAATGTGTTATAAATAACAGCTATTATAAAGAAGAGGAGCTATGAAATTTAAGAAATACAACCAAAAATACTCAATTCTACATTATGGTCTACAGGGCAGGATGAAAAGAGGGTAAGAAACAAGGAAAAAGAAGGGAAATCAACATTTCAATGATAATAATAAATGATTCTCATAATGCTTTATGTTAATGCGTTCAGTTAAAATATAACCATAGGAATTCAAAATATGCTTCTCCACTTAGAATTACATGGCATTTACACATTTAATTTGGAGGATATAAGAACTAGCTGGGGATAATACATCAAGAGCTCTTTGGGGTGGTTGTCCAGGAAATTGATTTCCCCAACTAGGCTGAATGAATAACAAAGGTTCCAAAAAGACACTACCTGACTTAACATTGAAGAGAGGCAAACACACACAAAGATAAAAGAGCAAAAGACAAGGAGAGAAACCGAAAGATAAGACGTTGAGGTGAGTGTGTAAACTAAATTGCTTTGGTTCAGATTTAGAGCTGGAAAGGACTTCAGAAATCATCTATACTAACCCATTCATTTTTTTCAAATGAAGAAACAAAAGGGGTTTAAACCCTCACAGAGGGTTTAGGTCACTTGCCCAAGGTTCACATGTATTAAGAGACAGAGTCAGGATTTCAGCCCAGAACCTCTGACTACAATCCAGGGTTCATTCCACTAAATCACCCTCATGCCCTAAATTTTTGGGTAAAGCTATGTCTCAAATCTTGAACATTTCTGGATTTGGAAAACATAAAGTGTACTTTGTAATGAGGCTTTGCTAAAAGGAGATACTTTTTTTTTTTTTGGTCAGACCAAGTGACTAGATTTTAGGAAATATTAGGAGTATCACAGTCAATTATAATTCGCCCTTTGAAATTTGTTCCAATCACTATCCTTTCCTCAAGTAGGAAAAAATGTGTTTCTAGTTTTACTTTCAAACTTTACAAATGTTGTTTTGTTTTTTTAAAATTAAAGGCTTCAGAATTCTCTAGATTTTCCATGTGTATAGCTAACTACCTTGGATATTCAAAAGACTAATTTCTTAATTTTTATTAACAGAAAAGGGCTTGTCATTCAAATATCTGAATATTACACTGAAAACATTTATTACACTGAATCCTAAAAGAAGGTAAAAAAAAAAAGGCCATCCTGCAAAAAGCAAAAACAGAAAAGTACAGACTCCGCATAGTTCCACCACTAAGATGGGGATCTGGGCACTACTCTCCCCCAATTTTTGAGAAAAGCTGCACTAAACTTAGTAAAATGAAAAACCCTTAAGGACACAATTACATGCTTTATATAGTCTGCATAGAAACACGTATGTTATGTGTTCATAATAATTTGACATAGCGTCATTCATATTATTCTGACCAGATATTAATTTCATGTATGTAGGGAGCTCTCAGGGGAACTTCATTTGATTAATGAAATAGATGATTTGATAAAAATCAAAGCAGATTGGTAGCTTCTTTGCAATTTGTAGAATGGCTAAATCATTCCTATTAACATTCCTATTAATCTCCTTTTAGTGTGATGCCATTCAGTTTCCTTGAAAATAGGTTCATTATTACTTAAATCCAGTTGGGACATCTTTAAAGCAAATAACATTGAAGATGGAGGTAGTGGAGTACTAGGTTTGGAGTTAGTGGACCTGTGTACAATTCCTAGGTTTGCCCGTAAATTACCACCTGAACAACATTGGGTAAGTTACTTTCCTTCTGAGTCTCAGTTTTCTCATTTGTAAGAAGGTTAAACTATAAGACCTCTAAGATTTCTTTCTAACACTATACCTACAAAATGCTATGATTATAAATTAGCAAGAAAATCTAGAATGGGGCAATGGGCTCTAATGTTAAGAGTAATGAAACATGAATTGAGACCAAAGTTTTTATTACTTTGAATCTAGAGAAATCATTTTCCATTCTTTTTAAGTTCCTGTAAAATAAGCTGTCCATCAAAGCATTCAAGCAAAAATCGACCACTTAAAGTACTCCTGTAGAAGACCTTAAAGGTCACTTCCAAATGTAAGGTTCTCTGAATGAACCCTCTCCTGACCTTCTTGACAGGTAAGAAAGAACCCTGAGGATGAATGGAATCAAACACAAATGCACTGAGCACTTCAAAGGAAATTTTACTTAAAGAGAACTTTTAAAAGTGATGTTTTTAAATTAAGATTTCACAAAATATTACATACTCATTTTGACAGATATATTTTCTCTCTTTCTACAAATTTTACCTTTTTCCTTATCCAATGGTTCCTGGGAAAGAATTGCATGCAATACTGGGTTTTTCCACACCCCAGACTCTTGAGCAAGAGTAGCTAAAAAATGCAATTCACAGCTTCCATTCTCCATCAGCTTTTTATGAGCTACCTATAAACATCAGAAACCAGAAGAATTACGATTACATTTTTAAAAGCAATATCAAAGCATTCTGAAATTCACAATTTCAAAACATAACAAGAGCTAGGTGACTCAGTGGATAGAGCATTGGACCTGGAGTCAGGAAGACCTGAGTTCAAATCCAGACTCAGACACTTGCCAGTTGTGTGACCCAGGGCAAGTCACTTAACCTCTAATCTAATACAGAAGAAAATGACATAACCTCATAACAAGGTCAGGAAGGTTGGACATGAATGAATGACTAAACAATACAACTTTTGAAATAGCTTATAGAGTTTTATCTGGAAAAAAAACCCCTCATATTATAAGATGCTTCCTGCTTTCATTTCTGATTTTAAATAATCTAAAAGAGCAAAAAAGCAATTATAAAACTTAATTTCTACTTTTTACAGAGAGAATATTATAGAACAAATATAGAAACCTGAATACATTTCATCCAACCTGGAAGACATCAGAATTGCCACTCTACAACACTAATTTTAAACTCAAGTGTAGATCAAAAAAAATTTAAGCCAATATATGTTGATTCAGGTACCACCATAATTTCTGCATAAAATATTCACAAAATTCTCGAAAGGAAAAAAAAGAGGTATGCTTTCATTTATAAATGATACA
>CM053770.1:365212411-365268194 GCA_028658325.1 Potorous gilbertii | reverse complement strand
CGCAATCATCTGATCAAGAAAATAACTCTCTATGGTCTTAAGTTTTTTTCCCTTTTCTGGGCATTTTCCCAGCCAGTTACTTGACTTCTGAGAGTCCTCTCCACCCCTGGCCTAGGTCCACCCAGCTAGTGTTTGGGGTCTGAGATTCAAATGCTGCTCCCCAGCCTCAGGGCTTTTGGAGGCAGGCCTGGCTGCTATTCAATGGGAGCTTAATTTCTGGTGCTCAGGTGGGGGCAGGGCCGCCTCCCAGGCTCAGTTCCCTCAGGGGGTTTATGCAGAGACCTTCCCTAATGGAGCTGCTGCTGAGCTCCTGCCTGCTCTGGGAGCCTCTGGCCACCTGCAGCTTCTGCCGCTGCCTCCCGAGGGGGCCTGAGTCCCGGAGACACCCTGCTCCCCTCTCACTGACCTGCGAGTCCATGGGTAGAGGGACCTTCTCAGCCGCTGGAGATTCTGTCCCTGATGCCTGTTCGGATGTGCTCGCTCCTCTCTGTGCCACCCTGCCAGGGCAGGGGAGGGCTCCAAGGCTGAGGCTGGGGCAGGGGAGGGGAGGGGTCCGCTCCCATCCAGGGCGCGATGGACCTTTGGGATCGGTTTTTCAGGGCTCTCTGCAATGGAAATCTCCTTCACTGTGTTGCTGTGCGGCTTCCACTGTTCCCGAATTTGTTGGGAGTTCTTTTTAGAGGAAATCCATGGGCTGTGGGTTCGGAGCTACCAAATGTGTGTCTTTCTACTCAACCATCTTGGCTCTGCCCCTATCTAAATGATACATCTTTTGCATTTTTATTTTAAATTTTATCTTGAAATTATTTTTTTACAAATGTGTACAAATTTTATTTAATTTTTCCCACAAATTACAAATTAAATTCTGACGGGTACATACACATCTTTTTTTCTTAAAATATAAGGCAAACTTGTTATTAGTACATAAAATATTTCTCTATTAAAGAAGAGTAAATAAAATACCTTAAAAGTTTTAGAAAGACAACAAAATAAATAGGATCATTTTCTTTATCATTCACCCTTGCACAAAAGGTTCAACTCGTGGTAATAATTAGGGAAATGTGCAAAGTAGCTCAATATGACACTTGTACATAAAAACCTACAAACTGTCTTTTGTTAGCAAAGTGTGTATTTGAAAAACTTAATACTCATTATGATCAAAGCTCCATGATGTGCTATAACTCTAAAACAGGTGGAAAAACATGTATAAAACATGTATAAGTATAAATTTTAGTATCAAATGGTGTAACACTGCATTTTATTTTAGGCAAAGGTAAACATAAGCAAATTTTAAAAGTTTCTCAGGCCAATTTTTTTTTTAACTATTGCTATTTTTAAGTCTGCCATTGCCTAATAAGGCTTATACCATTATAAAAACTGATAAAGTGAAAAAGGTATTCTTAGAACTCTTTATAGACACGTTACTATGAGCTTGTAGGGTGGATTCTGCCCCATTTTTAGAAATATATATTATTAACTCAATTAATTAAATCACAATACCAATATATTTTTTAAATTATCTACAATGCACTTAGCTCTGTTTTTGGTTCTAAGGAAGATATAAGGGAGTATAAGATGTGGTCCTGTACTAAAAGACTTTATATCTCTTGTTCCTGGGTCAAAGCTAACAAATAAAGACAAAAATTAGAGAAAATTATGTACTTCCTTAGTGATATGATGACTTTTAAGTGCAACAATAAAACTAAATGGGAATCCCTCGCTTCCTTCAAGCATCAGCTGAAGTGCTCCTTCCTATAGGCTGATCCTGATACACTTACTTCTAGTTACTATTGCCCTTTGTTCATCTCTGAAATGGCTTTGCATTTCTTTGCATACTACGTATATCTTTTTCAAATATACTTTAGTCGCAGGAAACAATTACATAGACTCTTTATCTACTTTCTGGTGCATGTGGAGTTTCTTCCCAGTAGAAAGTAGACTTCTTGAGGGCAGGTACTGTTTTTTTGTTTTATCTTTAATCCCAGTGTTTAGAACAGTTCTTGAACATAATAAGACTTAATACATACCTGCTGAATGAATGAATTAGCTATAATATCTTCTTTAGAAAAGTTTAAATTAATTGGCTTAACAAAGGTGGATAATAAATTGGGTATTTCTAAATTCAGACATGGGTAGCTGCCTTCCCCTGAAAGTCCCAAATTGACTGACCGGCAAAGAAAAGTGCAAGAGCTAAGGAGCCTATTAAAATGTATGTGCTTTTTTTACTGCCTAGTATGAATTGAAAGTTTTGCATTTTAGAATGAGGCAAAACCATTAGGACACAACTACTACAAATTCTTACCTGCACCAATGCCTGAAACTCCTTCCACTGATTATCAGATAATTCAAAGGGCAGACACAGTAAAAGCTCAACACAGCTTCTGAAAAGCACAAAGTTAGTAAGGATACACAGATGAGTCAAGTAAAACTGAATGATTCTTGTACTGACAGATTTAACTCAATCTACTGAACATTAAAATTTCTTAAGATAATTTCTAAAAGATCATAAAAATCTAAATCTAGGATTTATTTACTGAAAAATATACTTACAAGGCCAGTCGTTCCAGCACCAATGCTACATTTTCACACTCAGAGGTAAGATAAGGTCGTGCTTTAGCATAACTTTGAATAGCCACTGTGTAAACCTCCAACAAAGGTAAAGGATCTTCTGAGGTTTTCCATTTCTCAGCATATTCAAGGAGTGTCTATTCAAAAGAAATAATAGGCAATGCTAAAAATAAAGCTGATCTTAAACTTCATTCATTAGGGAGAGAGAAACCTCAGTTTTTTGAAAATTCAAATAATTCACAAAATCTCAAGAGTAGGAAGAAAACAAAAAGTCCAGAACAGGAATGCCTTTTACATTATGTTGACTCATGATGACCACCCAACTTCTGTTTGAAGTTCTCTCTTGATTCATATCTCACTACATCCAGAGGCAGCTTATTCCACTACTGGACAGCTAGGTCCTAGTTCTGTTCTTTCTCTAAGACTAATTAAGAAGTAGACTGAACTGTCTGAAAAATGCAAGAAATAGGTTCTCTTAATTCTCTTTAAGTTAGTATTTTAATTAGACAAATGTCTTGTTGTTAATTCAATCAAAAGAAGTAAATTGTCACTAATGTTGGTGAATGATTAATCATGGTTTACTTTCCCTGGTTAAAAAAAGTTACAGATGAAATAATGTCTCAGCTAATTTAAGGGGAGTTGTTTCAAATCATAAGTTTAAATAACTTACTTTTAGCTTGACTATAGAATACTTTTAAGCTAAATAGCACTTTTGGTCTAATAATCTCAAGAATAAGGATATAGACTATTACTGTGATTTCACTTACGTAGGGTACTTTCTCTGCCAGTGCAGGTTAAGCAGCACCTTCTCTGTAAACTAGAGAGGTGCCTTAGGGCACAGAGAAATTAAGTGCCCAGAGTCACACACAGCCAGGATGTGTCCCAAGCAGGCCAAAAACCAGGTCTTTCCTGGCTCTAAATTTTCCAGTCTGTGCTTCTTTTTAATACTTTCACAAATATTATTACAAAAGGTAGAAAATGGGGTGATCGTAGTGTTCTATTTGGCCTTGCTACTTTAAAATCCCAATGATTAAACTGAATGTTTGTTATCAGATAAACTGAACATTTTTAAGATTAAGCATAATTGGAAGAGCCCTTTGAGCTCATGCAATTAAACCTCCTTATTACACAGAAGAGGAAACTAAAGCCCTGAGGGGTCAAGTGTTACACAGGTAGCAAGTGGCAGAACTAGAGTGTGAACTTGTTTTCTGACTCTGAACTAATAACTCCACTAAAATGAACTGCTTATGGTAACAAGTTTCAGTTCAAGAAATGAAAGATATTGTACAAGAAAAAAATGCAGTGGTTAGGGAGGACAGTCTGCTGGAAAATCAAAAATCAAAAGTCAAATCCTGCCTCTGTAGCTGTGTAACCCTCCACAAATCACTTACATTCTCAGAGTCCCAATTTCTTTATCTGTAAAATGAAGTTGGACAAGAAGTTCTCCGAGATCCCCTCTAGCTCCAAATCCATCACTTAGTTATATCTATGATTAAAATTAAAACTATAATCTTCAATTACATAACAAGTTTCTATTATATAGAAATGAGTAAAAAAATTTTAACAATTCTTTACAAGGTCAAGGCATTTTTGGAAATGTCCAAGCTTTTTAAACATCCGAACTGACTTTTAAGAATATTAAGTATAAAAGTGTCAGAAATCCATAAAGAAGTTATGCTAGAATGAATGAAAATGTACTATGCTTTTAAGAGACCGAATAAATGAGGGAATTGGTAGTGATAGATGAAGATTTCCAAATGTTATTAATTTTCTTGCAATTACTATTTTAAGGCTTCATGGTTTATTTTTAATACATTGGGGTTCTAGATACGTATTATTATATGGTAATAAATATCTCTAAAAGCAGTCATCCACAAGAATGTTTGGCAGACTTTGGTCAAGGACTCATCAAGGTCAAGCCTAAATTGTACACTCCTAAGAAAAGAGGTGCAATGGTGGCAAATATGAGATTACATTTTCACCATCACCATGTCCTATAATCAGATATGCTGTTCTTGTCTCTTCAAAAGAATGTAAATTTATTGCACTTAAAAACTATCATCCCTTGTTGCTGTATCTCCTCTCCATTCCCCTACGAGCCTATTAGATGTTTTTAATAAATGTCTACTGATTGGATGATTCTTCAAGATCACATAGTAATCACTGGTGGTGGAGCCAGAACTAGAAAAGTCAAGTCTTCTGATATCTAGGTCCCATATTCTTCCCAGCATACCTTATACAAAAAGGATTGTAACAGGAGGAATCAAAAGACAGACAGAAAGCAAAGGACACTTGACAAATGTCCTCATGGAAAGTTATAATAAATTCCCTATGTATTTGGATTTTTACTAGAGAATTAAATATAGATCTTCTGGTGCAAGCAAATATGACTAGTCACTAGGATTTTAAATTTTATGCACGTATAAGCTAAATTATACTTTTAACCCAAAAAATAGTAACAGTAGGATAAATCTGCATTGCTCTATGAGTTTTAGCTATAACTATAGTTTCTATAACTATAACTATATAACTAGAGATATCAATCAATTATATTTAAACACTTTTAGTTAAATATTATTAATAAGTTTTCATGGAACCATGAGAAGAACACACATAAATACTTAATTGGTTAGTTTTGTATTAGTTTTCAAACTACAGTATGGCAATGAAGCTAGGAAAGGTTACAATTTGCATTAAAATGTAACAGCATTAAGTTCTCAGTTAGAAGTTATAAAATAAGAAAAATTATTTAAAAGATATAAATGGCCAAAACATGGTATAAAATTGAAATTAATTTTATTTTGTTCTATGATTTATAAAAGCAACAAAAAACAAAACCCCACAAGTAAACTACACACTGAAAATAAGGTTTATGCTATAGTTCTTATTAACATACAACTTGCCTTGATAAAGTTAAATGAAGATGTTAACTCTAAACTTTGATTTAAAGTCTTCTTTTTAATATGAATAAGGATGATAAACTTGGGTAGAATAAGGTATTTTTTTTCCTGTCAAATGTAAGTTCTCTTAGAGCAAGAAGTAATTAATTTTTTCTCTGTTCTCCCAGCTCCTAGCACAATGACTAGACCGTAGTGTAGAAAAAGCTTAGGGTCTTCGATGTAGAACTAGACCTCAGAGTTGCTTGTTGAACTGAAATGAATTTGGTTTTTCACTATACTTTTTTTTTTAAAGTTCTTCATTTTAAAGATATGAACCATTTGTTACCTAAGAAAATAGGAAAAGGTAATTTTTTCTACAATCATCAAATGATCTACTCAAGGTTAAGAATGATTAAAGTCACTGAAAGCCATTCCCCAATAGATAAATGGTTGAATTTTGGGAAGAAATGTCCTCAAAAGAATTGTAAACTGTTAACACTACGAAATAATGTTCCAGATTACTAATAATCAAGAAATGAAAATCAAAACAACTTTGAGGTTTCATCTCATATGTAACAAATTGAGAGTGATAAAAAAAAAGTATGAAATAGTAAATCTTGGAGAGGTTGTGGAAATAATGGAGGGCTAATATACTGTAGACCAGTGTAATGGTCAAACCATTAGAAAGTATGCAAAATATGTACTTATGTAAACTGAGGAAAATTATGTAAAGTGAGTAAAAGATCCATACCCTTTGATCCAGAGATGCCACTACTAGGAATTCACCCCAAAGAGGTCAATAATAAAATGAAAGGTTCCATAACATTTATAGGTCCCAATACATCTAGAAATTTTTTTGTAGTTGTAAAGAACTGGAAACAAAGTAGATACCCATGAACTGGGTTAAGTTGCAGCAGAGGAAATGTAAGAAAATCTTAGCGTGCTTTAAAAAATAATGAACGTGATAAATACAAACTGAAATAATAAGCAGGACTAGGAAAATAAAATACACAATGACTACAACAATGTAAATGGGAAGAACAAAACGGTCACCTTAATATGTCTGACACACGTAGTTTTGCACTGGGACTCTTAGTCCCTTTACTCTGCAAAGAAATGAGGGAAGAGGTGCTTTCTTGGAGCTCTTTGGGGCCAAACTTGGTCATAACCATTTCACAGTATTCAGTTTAAGTCATCTAAAAGAGTAATTTTAGTTAAATGAAATTGAAAAGCTTACACAGGGAGCGTGCCTGTGTGTGCGTGTGTGTGTACACTCATAGCTTAATGCATATTGGATAAGGAAGGCAGGGAAATGGGAGTAGGGGGTGACATCTTTGACATAGACAATTAGCAAAAAGACATAAGGCTAAAAGCCATCCCTAGTAGATAACTGGTCAGAGGACCTGGATAAATATTTTTCAGCTGACAAATTCTATGTTATTGAAAACCATAGGAAAGAATTCTCCAAATCACTAATAAGAGAAATGCAAATCAAAACAACCTTGAGGTTTTATCTCACACTGAACAAATTGGCAAAGATGACAAAAGATAGAAATGGTTAATGTTGGGGGTGGGGGTGTGAAGATAAGATCACTAATGCATGTTGGTGGAGGTGTGAATTAGTATAAATACTCTAGAATTAAACAATTTGGAATTATGGCAAGGAATTGGATAAAGTGTTCCCACTCTTTGACCCAGAGATCCCATTGCTAGTCGTATACCCCAAGGAAGTCACTGATAAAAAGAAAGTCCTTATATATAATCCAAAATACTTACAGTAAAACTTTTGAGGGGTTGCAAAGAACTGGAAACAAAGTATATTAACTGGGGAATGTCTAAACAAATTATGATTCATTACATGAATGTAATGCAATATTATTGTTCTATAGGAAACTATGAATATGATGAACAAAGAAGCATGAAAAGACTTACAAGAATATGAAGTGAGAGAATGAAGAAAGTAGAGCCAGGAAAATATACAAAACGACTACAGCTAAATAAATGGAAAAACCAACACAAAACAACTGAAAGTGAATATTGTAAAATTATAAAGAACAAGCATGGCTCCAAAGAAAAATAAAAATACACCTCCTCCAACCTTTGCTGAGGTTGGAAGTCCACACATTTTGAAATACGACATGTAATTTGGGATTTTTTTTCAATATTTTGGTAAGTTTTGCTGATTTCCCTCTTTTTTTACTTTTAAAAATACTGTTACATGAAATGATTTTTTGGGAGGAAGAATGATGAAGAGGAAAATTTAGATAATGTAAAAATAGTATCAAAAAGAAAACAGCTTAATTTAAATTTTTTTAATTAAAAAAGCTGTCAGCAGCACCAGATTTTAAACTATATTATAAGGTAGTACTTATCAAAACTATTTGGTATTGGCTAAGAAATTGCAATATAGATCAGTGGAATGAAGTGGACATACAATACGCAGCAGTAAGTGATTATAGTAACCTTGTGTTTGAAAAACGTAGAGATTAAGCTTTTGGAATAAGAGTTCATTATTTGGTAAAATTTGTTGGGAAAGCTGGACAGCAGTCGGGCAGAAATTAGGCATAGGCCATTATCTTACATTATTTACCAAGACAAGGTCAAAATGGATACTTGATCTAGATAGAGAGGGCGATATCACAAGAAAATTAGAAGAATATGGAGCATATTATCAGTAAGAATTATGGACAGGAGAACAATTTATGAATAAACAAGAGATAGAGAGTAATGTGAGGTATAAAACAGATAATTTCTACTACATTTAATTAAAAAATTTTTTGTACAAAAAAACCCAATGTAGCCAAGATTAGAGGGAAAGCAGAAAACTGGGAAAAATTTTTATAGACAGGGTTTTAGATAAAGGTTATATCTCAGTTATATAAAGAGCTTCGGCAAATTTGTAAGAACATGATTCATTCCCCAACTGATAAATGATCAAAGGATATGAACAGGTAGTTTTTTTGATGAAGAATCCAAACTAGTTATACGGGAAAATGCTCTAAATCATTATAGATTAGAAAAATGCTAATCAAAACAACTCTGAGATACCACCTTACACATATCGGATTATCTAAAAGGACAGAGGGGGAAAGTGACAAATTAATGTGGGAGGGAATGCGAAAAAACTGGGACACTAACACACCGTTGGTAGAACTGATCCAACCATTTTGGAGAGAAATCTGTGTGCCCAAGAGTTATACCCTTTGACACAGCCACTACCAGGTCTGTTTTCCAAGCTGATTGGGGTAAAAGGAAAATAACTTAGATGTTCTAAGATATTTATAGCAGTGCTCTGTGGTGGCAAAGAATTGGAAACTGAGGAAATGTCTGTCAATTGGGGAATGCTAAACAAGTTGTGGTATATGATTGTCACGGACTACTACTGTGCTAGTAGATGAACCAGTAGATTTTAGAAAAATGTGGAGAGACTTGCATGAAATAATGAAGAGTGAAATGAGTAGAACCAAGAAAATCTTATAGACAGTAAAAGTAATACTGTTCTAAGAACAACTTTGAATGCCTGTCATTGAATATTATACTCAAATCAACTACAAAGGACCTAGGAAGGAAGATGTTCTCCACATTCAGAGAAAAAAACTGATCAGATGTATAGTATGGTATTATGTGTGCATGCGCATGTGCACGCGCGTGCGCGTGTTTTGTGTGTGTGTGTGTATATACACACGCACACACAGGGACACATATACTTTTTTGTCTAATGGTATCCTTATCTAAGGTGGGGTTGGGAGGGAGAAAAAAAGTGCACAGTACAGAACAAAAAAAAAATCAGAAAGAACCACAGAAAACAATGTGTAGTATATTACTTATATAATTTTTAAAAAGTAAATGGCATAAAATGGAAATCCATCATTTTATGCTGAATCTTCTTTTTATATTGTTCTATATACATGGAAATTATCTTTGTCTTTGTATTTATGTTAAAAATGAATACAAAATTTTTTAAAGTGTCTAATGTCAATATCTTTGACCCAAAGATTCTACTGACAGGCATATACTCCAAGGAGGTTACTGACAAAAAAAAAGGTTCTATTTGTTAGTTATTTTGAACATAGATTGGTTTTTGCTGAATTTTTCTTCTTTAAAAATTTCTTGGTTATAAGTGATATCTCTTTAAATATGGGAAAGAAGGGATATAAGAAAATGTAGACAACATAAAAACAGAACATAATAAAAATCTACTTTAAGATAAGCCTGACCTTTTCATTATCCACTAGTTGCCCTATTATCCAGAGGATCAAATGTAAAGCACTCTGGCTTTTAAGACAAGCTAGCCCCTTCATATTTTTCCAGTTTTTGGGTTTTTTTTCTTTTGGTATTTTACTCCTCCCCATGGACCTACAGTTTGACAATACAGGCCTACTTGCTGTACCTTGAATATGACACTCCATCTTCTGTCTGCCATTTTTCAATGGCTGTCTCCTACAGCTACAATGCTTTCCCTTGTCACCTCCATCTCTTGACATCCTTAACTTCTTTCAAGGGAGCTCAGATGTCACTTCTGTAGGAGGCCTTTCTAGACCCAAGTCACTTAATTTTGCCTAAGGTTAACTACCTACTTTAACTACTGTATATATCCTTATTTATGTACTGAGTCGTAAGTAAATTCCCTGAGGGCAAGAATTGTTCCCCCACCCCAATACACCCCTCCCCTTTCTTTGTATTCCCAGAGTTCAACACAGTGACTGGCTAATAAACTGCTAATGGATGGTAGGTCTACATCCCTCTTAATTTAGCTTGTCACAATCTACATTCTGGTCCTTAATTCACATAACACATATCGTTGACCACCTATTATATTCAAGGCCTACAAGTAAAAAGAAAAAAACAACCAAGTAGTCCAATTATACATGGGAAGATGGGAAAACGTGTATATATAAGTGTAAGACAAAGTAAATTGAGGAAAATACTGACAAATGGAAGATGGGACAGGCAAATTACTTAAGTGACAATTGATTTGAGCCCTGTGAAGTTCGAGACAAGAATTCTGAGACTTATATATGCACCATCAGAATGTATATAAAAACATAATACAAGCTGTTAATTTCTATTGTTTCCAAATGAGACAGTGCGACATGCTGGTATTGCAGATAGAAAATCGGTCCCAGTGACCCGGGTACAAGTCTAGACTTTGACCTATGACCCTGAGAAGATTATGGTCTATCAATGTACTAGTCATTTTTCTAAGACTATAAAAAGCAGAACAGTTAGTGATCTGCATTGGTAGAGGGTAGATGGAAGATCAAAAAAGAAAACTAACAGTTTTAAGAGACTGAATTACTCTATTAAGTTTCTCTGTCAAACATTCAATAAGTGCCTACTATCTTCAAGGAAATGTACAAAGCACTGGGAGTTTCTTTTGATGCGTGATTTCATGAGTGTTACTGTATAAACTCTTTCCATCAAGAATATTGGCAGCTCTCTAACTTAAAGATTAAGAGAAGCTACAGACCTCTGAGTCTTCTTCCTTTCTGACCTTTCTTCAACATCTGACACTGTTGATTATCCCCCTACTTCTGGGTTTTCATGTTACTACTCTTTTGAAGTTCTCTTTATACTTGTGGAAAGGTCTCCTTTGCAGGATCATTACTTATATCCTATCTGCTATACATGAGTATAGCTCTATCCTGGGCCTACTCTTCTGTATATTCCCTTGGTGATCTTACCAACCCTCATCAATTCAAGTATCCCTGGTACATGGAAAGAACAGCTGACTAACTCAACTCTCTAAATATGACTTTTTACACAGCAAACCTTCACCTCTCTAAAGATCTGATCTAAAGCCAAATCTCAATCTCCAAATACCTGGAAGACACAGATCCAACTTCTTCATTTTACAAGTGAGAAAACTGAAGCCGAGAGGCTAACAGTCTAAGGTCCTATAGGGAGGAGGCGGCAGAGCAGGGAACTGAAGCCTGGTTTTCTGACTATAAATCCAGTACTTCACCTGAATGTCTCAAAGGCATCTCAAACTCAGCTTATCCAAACAAACAAAGCTTATCTTCATCTTACCCCCTAAACCCAACTTTCCCAATTTCCCCATGTTTAAGGGCATACCCTGTTACACATCTTTATTCTTTCCTTCATCCCCCTCACATCCAATAGTCTCCTGAATGTTCTAACATGGAGCCCTTCTCTTGATTCACATCATAGACTAGTCATCTCTTCCTGCTTTGACCAACACAACAGTCTCCTAAGCAGACTCCCTGCATCCAGTCTCTTTCCATATCCAATGTATTGTCTATACAGCTCCCAAAATTGTACTTCTAAAAACACAGGTCTGCCTAAGTCTACTCTACTCTTCTGCTTAAGAATATTCACTGTCTTACAGATAAAATATAAACTTGTCTCTGGCTTTCAAAACCTGGCTCCCTGCCTGACTTTCCAGGTTGAACACCTATTACTTTACTTTAGGCAGTCTATGGTTCATCCAAAGTGGCCATATAAGCCTCCTTGTCCTGTTCTGTACCTTTTCATAGGGTGTTCCTCAAGCCTGTTGATGCTCTCCCTTTCCTATTCTCTATCTCATGAAACCTCCCGTCTCCTTCAGGGTTCAGTTAAAGTAACACTTTCTTTAAGAGGCCTTTCCAAGTCCTACTTCCTAAATCATGGTGTATTTCTCCTGCATTTACTTATCTGTCTCAATTGATTCCCAGAATATAAGCTCTTTGAGGGAAGGAGTTTGTCTTACAAGTTTATTCATACTGTCATATGTAACTAACAAATAGTAGGAATGGGCTTAATGTATGCTAACTGCTAAATGCTCAAAAGCCATCTAGACCAACTCCCTCACTTCACAGATAAGGAAAAGCAGGATCCAATTCCCAGGGAAATAGCCAGAACATTGATTAGTTAAGTAGCTTGCTGTACTCAAACAGGCAATATGGATTACAGGAAGAACTTGAACCCCAGGGGGTCTTCAAGACTCCAAGACTGGCAAAGGCCTTAGCATATGCATGGCACCAAGATATGGTAGTGATCTCAGGTACTTGGGATACGACAAAAATGAAACAGTCCTGGTTCTTAAAGAGATTATTTTCTAGTTGATAACTATTAACATATCCACAGATAAAACCTGAGTTGGTCATGAAGGAAGATAAGGAGATGGAGGGAAGTTGATGAGGGAGTATGCTCCAGCACAGGGTAGTAGGTGACTAAGTGTTAGGAAAATAATCTGGTATCAAAGTTAAATTCCAAGGTAGTGAAAGTATTTTGATATTAAGATTCTGCTGCTGCTAGGGTCAGTGATAAAACTACAAATAAAATTAAGGAGAAATAACATGGGTATATACATGTCGGAAGAAGTAGACATATCAGTTAAATTCTTAATAAAGAGATCCTTGCTCCACAATCTCATCGCCAGAGTTGTGAACTCTGTATATTAAGAGGAAAAATAATGGACTTTCCTTAAGGCTGGTTCCAAAGAATGCTGAATAACTGAATGAAGATCCAAGCTAGAAGACTTAATCTGTGGCTCATCAGCTGAAGTTTAAAGACACTTTGCACAGAAGATGACAATAGGCACACCATGCATGGAAATGTCAGGTGGAGAGCCTGGGTATGGCAGGGTTCCAGGACGATAAGGAATAATCATGCTGTGCTCTTTGGGAGTTGGGGCTATCAGCACTTTTGTTTGCTTATTTTTCTTTTCTTTTTTAATAAAACTTTGATAAACATATGCAACCAGCATGCTGGCAAAAATGAGATCATAGCAGCTTTGCGGGGGGTGGGGGGGGAACTATAACAATGGAAAGGATTCTCCCAGGTTTCCAGGTGGACATTCAAGTGAAGTGTGAACTCCTCATCCCAACCCCATTTCCCACCCTCATTGTGCCATAAAGTGCAGATACAAGGGTTACAGACAGAGGCATCACTCCACATTTGTTGCTCTAATGTCCTTTAGAAATAACTAAAAACAAGATGGCCTTATCCTTAAAGACAAAGATTTATAGTGCTAAGGCCCTCTGTGAAACCCCCAAAGATTAGGTACTTCAGCTCTGTCTGGGTCTCTTCTTTTTCCACATGGTCTTGATATAAAAAATTCATTAATAAGGAAAATGAATTTAAGATTAATAGCCCCAAAGACATAAAGTTAATTGTTATGTTTCCTTATGGAAGACAAAGGAAAAAGAAAAAAAATCAAAAGCATTTCTGCATATTCCCTATGACTATCTAATAGTAGTACTCTATTTTCATACTCCTGAAGAAGAGAACAATGTGGGGAAATAGTTCCACAGATTTTTCCAGATTGCCAAAAGATTAAATGACAAAAGAATGTGAGAGACATAAAGTTAATTGTTATGTTTCCATATGGAAGATAAAGGAAAAAGAAAAAAAAATCAAGGCCTCAATTTTTTTAAATCACAATTTCTGCATATTCCCTATCACTATCTAGTAGTAGTACTCTATAAATTATGACAAAAGATTAAAAATCATTACTTAGAGAGGCAGATTTGGACTTTTTTCAGCTACAGACACACACACACACACACACTCTTTTTCTGAGAATCAGTGTTCAGCTTCATCTGAGAGTTTTCATCTCAGGCAACATCTTGAACCATATATCAATCAGAAGAAAGAAAAGGATTACGCAGTAAAGACCTGAAGAGGACTGGAAGAGAAGGAAAAGGAGGTAGCTGGCATGCCAGAGAAAGAAAAGCTAAGCAAAATAAACTAATAAAAAAAATGGAAAAGGATTAGCTTTTTTTGTTTGTTTTATATCAGCAAAGTAAATAAGTGCTTGGTGTATACAGTAATAACTTAGAAAAGAGAGAAAGCAGAACTTTGAGCTGCAGTTTCCTCATCTCTCAAACAAGGGACCTGCACTGAATGGTCTCTGAGATTCCTTCTAACTCTGAATGTAGGAATGACGGAACAAAAACAACTAACAGCAAGCTGATACCCAAGAAAAGGGGATAATGAAAAAGCATTTAAGTGTCTTAGTCTACATGAAATGCATCCTGGGGCACTAAAAAAAGTGGTAAATGTAGATGTGATCACTGAGCCACCGGATTAGCTAAGGTGACAATGGAAGAATTGTTACAGGACCCCAAATGTGCCAATTCCACTCCCATCCCCTTAGCTTGCCTAGATCAGGGCTGTTAAACTGGGGTCCCTGAACTTTTTTAAATTAAGAACCACTGGGCCTGAATATTTGTAAACCATTTGATAAACATACTATTCTTGTAGAAAAAAAATCAAGAGATGTTGGCTAGATAACAATAAAGTTGGATAGTTTTAATAACTTGTTGAATAGCCAGACTCAAGTAGTACAAAGTCTCTGCAGTGGAGTACTCCATGAATCTGCACTTGGTCCTCTGCTGCTCACAATTTTTTCATCAACATGAATGAAAGTAGAGATGTATGCATATCTGGGAGGAATAGATAAAATAGAGGATAGAGTTGGGACCCCAATTTTTTTTAACAGGCCAGAGTAGGAGTTCTTAGCCTTTTATTGTGTCACAGACCCCTTAATTTGGTGAAGTTTATGGATTCCATAGAATATTGTTTTAGAATGCATAAAATATGAGGTTATGATGGAAACCAATTATATTGAAATACAGTTTTGAGGGATTCTAATTGCCACAATATAGCAGACATTGATAAGCTTAAAGGGTATCCAGAAGGGCAACCAGAAATGTGAAGGTCTTTGAATCCATATTATGTAAGAAATGGTAGAAGCAAATGGTACCATTTAACCAATAGAAGACAAGATAGCTGTTTAAGGTTCTCAAGTAGACTAGGTTTTAAACTTACCTAAGGACAAAACCAGGAAGAATAGTTAAAAGCTGAAGCTGCTGAGAAGCAAACCTGGGCTTGTGGTTAGGAAAAACTTAAGTAGAAGCTAGATGACTATCTGTTTGAGATTACTCCTGGGGTGTGGGTTGCATAGCCACTAATAGTACATTCAAAGTCTAGATTCTGTGAGGATTCCTGAGTAGGGAAAGTTACTTCTTTTTAATAATGGCTTTTGGGATGGCAATTGTTTCTTTCCATCTCTCCTTAAGTCTCTGGAGAGGTGGTTTATTGTAGTGGATATAGCACTAGACTTAAGAATTAAGGAAAACCAAGGAATACACACACACACACACACACACACACACACACACGCTGAATACAAGGTAGTTTAGGAGGGAAAGCACAAGGTAGAGAGGTAGAGGTGTGGAGCAGGAGGCAGGAAAGGTTTCATGCAGGAGATGGTGCCTGAGCTGCAACTTGAGAGGGGAGTATAAGAGTCAGAGATGAGGGAGTATATTCTATAGTATGAAGGGCAGCCAGTGGCAAAAGCACAGAGATGGGAGATGGAGTGTCGTGACTGAGGAACAAATGAAGCCTAGTTTGTGTGCTCAACAAGATTAGAAAGGCATGTCAGCCCAGCTTCTGCCCTAGCCACTCAACCCCACTTAAGCATCCTTTGCTAACCATCACAGAGGACATACACAACATGATAGAGGTCTTTCTCTCAGTCTTTTATATTTCACATATGCTAGTGAAACATCCAGATTGTTTATTCAATCACTAGTTTTCATTTCATGCCTAGCCCACTTCCTTTTCCAATCATATACTGCCTCAATGATTTCTATTACGCAATTTCTTGCACACAGGTAATAACTAATTACTAATCCATATGACCCATTCTCACTTTAGTGAAATCTTCATGAAAAAGCTTTACATGCTAATTAAAGGCATCCTCCAGGAAAACTAGAGAATAAGGCAAGTCTTTGCAAATGGTTCTCTATAGAAGACTACAGTTTTCTAGATAGGAAAAAATTTTAAATAGTCTTAGAGCAAGGGTTCCTAATCTAGGGTCCACAGACCCCAAAAGAGATTTGTGAATAGATGTCAAGGGATCATGAAATTGGTTGGGAAAATAAACTTTAGGCTTTATTATTATCTAATTGAAATACATTATTTTTCAAAATTATGAACGTAAGCAACAGACATTATTCTGACAAAGGGACAACAGATTACCAAAAGCATCATCCACAGCACAAAAAAAAAAAAAAAGGTTAAGAACTACTGTTTTATAAGTTTCCTTTCCAAAAGAGATCTTTTATGACCGTTAAGTTCCTATATGATTTCTGAATAAAAAGCAAAGAGAGGTAAGTATTCAACAATATCATGATTAAGAAAGCAAAATGAACCATAAAATAGATTATTACGGAAGACATCTTGGGCTACGGACCTGATGCAACTGGAAACAGATAACTATTATAGGTTCTTAAGTAGATAAAGGTCCATATAAATAACTTTGCTAAGGCTTACAAAGTATATTCACATCTTATTTAAGACTCACAATAACCTTATGGGATAGGATGGCTATACCTTTAGTTTACAGATGACTTAATTCAAGATTTAGAAAAAGCATTTAGAAAAAAATTTCCCAATATCACTCAGTCTACCCCTGAAAAATGCAGTGATGAAAATTGTTTTTTATTTATGGCATTTATTCTGCAAGGAGTAGTGTCATCTACGACTTCTGAAATAAAGCCTCTTATTTTTATTGCAGAGATAACAAGTGAAATGAATTCCACAGGAGTATGCAAATTATTTTTATTCTGTACTGGTCCAAATATAGGCCTTCTGTTCTGCCTATATATAACTGCTGTTTCAGTAAGCATTTTTTCCCAAATTTGACAGATGCTGTCTATATGCAAAACAATATAAAATCAATGAAGCAGTATGGTCAAAACCTAACATATTTCTGAAGTAAAACAAAAGTTATACTATCATCATCTATTAAAATACAGAAATTCTGGGGTTTTTTGGTGTCATGGTTTGCAAGGAGTATAGAGGACAAAAAGCAGTCCTCATATGTTATATAGCTACACACACACACACACACACACACACACACACACACACACACACACACTTACTGGAATAGATAAAATATGATAAGATGGAGGTGGCTTTGGAGAACAGAAAGAGGAGATATTCAGGATATTCAGAATCAACATTTCAATTAACTTGAGAAAAAGGGATTTTATTAAATAATTTAAAAACAGGTTGTCAATCTATAGATAGTATGCCAAACCACTGACAAGTGACACAAAATATTAAGTCATATTTCTAGAGCTGTACCACCAGTGCAGCCTCATTTGATAAAGAAACTCAGGCATTAACTGGCTAAATAAGTTGTCTGAGGTCACACAGGTCACACATGGCAGAACCATGACTAGAATTAAGGTCTCTAAACCTTCAAGTCCAAATGTCCTTCCTACCACACCACATGACCCACCTATCCAAATAAATCTGTTCTACTGGCCAATGGAGTCTCAGTTGCCTTTTATCCTATGGTTATAGATCTCTACAGTATTCCCCCAAGATGTACTTGGTAGAGAAACTTTCAAGTAAGAGTTGTCATCTGGAGAACACATGTATTCTTTGATTTTTGTTGCTCTGGCCACAGGAGGAAAGAGACACTGAGGAGAGACCATAGAAACAACTTATATGACGTTTGTAAAATTATGGAAAGCCTTCCCACCAACTTCCACACTAAAAATTAATCACATACTATGTGTAAGGCAGTGTGCCGTAGAAAGACAGAAAATAAGAATCCCTTGTTTTCAGGAGACATATTTTTATTGACAAGATAGAACGTACATACAGATAAATATAATATAAAGTCAATGGAATAAGAAGAGAAGATCAGCAACTGGCAAGTTACATAGAAATGGTAGTTGAGCCAAGACTTGAAAATAATAAAAGGGAGTGGATTCTGGGAATTTTGGAGTAGGTCAGAATATTCCAAGATCTTCCGATTTCCTCCACAAATAAGACAAAATAGCACTTCAGCAATAAAAATAAACAAGAGTTGGGGCAGAACTGTGCTTCTCAGGGACAATCTGAGAAGGTACAGAAGTTTGGTCTAGGTGAAGTATAAATACCTCCAGGGTAGCTCCACTAAACAGTAAATGAGCCCTCAGGTTAGCTGGGCTGAGAGGTAGCCTCAGCAGAGCCCACAGGAACTTTCACTTCCTGGACAGCATAGGGAATCAGGAGAATCAGGCATCCAAGCAGTAGAAGATTAAGGGAATCTTTACTGATAAGTAAGGGATGACAGGCCCAGCTGTGGAAGGTCCTAGGTAAGAAGGAATCAGTGTGCTCCCAGTGACTGTAGAAGCAATGGGGGGGGGGGGGGAGGGGGAGGTGTGGGAATGGGGAAGTAGGGTTGTTACTGATGGCTGTGAGCACTTACAGGAGGGTGGAGTTTTTGGCTTCTGTTACAGGCTGGCGGGGAGAACTGAAAGAGAATCTGAGGAGAGACACTGTCCCCCATACCCCAGGATCTAGAGGTGATTACTATAAATAAGCTGCAATTAAAAAAAAAAAAAGAGCAGGCAAAGGAGAAAGAACCCAACCACAGAAAGTTACTATGGGAATAAAAGACTGGAGTGTGTCTTCAGAGGAGGAAGTTGAAGCAAAAAAAAAAAAAACTCTCTCTTACCCCAGAGTAACATCAAATGGTCACCAAATCAAAAATAATTCATAGAAGAACTTAAAAAAGACTATAAAAATTAAAAGTGTGAGATGGAGGAAAAACTAAAAAAAAAAAGAACAATCCAAGAAAAAAAGGTTATGAGAAGTCAACCAACCAGAATTGGGCAAGGAGAAAATGCCAAAGTTATGCGATCAAGAAATAGCAAAACAAAATACAAATAATGGAAATAGAAAAGTGAAACGTCATTAAAAAAATTGATCTGGAGAACAGATCAGGAAAGGCAAATGTAAAGAATAATAGGATTACCTGAAAGCTATGATCAAAAAAAAGAATCTTGATAAAATAATACAAGAAATAATTAAATTGCCCAGAAGTGTCAGAACAAGAGGGAAAAACAGAAATTAAAAAAAAATGCACCAATCATAATCTGAAAGAGATCCTAGGAGGAAAGCCTCCAGGAACATCATAGCTAGAATTGAAAACCCCCAGCTCAAGGAGAAAATATTATAAGCAGCAAGAAAAAAAAGTACAAATATGGAAGAGTCACAATTAGAATCACACAAGACCTAGCAGTGGCTACACTAAAAGATCACAGGTCTTGGAACACTATATATCAAAAAACAAAAGACTGGGGTTGCAGCTGAAAGTAACATCTCCAGCAAAGTTAGGCATAATTCTCAATGAATAAAATGGACATTCAAAGAACTGCCAGACTGTCAGAATTGTGTTGCAAAAAGACCTGCAATCAATAGAAAATTTGAAAAAGAAGATTCAAGAGAAAAATAAGGTACACATCAAAGACTAATTATTACAAGGGACTCAATAAGGAGAGATTGTTTACTTTCTATATGAGAAAATGTAAATTGCATGTCTAAGATTGTTATTAGTAAATGAGTAGTTCAAAAGAAAGAATGAGGTAGAGCTGATTATGATGTGATACTAAAAAGCAAACCATCTAGGAAAAGGTAAAAAAGAATAATTGGCTTATATAAATGAGGTACAAGAGGAAAAACTGACAGAGGAATCAGATGGGGGAGGAGGGCTTGTAGTTCTGGAACCCTACTCTGATGGGGAATGGATTAAAGAGGGAACAATACACACACACAAGGGCATAAAAGTCTTCTAAACTCAGAAATAAAAGGCTAAAGGGATGGGAGAAGGATTCAGAAGGGATTTAAGAGCGGGGAACAGGATTGGGAGGGATCTTTGGTGCAAGGGGAAAGGATGTGGGGAGAGGATAAGGGAGAGACCCTTAGAGAAGGGGGTAGGCTAAATAATAGGAGGGCAAGGTAGCTGGTAAAGCTGAGGAGTCAGGAAGGGTAGGAAATAAAGAGACACACACAAACATAAAATAAAGATCAGGAGTACAATTTATTATGTAAGAAAAAGTAGGAGTAATAATCACTATCTCAGACATAGTTAATGCTAAAATAGATTTAATCAAAAGAGAAAAACAGGGAAATTACATTACATGTCAGCCATATTAGTCAATATTGTTTTAGACTTTAAAATAACTAGATACCACAAGGTTGAAATATTGCTGTGTTATAGGAAATGATGAGTTGGTGGATTAAATATGGAAAGACTTGGACTTAATGAAGGAAGATGTAATCCACCTTCAGAGAAACAGAGAACAAAAAAGCATAGTATGGTCTTACACATATGCATATGAACGTGGGCGTTATGTACCCCCAATCTTTATTGTAATCTGGGAGGGCGGGGAAAGAAGGGAGAAAAAAACTGTAAAAGTGGACAGTAGAGAACAGAGGAAAACCTCTAAGGATGGTTACCTCTGAAGACAATGTTTAGTACTTACTATATAGGCTTTCTTGAAATGAAAATTTATTGCTTTATATTTTGAATCTTCTCATGTTCTGCTGTGCACACGGCATTTTTTTAAATTTTATATTTAAGTTTAAACTAAATGTTTAAAAATTCAGTTGTGAATACTAGACCACCCACTCAAAACAAAAGTTACACAAAGATTCTGAAAAGTGGAGAAGAGGGAATTCATTCACAGCACTTGGGAGGTCTAAGGTGAAGGGACTCATGCAAATGCTTAGAGACAGGAGACTGCATATCAATTTTGCGGAACTGGTTTGGAGTCTAGTTAAGCTGGAACAGTGTGATAGGGAATGCTATGAAAAAAGGCTGGAAAGGTAGGTTGCCAAATTATCAGGAATTCATATTTAATCATATGAGGATGTACAAAAAACACTTTGCAAACCTTAAAACACTATAGAACTCACCTTTTGTTATAAAATCAGAGGCAAGAGGGAACCACTGAAGGTTTTTGAAGAGAGGCATGACAAGGTCAGATCTGCACCTTAGTATTATTTTGACAACTATGTGTACGAAAGATTATTGAGGTGAGAGAAAGGTGGTTAATACTAGTCCATGAGAAAGACAGAAGAACATGAAGCAGGGTGATTGCTGTGAGTGGAAAGAAAGGGACTGATACAAGAGAAGTAGCACAGAATAAAGCTTCTTAAGACTTGAAAGGACCTGAGAAGCCATCCAGTCTAACCCCTTCATTTTGTGGAGGCAGAATTAACAGACCTTGGGAACAAACTTGTTTTGGATTGTGAGAGAGAATGTCAAGGATCATGATAGTGGTGGTGGTAGCTGATACTGACACATATTATTGAATTATAGCCTAATAACCCTAGGACGTCGTCCCCATTTCAAAGATGAGGAGACTGAGACACAGAGAAGTTAAGTGACAAGTCAAGGTCACACAGTTGGTGTCCGAGGCAGGATTTCAACCTAGATCTTCCAAAATCCAAGTCCAACACTCTACTCATTGAACTATACTGCCTTCCAAGTAAAATACCAAGATTAAAACTGATCCCTTTGAGAGAAACAGAGAAGTCTGGTGGAGGTAAAGGTTTAGATGGGAGGACAAGAAGCTGTATTAGACATGTTGAACTTGAGATGCAGGTGGGACACCCATAAGGAGCTAGATATCTGGGAGTAGACTTCAGGAGATTAGGAATGGACATCTAGATTGTGAAGATGGAGAGATGAAAAGTAAACCCACAAGAGAAGCTAGGATCACAAAGGCAGAATATAGAGAGAAGAGGGCTCAGGGGACCTCCCTCTCTCCTCAGGGGGTGGGAGATGGATGCAGCAGCTAAGAGCCCAATCAGATTGGTAGGAGAAGCAGCACAGAACAGTGTTACAAGGAAGAGATAATCTAGGATAGTCAACTGTAGCAAAAGTTACAGGGGGCCAAGGATAATCAAGAAAAGACCACTGAATCTCAGAGTTGAAGGATCATTTTGGAATCTATGAAATGTACATGGTTTGGTTCTGCTTTCCTGATATCACTCTCTGGGGACAGTCAGTAACCTATGTAATAAAACTCAAGGTCTCTTCTCCCAGGAAGATTTTGTGTCTTTTAACTACTCCATCCCCAACTGCACCTGTCTTAAAAAGTTGATTTGAAGACATATTTTGTTACCTGCCCAGGTGCCAGAACTAATTACACATGAGTTCAGAAGGCAGTTTCAGTACAGCAGTGGAATTGGGAGGCAAATTATAGGCTGAATGATTGGGTAGTGAAAAAGTGGAGATGACAAGTAGTTTATTCAAGTATGAAAGTGTATCTTAGGCCACATTAACTAGACATTACCTAGGGAACTTTGCCTTCAAGTCCAGGCTCTTTTGCCTACATACTTTTTACTTCCTTGATCTCTGGTTCCCAATTTGAAGTATAAAACTTATTGGACTTTTCGGAACTCTGAGCTTATGTGGCACTAGAAACCAAACAATCCATTTAACCCTGTGCACTGTGCATACTTTCTGTCCCTTCCACAGTCTTAGTGCCATTTCCTAGCTTCTTTTCCTTTCTCTTTTAATGTCATCTATATACAATAGACTCCAGGATATATTTACAAGGGAAAAAAGTATATACAATTCAGAAATAGTATAGCAGGGCAGGGTTCTCCTAAGTACCAGTAAAATCAATCAACACAATTATTAAGCACCAATTTTGTGCTAGACTACCTGTTAGAGGTTAGGGATATAAAGACAAAAACCAGCATTTGTCCTCAAGGAGCTTACATTTTATTACAGGAAAATATATAATATACATACACAATATATAAATACAAATATATACTACGTATGTATACAATGTATGTGATCCATGGTATGGGGATTAGCAGCATTAGGGAGGTGGTGGATTAGGGTAGGCCTAATATAGAAGGTAGTCTAAGTCAAATTTAAATGTGACAGAAGTAAGGAGGGAGTACTTTTCAAGCAAAGGAGACAGGTAGGAAGAATGGAGAAATCTGTTCAGTCCCAAATTAGGTTCCTAAGCCTTTGCACCCAATATTCCCCTCAGCAGTAGTATCCCACTGGATCTTCCACCTCATAGCTCCAGATGAGTAGGAGAATCTCAGCAGAACACTCCACTCCAAATTTAGAATTTTTTTACCTTTAATATATTTTGCACATATTAACATGAGTGTATATGATTCCCTACCTCTCCAACGATAGAATGTAAGCTCCAAGAGGGCAGGAATTATTTAATTTTTGTATCTCCAAATGCTTGGTACATATCAGGTGCTTAATAAAATGCTTGCTGACTTGATTTCAAATCTAATTTTCTTCTAAGCCAAACAGAAAGCCCCCTAATGGTACAACGACCTTACAGTTAATGATCTACCTACAATACCATAAACTCACTTAATTTAAATCTGGAACTTTACTTCCCATCAAGGAAAAGACAAGAAAATACAAAAAAATAGAATCATTCCCATAACCTAAAGTCAATTTAACCCAACAGAGGCCATAACTCTAATTCCTTTCTTTCAAAACTACTGTATTTTAAAAAGGAAATGATTCTTTTAATAAATTCTTTTCCTCCATTTTAGTCCTTAAAATAATGCTTAGAACTTAAATAGTACTAGGGTAGAAGTTTAAATTCTAATCAAAGATACAATAATATTTAAATGGAAATATATGCTTTGTACGCTTAGACTTTAGCATTTTTTTCATTCTTGTTCACAATTTCTGAATGGAGTTAATCTGAGCAAGAGTCATGGACCAGATGCTTATATATGGAGTTGTACAGAGGATAGGAATGGTAGTCAAGAAACATGGGAGAACTGTGAGGTATCCAAAGCACCATAATAATAACCTCAATCTAAAGGCATCCTTGAGGTCAAGTCCAATTTCTATTTAATATGTGAATCACTTAAATGACATAAGTACTTGCAGAACCTTCAAACGAACACTCCAGTGACAAAACTCAAGACATCTCTCAAGGCAAAGGAAGGGAAAGACTTTATATTCACACTCCACAAACCTGAGCAAAAGGAATAATGACTTTTCATTGTTTGGGTAGGCACGTTTACATGCATTAGGTTATTCGCCATTCCTGTCTTCCCCTATTCTGTCTCATACAGCCATAAAAGAAGAATGCGCTGGGTTGGTGGCTAAGTCTTGGCTAGTATTGTCTTGTGTTATGACTTTAGGTAAGTCTCTTTACCCTTGGATCCCATTCTGTCTGCAAAATGAAGGATAAGGCTATATGATTTCCAAGATCTCTACCACCTCTAACACGGAGACTAAGAGCTTCCCAAATGTATCAATACATACATGTCACAAGAAATATTTAAAGATAAACTTGAACACAAAATTTAGTTATTTGTAAATTAATGTTTATTGAAAGACAAAATAAATGAGGCACGTATAAAAATTTTTTTTTTTATGGAATAGATGCCATTTTCCCAACATCACAAAAGCAGTTGTTTCTTAACTAAGAAGTAGAATTTAACAAATAATATACTCCCCTGTCACTGAAAGTAACTCATCAACTAGTATGGTGCACAAACTTGATCTTAAGCGCTATTTTCCTGGAGGACTTAGAACTTCAAAGCATCCCGGTCATTATAATTCTGTCAAGTTTTAGAGCAAACAAATAGGAAAAATGATTTTAAATTGAATTCTTACAATCCTAGATAACATCCTTGTTCCTTTAGTAATACTGCAAAACCACTATTGCCCTTTTGTGGTCATTATCATTCTACTGTCAAGGCTACATTGCTCCTAAAAGTTATATCTTTTTAACCCTAATGGTGGGAATAGTCTTTTCTGTTGGTGCTGCAGAAAGTTGATTCTGGAGTGTACACTATGATCTTAATTAATGCTATGACTAGCAACTTAATGGATGAAGCCTCTCCTTTGGGTTGTGGATCACAATGAATCCTGTAAAGACAGAAAAAGAAAACCAAATTACTAGGATACCAATTATGTGTACTTAAGGTATAAAAACTTAAGATAAGCACTATAGGTATTAGATGATAGACTATTAAAATACTACCCTTTACCAATTCACACTATTCAAAGATTCTTCATCTCTAAGAAACAGTTGTGAGACATTTCACAAACAACAGAAAATGAAGTCATCAATGAAAGTTAGCAACTGATTTCAGAATCTGGGAGTAGAAGAGAAAAAAGCAAGGGAAGACTTAATGTGTACTCTGAGATAAAACTGAAGCAGAGCTGACCCCGCAAAAAATTCCAAGACACTCGCATGAAATTTATTCTTTAAGCAAACACTCCCAGATGACCTGCTACAACACAAACACAATATTACATGTTATTTCAAGGGACTGAGTAGCAAGGTTACTAGATCTGGAGGTACATGTCGCCAGGTGAGTTAACAAAAGGGTACACATGGCACAGCTGTCATAATTTACTAGACTAAGACACTTGTAAACTTGGAAAACAGTAACAACAAAAAACCCTTGCTTGATGGAGGCGGGGGGCAGAGTTAATAGACTTTCTAAGGTTAAAATTAAGAAATCAGATGGAACTAAACTGCTGTTAAGTGTTTAATGAAGCATAGGTTTGTTTGTTTTAATAATTTGGTCAAGTATACTTTTAATTGAGTGGGTTAAAGGCATTCACTGTAATAGCCTATTATTATTGAAATAGGAGAAGCTTGGGTTATATTAATAGGTTAATATCCCTATAAATTGGAAATAGAAGCAGCCCACCCACTCACATTCAACCCATTCATTATAAATGTCTCATTTTTTCTTTGCTCCACCCCTTTTATTGCCAGAGTTTCTGCTGTGGGAGTTATACTGAAAAAGCCTGGAGAATCTCTGAGTTTAGAAATGGAAGAAAGATGGGAAAAATACATATAGCTCAGATTACAGTAGGGCTTGTCTACTGGCCTCATATGCAAATATATTATCCCCTAAAATGAAATGCAAAAATAAGAAATTTTGTTGTAGTATTCGAAATTCTACCAGTTGTGACTCATTTAGATTGACAAGTATTTTAAAAACAAAATAAAACATAGTAACAAGAATTCAGGCTGTTTCTCTCCTAAAAACTAGAAAGCCTCACCAGAACTGAAAAAAAAAACAGAAACTTTAACTGAGGTCCCTTAGAAGTCTATGGAAATAAAATCTCAAACTGGGTCACAGTTTGTATCAAAAGTGTTGTATGCTTAAAATAAGTATGACAATTGTGCTAAGATTGATACTTTACAGGGCAGGCCTAGGTGAAACGCTACAGTGGGATAGAAGGAGGTATAAAGCAGCTAGTAGTCCTAAAGGACTTATTAATGATACTTTTACTAATGGCAACAGTGGTCCAGAAAGGGAAGTGGAAAGATACTAAAAAGAATTTTACTTGTAATTTTTCTAAATAGAGTTGACCCTTCAACCAGGAATAGGGTGGAAAAAACCTTTTCCTATTCTTACACTTCATGATTGTTCCACGGAATTCAGAGTTAGTTATGGTATATTAGAGATTGGATAGATTTGTGAGATTTGACCGGCTATCTTATGAATGATTTAAAATATCAATTCTACAGAGAAATGTGTTCGAGGCTACAAAAACCAACTTATAATACAAACTTTTGGAACACAAACTGTAAGCTGAGGGTTATTTCATTTGGGGCCCTAGTGGTCACTTTGTCAACTATAATCCTATTTCATATATATTTATGTTATTATAGAACTAGAAGAGTGCAGCTAGGTAGCACAGTGGATAAAGTACTGGACCTGGAGTCACAAAGACTCATCTTCTTTAGTTCAATTTGGCCTCAGACACTTTATTAGCTGTGTGATTCTGGGCAAGTCACTTAATCCTGCTTGCCTTAGTTTCCTCATTTGTAAAATGAGCTGGTGAAGGAAATGGCAAACCACTCCAGTATCTTTGCAAGAAAACCCCAAATGGGATCACAAAGAGTCAGACACAACTGAAATGACTGAATGACAACCAAAACTAGACGAGACTTATTACCTAGTCCAACTTCTTCATCTTATAACTGAGGCTACATAGATTAAATGAACTGCCCAAGATCACAAGACTAGTAAACAGGCAAACCAGAATTCAAATTAAGGTCTCAGAAATCCCAGCTTGGAGCTCTTTTCACTACCAGCCATCTCTAATGGAAAGATCTTTAGTTTATTAGACATCACAACCTCTCAGTAAGAGATTTTATGCTTGAATAAGAGCATTACCCCCTCTCCTCAAAATAACAATTCTAAGAGTAAGGTACAAGTCTTAAAGCTAACAAATCATTATTTTTCCACAACAAATAATTTATTAATGGCTGTTTTTTGAACCTTGACTCAAGTTCAGAAATATAATGAAGGGTGTCACTGCTAATCTTCATCAATGATTAACAAATAAATATATTATGCTTGTTCTGATACTTCTCTGTTAGGAATCTACAAGTTTCCTAAGTAAGCAAGGATTAAGTATAACTAAAGTATAACTTACACATAAAATGTTTAAGATTTACTTTGGGAAAAGGTAAGTAAACAGGTAAAATTTAATATTTTGATACACTAAAAACACCTCATGAGGACGACTGTCATTTTAAAACAAACTACTCTGTGAAGTATCAATACAGATATATTCTACCCATTCACTAATTTTAGGGATATCAACCAGTTCAATAACATCAGTCATTAGTTCAAAATATCTCCATCATTTCTATAATCCTGATATAGCAACTGTTGATATGAACAACAGTAATACTAAATGTTATTCTACTAACAGAAAATCAAAATCTGAGACCTTTGCCCCCCCCCCCACAAATGTTAAAGTAAATATAGGATCTGTATTAAGTACAATACCTTCAGATAATGAATGGGCTTTCAGATGACTCTCTTCACTAGCCTCTGGCTCCAGGTTCCTCTCCTCTTCGACTAAGGCAAAACTTAGCAATGTTATATCTGAGCATCTAACAGTGTAAAGCAATAGAGGATATTTTCATCCACCCCCAAATAATACGTAGAACTGTTTTAAAAAGTTAAGTAGGCAGATTTGCTTTACTCCTCCACATACTTCTACTGCATCAGGTTATGAGGATAGAGCTGGTGGGGAACAAAGTTAACTGAGATTTATCTACTACTGTTTTGAAGGAAATCTGTTCTCATCAATCCATCAAGATCTAAAATCTCAATACAACTCTGGTGGCAAAATGATTCTTCTCTTGAATTCCAATTCTTCATATTAAGATGACAAAGCTAGTTTATGACATTTATTTTTATAGAAAAAGTTTAAAGTAGGGAACACTAAAATAAGAAGTGAAAGAAGTAAATCCAGTAATTGCTGAATCTCAAAATTTTAGCAGAGATTACCCAGGTATTAACAAAGCATTGTAAAGTTTCCTGAATAGAAATAACTTATTTGGAAAATATACTCAAAAACTTATTAAAGGGATGCTACAATAATTTCAACAGGATTAAAGATATTAATATAATCACAGGAAACAATAGGAAAACCAAATATAAATATGACAAAAATACAAGCAAATCAAGATGGCTAAGTAAATAACTTGCCTCATCAGCACTTTGACCTAATCAACTAAGTTAAAATAACAGCGGCACTTTGTTGATCAAGTTACAACAAATGTACAAAAGATAATGCTGTATCACACTTTCCTCAAAGACTCAAACATACACTTGTGCATTACTACTATTATCACACAACAAAGATTTTGAGACAGATGAATAGAAATAAGAGCTCAATTAAATGTGCCATGAGCTTTTTGTTTGTTCAAATCACTGTTTCACTCACTAAAGCAAACATTCTAAAAATGTTTTTCTCAGAAAAACTCTGATAATAATTCTTCACCTAATATAACAAAGATGTGGAAACTTAAGAATAGGATGGAGAGACATACATGTTATCTGCTTCCCACCATGCCCAAATGAGTTTAGGGTTGGGGTGGGAAATCTGTGACCTTTTAGGTCTTCGGGTTTGGCCTTCTGACTTAGTCCACATTTTACAAAACCAATTCTTTTATTAAGGGAATTTGTTTGGTGAAAATTTGGATTCAGTCAAAGAGCCACACCTGAGGACCTAAGTTCTCCACTCCAGGTTTAGGGGATTTATTTTTAGTTCCTAGCGCAAAGTATATGATTAACAAATGACTGTTGAATTTTCACTTGTTAATCACTATACAGAAGCTGATCATGGTAGATAATACATATTCCTTGAAAAAACAAAACAAAACTAAGTCAATTAAAAAAAGATTTGCTATCTCCACTTCTTTTGAGACAGGAAATTATCCTTTAAACAGGTGTCCTTGAAATCACCTTCAAATGTCCCTTCAGTATTTCATTTAGAATGTCTTATTTTCTTGAATGACATGTTTCACTTCCAACACTTTAATCCCATCTAAAAAAAGCAATTTTTTTTGGCTTAATTTGGGGGTTATTGTATTCCACTGTGCTGCAAAATTCTTTTCAGATTATACTACTATTAAGGGATCCCCTGAACTTGTCTTTTTGAGTGGCTGTATTTTCTAGAAACACTGGACCCAGAACATGCAGGAGACCCTGAATGTATCAAGGATGAAGTTCCCCCTGAGGTAACATAATTTGTCATTGCACCCCAAGCTGGACTCCCTGTGTGTCCTTGGGACGCAAGACAGGCACCAGCTACTCTATGTCAGGCTGGGATAATGCTTGTACAGCTGGGGGGGGGGTCCTTTGCAGATAAGCAACCCCTCTTCATAGTCTACTGTAGACCTGCACAACATATCAGTAGGTAGGGGCCAAAATTAAAATAGGCTAAACTTCTACAGACAGACTGAAGATGGTTGGTTGCCATGGGTCACATGACAAACAGGAGAGTGTGTGCAGGGGCAACCCACTTGCAAGTTACATGATGGGCACAATAGTGACTAGTGGAAGGTGGGTTAGGCAGGGCACAGACAAAGCACTCATTACATCTTTACCCCTTTTACATCCTCTACATTTTTTCTGGGCCCCCTGAAATCCTTTGGTAGGTGACAAGTGGAACCCATGTTGTGCAGGCCTAGTCTAGCAATTTTCAAGGCAAAAGAATGAGGCTTTTGCCATCACCTTGTTCTTCCATGTGAAGAGTGGTCTTGTCTCTTTTCTCACCTTTGCTGCATAGTTCCTCTTTCCATGTCATACCCCTTCCTGTTATTCCTTCTTCCCTTTGTCCTACTATAAAAATGCAAACTCCTGTAAAGACTGGGAACCCTTTGGAATGCACATGAATATTCATTTTTCTTAAAATAAATCTGGTTTTCAGATGAAGTCTTGTGACATGATTGCCTGTTGATACTACTAATATATAAAAATAATTTTATAAAAACAAATTTCATCTTTGTTGAACTCTTCTACTTCACCCTACACCAGTACTTGTCACTGCTGGGAACAGCCTTGTTTTTCTTCCTTCAAGTAGACATTCATGAGGTGGTTTGGGTTTTTATTTTCTTCTTGTAATTAAACCCTCAGGGTTTTTTGCTAAGACTCTTGAAAAATACATTCCCCTTTTTTGGGTAATCATGTACAGCTACATTCATATTTGGTCATATCCCACGTTAACTACATTGTTACTGATCTTCCTTCTCACAATTCTCTCTAGAGTAAATTCAAAATGCTACAGACTACATAACAACACTGGAGTAAATCCATTCACTACCATTTATTTTTTAGTTGTTAAAAAGAGCCCTTGACTCCTGAGCCTACCAATGTTACTATAACAACTATAGGGTCTAATAAAGGTCACCCAGCACCCTGAGTTTAGTATAAAACAGTGGAATCCCTTTATAAAGTTAGTATTTTGTATTGGCAGAATTTCTGACATTATTGGTTAGCAATATTGTATCAGGTTTTAGCCGATCACATGTATGACTAGACAAATATTATATGTGAATCATTTCAAGATGGCACTATGTTGCTGGTCTGGGAGCCAAATACAAAGATTTAAAATATGAATCAGAAATTAGAGCACTGGAAGAAAAAAACCCCACAAAACCTTAAAGGTCATCTTGTCTAACTCTTTCATTTCAGAGATAAGGAAACTGAGGCCAGAGAGGGGAAGTGACACATCCCACACACTAAGCTTTCTACTCTACCATAGCCTCCTAAAATTTTACTTTAAAATCAGCAACAATCATAAGTATAAAATGCATCTCTTTCATAATATTAACACATAAAGTCCAACATACTTCATCTCATTACAGGTGGTAGATTATTGCTGTGTACTAATTTTACACTGGTAGATTTAATATTTTTTAACTTGGTTTCCTACCAATTAAAATATTCCTACAAATTAAAAATCACTACTCTCAAAACATTATGATGGTTCCACAATCCTTGCAATAATAGAGTGGGATCTAGGATGGGTGTTTATATGCTACCATGCTGTTACACTGTTACAGAGATAGATGTTTATTATTCCAGGAACAGAAAGTAGATGAAGCTTGTTTATAGATTAAAAACACAAGCAAAGCAAGTCTCAATATAGAGAGATTATTTAAAATTTAAGTTTAAAATGTCAGTAGATTTTTCAGTTATAGACTAAATGTAACAGTCCCTTTTGAAACTTAAGAAAATTCCCGTTAGCACCTATCCAAACATTTTAAACAGTGTAATATAAACCCTCAGCACTTTATTTGACCACTCAAGTTAAAACGTATTAATAGCACTAAAGTCAAGTTTCTATATTCCTTTCTTTCCCTTATAGAGAAGCTCAAAGTTGCAATTCCTAGTAGTTTGAAATTGAAAATTCCTACTGTGACCTAAAGGACAAAATAAAACTCTCTCTTCCTCCCAATCATTTTAAAAATTGCACTTCAGCTGATAATCAGCTACTGATTCATTTATACTTTAAAAGAATTGGGAGAGACTTGCTTAAATACTAGGGCTAGGATGTAGATATTGTATTCTAGAATTGAGATGGGATAAGAATTTGAGTCAGATGTACAGATAAATGTAAAGAAAATTTCGGCGAGTAATAATCCTTCAAAAGTATAATTCATCCTATTAATAGAGATGTATGTATTCCCCTCTTTTCAAATGTAAGGAAAACAGATAATTTCTCAACAATTGTTCCATAAACCCATCTTTTCAATACTAATATTCTTCTGGTAATGTCATGAATCAAGAAATCTTTACAAAAATCAAAATTGTGGGTTTTTGCAAATGAAAATGTAGAGATCCCCAGTGGACAAAAGCAGGTGAGTACATTACTAAAGAAAACAGACTTGAATGAGGTGAGTAAAGGATATCAAAGAGATGTATAGGCTAGAAAATGTAGTAAATCATGGCCATGCATGAGGGATAGTAGACAGCCCTTACATTACATTAATATTCTAAATGTGACTTAGAGCCTTAGAGGAAGCTCCCTAGGATTTTGGTTAGATCTCTTCTGGAAGATTTAAAGAGAAGACATGAAAAAGATCTGCATATGATGAGAAGGTGTGGATGAGTTGCAATCTGGACCCATCATCTGGAGAGAGTACTTGTGTATTAATAAGAACATAGAGTCATTAAAGTACTTTATAAATAGTAGCAAAACCAATCCAAACTAATATTAAGTACAATTGCAGAAATATTTTACAAATTCTGCATTAAGCTTACTCACTTATGTTAGAATCCAAGCTGCCACCAGTCATTAGGATCAAAAGAACATTTCAGGGTGAAATGATCTGTGGGCACACACTCCCAAACTGCATTCCAGATTCTATTTCAAACTCTGTAGCTAATTAATTTTTCCAGTTTCTCAACAGTAGAAATTCTACTTACTGAGCCACCACCCTTCTCTAATACCTACAATTCAATCATCTCATTACCCCCTCTCAAATCCACTGTATTGTTTCCTTAAGAGTACCTTATCTCATCATCTTAGATGTAACCTATTTGCTCAGTGCAAATAGTGAACAAAACTCCAAATTATAAAAATATGAGCTAAAATCCTGACTCACTTAACTAGCTGTGTGACTCTGGGCAAGTTACTTAAACTCTCTCAGCCTGTTTCATTCTAAAATGAGAACAGTAAGAGCACCAGCTTCAAAAAGTTTTTTGTAAGGATCAAATAAGGTAACATGTCAAAGCACTTGGCCAATCTTAAAATACTACTTAAATAAGTAGCTATCATTTTAGAAGCATTCCATTATCTTCTTCATTCTTAGATTTTTCATAAATACAGTTGAAATTTTTGTTCCAATATGCTGTATTTCTCCTGAGGACACCAATTGCCTGCAAATGCTCCACAGGAGACCTTTTCTCCCACTAACTTCAATATACGAGGGCCAAAAGGAGAGGTTCCATCGCCAACTTGAGATCAATCCTCCATCTCAATGAACTCAATAACCATTCCTTTGAAGGAATGAATGAACTTCCTTTGAAGGCTGTGCTATATGCATCTGACATTTTCTCCACTCTAGTTATCACCTAACAACTTCCAAGGTCACTCTTCCAACTATCTTGTGGGTCTCAAGTTTTCTTTATCAGAAGCCCTACATCATCCATGGAACCTTCAGGATTCATGTTTTTGAACCCTTTGACATTCTGAACACATATTCTTCAATTTCCTCAATTCAACAATCTATTCTTCTACTTCAGCTACACACCACTATAAAGTCATACCTTAGACCAGTGGTACCAAACTTGTATTTCCCAATTACATTTTAATCTAGTACAGCAGACTTCTATCTTAGACCACGCTATCTCACAACATATCACCAACCACCTTCATAATTCTTAACTTGGAAATTGGAGCATACCATCCTATCTGTCCACTTACAATACTCTCTAAGCTGTAAGCACAGAACAGCGGAGTGAGTCCTGGACTTAAAGAGTTAAGAAAAATTTAGGTTCAAATTCTGATTCCAATATTTACTACCTGTGTAATGTTAGGCAATGCACTCAGACTTTTTATCTGTAAAATGGAAATACAACTTGCACAACTTACCTTACAGCCCTATTTTGAGAAAAGGGATACATACATACACCATACATACATACAGATGTGTGTATGTATATTTGTATGTATGCATATATGCATATGTAGATATGTATATACACACATATACATATGTCACATTTAATTGAGCCATTTTTATGAGTCAAATATTGGAGATACAAATACAAGAGTCTCGGCTCCAAGAAGCTTATATTCTAATAGGGGGAAGACAGCATATATAGGGGTTTGGAAGCCAGAGAAAGGCTAGGATGTCAACTGGTTGTGAGCAGAACAAAAGGGAAATCCACTTATATTACCCTTTCAAGAGGTAATATCAGTGCTGATTTGATTACAGTTCTTAGAGAAAATAAAAGGGTGGGGGAAGAAGGTAAGCAGGACATGACAGGGTAGAAAGCTGTTGTGATAAAGTTGATGATGAACAGTTAATAAGAAATTCAGAGCTTCCAGTCTGGAGGGTGGAACAGTAAGAATCGCAGCAAGATACAAAAGGATAGGTTTAAGTAAAATGAGGTTGCAAGGTTCCAGGGAGCTAAAAGTTGAGCTAGATAAATGTAAGCTATTATTACTCACCAAGTCCTCTGTAGCCATCCAGCTTATCACACCTCTATTCTGATTCTACCTACTTCCATACTCCAACTTCTACCTTAGTCTGCCACACTGGTGATTCACTAAGACTTAACCTACAAATGCTCCCAAGTACATGCCTGTGCTACAATTCTCTTCAGTTTCTAGTTTGACTAAAACACTGGGTATCCCATCTGATTCCTGTGGAAAATCATGAAATGTTATTTGTTGTCTATATTATTATCTATAAATTTGTGGAGACTATCTCAAGTGGCCTCTACTGACTGATCATCTTTCTAATGTATTTTTTAAACTTCTTCTCAGGCAGCAGTGCCTTTTTAAAAAATTTACTTTTTTCCAATTAATAACATGCACTTTCTCTCCCTTTCACCTCGGCCCTTATCTCCCATTGAAAAAGAAAAGCAAAATCCTTGTAATAAAACATGCAAAATCAATCAAATTATCACACTGATCACATCCAAAAAATGTAACTCGATTTGTACCCTGAGTTCATTAACTCAGTTTCTGGAATCATGGTTGATCACTGCTTTGATCAGAGTTCTTAAGTATTTTGGAGCTGTTTGTCTTTACAATGTTGTACTGCATAAACTGTTCTCCTGGTTTTGTTTACTTCACCATCAATATATAAATGTCTCCCCCATTAGAATGTAAATGGCCCATTCTCAATCTTATCTTTTTATTTTTTCCCTTGACTCTAGTGTTTAAAGTTTTTACTCAGCTTTAGTTTTTTTCAAAAAGAAGGAATCCTTGGGAGTCCTTTATTTCACTAAAGATACATTTCCTTACCCCTCCCCGCTTCGCATGAGGATTATACTCAGTTTCTCAAGTTAAGTTACTCTTTGCTGCAAACCTATAATTTTTTGATATTGAGGATGTGTTCTAAATTCCACACATTCCCAAATCATGTGTGAGCCTCAGTACTTGAATTTCTTCTTTTTGGTTTGCAATATTTTTTCTTTGATCTGAAGGTTCTGGATTTTAGTTATAACATTCCTGGGAGTTTTCATTTTGGGCTTTCAGAAAATGACCTTTGGATTCTATTTCTACTTTGCCCTTTGGTTCAATAAGATTTGGACCGTTTTATAATTTCTGTGAATATGTCAAAAATTTTTTTTAGGGGAGTAGTGGTGGTCATAGATTACTGGTAATAATCACAATAACAATAAACATTATAAACTGTATATTGTGTGCCAGTCACTGTGTTGAACACTTCACAAATATGATCCTTTCTGATCCTCACAACCATTCTATTATCCTCATTTTACAAATGAGGAAACTGAGATAACCAGAGGTTAAGTGATTTGCTTAGTGTCATACTCTAGAGTATAAGGCAGTATTTGAACTTGGGCCTCAATGACTCCAAACCCAGTGACTCCAAGCCTTGTACTCTGTCAATTGCAGCAGCAGGCAGATCAATCATTTTAAAATTATCTCTCCTTAATTTTTTTCCAAATCAGGTTTTTTCTTCTTTTTTGGGGGGGGGGCACGGTGGGGGTGGGGAAATACATTACTTCTATTTTTCCCCCAGTCTTTGATTTTGTTTTAATATTTCTTGGTGGGTTTTTTTTTGTGTGTGTATATGGGTGTGGAGTTGTTAACACTTAAGATAAGAAACAACAACAAAACTTTGCTTCATTACTTCCAAGAATTCTAGTTGAGCATTGTGTCCAAAGCTATAATTTTTCTTTGGGGCTTTGTTGTTGGATGTTTTAGAGATACTATCTTCTATGTATGTGTTTTGGGTATAACTTCCACAATATAAGAGTCGTGATGGAATTTTTTTGTTTGTTGGTTTATTCTACCAGTGTTACTTCCCAACTTTGAGCTTTGTGTTATAGCCAGACTGAACACTTTTCAGGGAATGCATAGGACCTGTTAGGTAGCCCAGGTAATTCTCTTGGGTCTTGCTGCTTTCTCCTGGTTGAGTGTGACATTGGAAATCAAAGGACCTACAAGCTTTCAATGTGCCAAGTCAGCCCCGCCTCCACAACTGGGATGTCTATTTGCCCTAGTGCATGGTCAGCTCCTGTTTAAGATTTCATTTAGTCAAACTGATTTTATAGTCCAAGTCTGACCATGACAGCCTCCATTCAATCAACTCTGGTGACTCTCTATTGCCTCTAAGATCAAATATAAAATCCTCTGCTTGGCTTATAAATCTCTCTATAACCTGGGCCCCCTTCTTCTGAAATATTTTCTTACAACCCTTCTCTAATCCCTCTCCCCCTAAAAAAAGGTTGGGTAATTTTCCTTATGAACTAATCTCAATATGTATCCTCTTGCTGAAAAAGAGCATGGAAAATATAAAAAACATCAATTTGTAGGGATCTCAGAGACAATTTAGTTGAGCAACTATCTGTGGAAGCCCCTGGACAACCTTCTGACATATGCATGCATTTATCAAACCTCCACTTGAAGATCTCCAATGATGGAGATTTTTTTTTTGGCAGCTCTTATTGTGATCACCCTTTTTTACTTCTAAGAAGCTGAAGTACACTGAAATCTACATTTAAAAAAAAATTGGTGTTGTGGAAATACTGAATTTTAAGAAAAATGAGTTCAAATACCAGCTCTGTGATGTGCTAGATATATCACTTAATGTCTTTGGACCTTAGTTTCCTTATCTGTAAAATGAAGGAATTGTTCTAGGTGATCACTACGGATTATTCCAGCTTTAAGTCGATGATCTTGAGTAAAATCCCTCTTTCAAATGAAAATTCCCTAAATACTGGAAGGGAGGTATCATGAACTCCTAATTCTTCTCCAGATAAAAAAGTCTGAGTTTCTTCAACCTATTTATATAATAGTTTCAAGACCCCTCCACCATCCTGCTCATTCTTCTCAGATTTTAGCTTCTCAATGACCTTTCTAGTATGAGGCACCCAGAACTGCATATGATAGGCCAAGGATGGTATAATCTGGGAAAAAGTACAGATAAATTCCTTCCTTCTGAATAAATTCTTTTACTGAAGCCTTAAGTTGCATTTGCTTTTTTTGACTATCGTATCACACAAAAAGTCACTGATGCCTCATCTTAACAGGTTCTTGAAGGCTAGTGAAATACATGCAATTCTTCTGACAGATCCTACGATATTAGAAAATGTCTAGACTATAGAAGGCTTGACTTCTGAGAATTAGCCTAAGCACAGAATGAATGAAAAAAAGCAATGATTTCTTAAGCACTATGTCACCAACAACGATAGAAAGTCAAGATAAGGGAACATCCACAACAATTTGACTGGAATTTATAAAGTGTGTGAAAGGGGAATAATAGGGAAATAAGTCTGAAAAGGTTAGCTGGATGACTGAAAAGCACTATTGCCTGATAAACTGAAAAGTAGTGTTTTGGGGAGGGGCCGTGAAGTACAGAGAGATTATTAGTAAGAGATTCACTTAACCCTGATCATCTTGAAACTATATGTACCTGGAGGAGATATTAATGCAAAATAGGACAGATCAACCGGCATTTTGAAGCCATCAAACTACACTAGAGAATGTGGCTAAATTATCACATTCTCTACTATGTGAAAAAGAAGCAGTGGCACATACTAGTGGCACACAGGAAAACTAAAAATCAGGAGAAAGGGATGGAATCAATATGGCAAAGTAATAGGAAAAAAATATAGCTATCTCAGCTCCATGCTCCTCATCTCTATCTCCCTAACAAAGATATAAAAAATAAATTTTACCAAATCCTGACCAGGAAATTCAAGAGAAAAAAATTAGTAAGTCATTTCCCCAGCCCAGATTAATATAGGGAAAGAGTCAGAAAGACCTATTGCTGACACTGGAGATGTGGTATAATCATGAGTATGTAAAGGAGTGTCTCAGTGCACAGGGACTGAAAGAAGTCAGAGCTGTATGGTGAGGCAGGAAAATGTTCTGGGGTCCCTGAACGAGCACATGCCAGAATAGGTGCCACCTGACAGTTCTGTCACTTAATACTCAGGCACACGTCACAAACCTAGGGTAGAATAAGGAGTCCTAGAGGTAGGGGAGAAGAGCCTTGCTTGTAAGGCCAAGTTACATACTGAATAAGTTCAGAAGCCAATGTGAACTGTGAAGCTCTGACCACAGGAGCAGAAAATGGCCTCAAGTTCTAGCCTCTAACCCAGGATCATGTGTGCAGTGAAATAACCAGGAAAGGAGTCCCACACCGAAAGAGTGGCTTCAGTTTGGTCCCTCTGAACCTGCAGAGCTTCCCAATGGGCAGGTAGTGGTTTAATCCCACAGAAGTACAATGGAACTTCCAACCAAAGAAAAGGCAAAGAGTTCTTGCTCAGACCTAAACCTGGGTCAGGAACCTGAAGACCCCAGAACACGAATGCAGTGAATACAGTCTGTACTAGATCATGCCACTTTTGGAGTATTGAAAGTTTAGCTAGATCTACCCCTGAGATCCAGGAATAACATTACATTTGATATTCAAGAAAGTAGCAAAAGGACCCAGAGGACAGAAGTTCAGCCCCAACATTTCCCCAAAAGTTTGTAGTCCACAGGCTTAATAGACAGCCTAATGTCAAGAAGTTGGCTGAAAGAATGAGCAAAAAACAAAAACCAAACGAAACAAAAAAAGACTCCTACTAAAAAGAAGAATTAGTATGCCAGGGAGGCTGAAATCACAAACCCAGAAAGAGTTGAAATGACTTCAAAATATCTAGGAGCAAAGCCTCAAAGAAAATCATAGATTGGGTATAAGCCCAATCATAAATTCTAGAATAAAGCAGGAGTTATAAAAAATTGTCTAAAAATGTTTTTTTTAAAACAAAATGAGAATGGCTGAGGAAAAAAATTGTTAAACAAATTAAGTTTGGAAAAAACATATGAAAAGAGAATCAGTAGCTTGGAACCTGAACATTAGAATCAACCACTGACTCAACTAAAAAAAATCAAAACAGAGTCAAAAGAACAAAAAAAAAATACAAGAAAATATAAGATACACCACAGTAAAAAAAAAAAACCAGTTAACTTGGAAAACAGGTAATTTTCAGGAATATTAAAAAGCTACAGTCTAGATTTCCCAGATCAAAGGAAAAATTATGCAAAAAGAATTCAAGCCATAGTCAGAATCATATGAGATTTAACAGCTTCCATTATAAAGGATCAGAGAACTTGAAATATAACATTCCAGACAGCAAAAGATCCAGGGTCACTACAAGAATAAGTTACTAAGCAAAACTGAGTATAATCCAGAGGGTGAAAAAGGAAACTTTAACAAAATAGAGGGATTCTATATATTTCTAATGAAAAAACAAAAATACAGAGTTGAATAGAAAAACTGATATATAAACCTAGGAATCAAGAGACACATTAAAAAGATAAACATGAGAATGTGATCACAAGAGACTAAACAAAAATAAATTGCTTATGTTCTCATATGGGGAAATGATACATGTATCCCCTAAGAATTCTATCATAATCAAGGATCAAGGAAGGACTATAATTAGAAAGAAAGCCTAGGAATGAATGTTATGTTTTGACAATGTGAAGAGAGTATAAAGGGAGGGAAGAGGAATACACTGTTGGGGGGAGGGAGGAAGAATGGGGAAAATTATCTCACGAATGGGGTGCACAAGTAAAAGTTTATCATTCTCATCTGAACTAGTTGTAGAAGGGAAGAATACATATACATATAAACACATCTGGGCACAGATATATATTTCACCCAATAGGGAAATAGGAGGTAAGGAGAAGAATAAAAGGGAAGGAATAGTCCTAAGTGTGTATAATAAGAGGACAAAGAAAATAAAAGTATAAAAGGACAGAATTTGGAAAATACAATCACAATTATAAACGGGATGAACTCACTCATAAAATGAATACAGTTGTTAGTATTGGAAATCCAACAATATGCTGTTTACAAAAAAATCCCATGAAACACAAAGTTATATACAGCATTAAAATAAAGGGCTGGAACAGAATATTATGCTTCAGCTAAAGTAGGAAGGAAGAGAGGAAAGGAAGAGAGAGCAAACATAATCTCAGATAAAGCATCAATCAAAAACAAACCGAAAAGATACCATAGATAATGAACAAATATGAATACCAAATATGTGGGCATTGAAATGGCATAGCCTCTAAATTCTTTAAGGAAAAGTTAAGAGTTATAGGGAGAAACAGTAAAACTGTAATAGTGGGGAGAGAGGGGCTTAATTTATCTCCCGGACCTAGATAAATCTAACAACAAAACAAAAACAAAAAAGAAATGAAGTCCCCGAAGAGAAATTTAGAAAAGTTAAGACATGACAACCTCTGGAGAATATTAAATGGGAACAGAAAGGAATAAACCTATTGCTTAGCTTGCATGCTATCTTCACAAAAAATTCACCATGTACTAAGGCTTTAAATGAATATATTAAATGAATTGTTTACCAATCATAATGTAATAAAAATATTCAATAAAGGTCTTGAAGCGAAGATTTCAAATTAATTGTAAACTAACTTAATTCTAGAGAACAGGCAGATCAAAGAATAAATTATAGAAGCAATTAATAATATCATTAAAGATAATGAGACCAACATACCAAAATTTTCAGACTATAACTATAACATTACTTAGAGTGAAACTTACACAGTATCTCAAAACCCTTTCATCAATAAAAGAGAGAAGGAATAGATGAACAAACTGAATATACAACTAAAAAAACCAAATTAGAAAAGTAACAAATTTGAAATCTCCAAACAAATATCAAAAGGATTAACAAAATTAAAAGAAAAAAAGAGAGAAAACCACTGAATAAAACCAAAATCTCATTTTGAAAACAACAATAGATAATAAGCCAATAGTTAATTTGATTTTAAAAGAAAATCAGGGCAGCTAGGTAGCATAGTGAATAGAGCAATAGCCCTGGCATCAGGAGGACCTATGTTCAAATCTGGTCTCAGACACTTGACACTTACTAGCTGTGTTTCCCTGGACAAGTCACTTAATTCCAACTGCTTTGCCAAAACAAATAAAAAACCCAAATTATTAGTATAAAAAATGAAAAAGGTAAATTCACAATAAAAAAATAAAAGAAATTATCAGAGCTATTTCACCCAAATATACGCCCACTAAAACTGACAAACTAAATGAAATGGATGATTATTTACAAAAATATAAACTGCGCAGATGAACAGAACCAGAAAGAGTACCGATAAACCAATTTTAGAAAAAGAAATTGAACATGACATAAACTCCTAAGCTCCTAAAGCAAATTTATGAAACAGTTAACAACTAGTTCCAGTATAAACTATTTGAAAAAAAAAAAAAAAGGAAAAGACGGAGCCTTTCCAATGTCTAAAACAAAGAGGGTCAAAACGGAGGAAAAAACTATTAACAACCCTAATGAATTTGATGCAAAAAATTGAAATAAAATATTAGCAGCAAGGCTTAGGCTATAAAACATAACATAAACTTGTTACATCATGACTTGGCTGGATTTATACCAGGAATTCAAGACTAGTTCAATATTAGGAAGACTATAAATATAACTGACCATATTAATAAAATCAATCAAACCTACATAATTACATCAATAGATGCAGAAAAAGCTTGACAAGAAGAAACACTTATTCCTGTTTAAAGGGAAAAAAGCACACCAAGAATAGGAATAAATGGAACTTTCCTAAAAATGATGAGTAGTACCCATCTAAAATGAAAAACAAGCCTATTCTACAATGAGGAAAAGCTACAGGCCTCTCCCATAAGATTGGGAGTAAAGCAATGATATTTATTATCTCCATTACTATTCAATACAGTGCTAGAAATCCTAGCTATAGCAATAAGACAAGAAAAAGAAATAGATGGGAAAAAGCACAGGCAAAGAAGAAACAAAATGATCAAATGATTAAATCAAAAATTAAAAGAACTAAATGTCCATCAAGTTGCAGGATATAAAATAAACCCACACAAATCATTGGTATTTCTGTTTATTAAAATCCAGTAGGAAGAGATAGAAAAATCCCATTTAAAATAATTAGATAATATAAAATACTTGGGAGGTTAATCTGCCAAAATATATACAGAAACTAAATAAATATATTTATAAAACATTCTTTACACAAATAAAAGCAGAAATATTACTCAAGTGTAGGTTGAGTCACTATAATAAAAATAACAATACTACCAAAATTAATTTGCTTATTCAGTGCCACACCAAAAGATTACTTTATAGAGCTAGATAAAAATACTAACATCATCTGGAGGAACAAAAGGTTGACAATATCAAGAGAATCAATGAAAAAAAAGAGGAGAAAGATGGTCTAGCAGTACCAGATCTCAATGTATACTACAAAGCCACAATCACCAAAACAACATGACACCGAGTAAGAAATAGAGAGGAAAATGGTATAGATTAGGCATATTTAATATGCAGAAAAAATGAGTTCAGCAGGCCAGTGTTTGACAAACCCAAATATGACAGCTACTGGGGTTAAAACTCACTATCTGTTGGGAAACTGTTGGGAAAACTGGAAAGCAAACCAGCTGAAACTAGATATAAACCAATATCTCATGTGGTACACCAAGGTAAAAACTTCCAAATGGGTCCATGATTTAGAAACAAAGGATGACATCATAAAAAAATTAGAGGAGCATGGAAGAAATTAACTGTCAGACCTATAAATAGGGAAGAATTCACAAAATCAGCATTTCACAGGCGATAAAACAGATATTTTTGATTATATACAACTAAAAATTTTACCTACAAGAAAAATCAATTTAGCTAAGATTAAAAGAGAAACAGGAAATGAGAAACTACTTTCATTTTGTTCATCCCCATTTTCATATTTTAACATTTTCTTTTTCATTTCAAAAAAATCTTGTCAGATATTTTGTCTGATAAAGGTCTTAATTCAAAAATATATAGGAAACTGATTAATCCCTGATAGGTTTTCAGAGTAAGAAATTCAAGTTATCAGCAGTCATGTAAAAAAAAAAAGCTCTAAATTACTGATAATGAAAAAAATGCAAATGAAGCAATTCTGAGGTACCATCTCACATCTATTAGAAGATGATAGGAAAGGAAAATGGTAAATGCTAGAGAGGCTGTAGAAAAATAGGTACACTAATGCACTGTTGGTGGAACTGTGAACTAGTTCAACCATTCTGGAAAGCAATCTGAAACCATGCCCAAAAGTTAGTAAACTGTACCCAGTGATATCGCTCTTCGGTCTACACCATATAAAGATTAAAAAATAAAGGTTCCACATATACAAAGTTACTAATAGCAGTTCTTTTTGTGATGGTAAAGAACTGGAAGTTGAAGGGGTACCCACCAACTGGGAAATTGCTGAGTAAATTATGGTATATAAAATTATGATGGAATACTATTGTGTTCTAAGAAATGATTATGGGGATGGTTTCTGAGAAACCCGGGAAAACTTGTAGGAAGTGATCAGAATCAGGAGAGTAATTTATACAATAACAGCAATACTGTAAATACAAACAACTTTGAAAGACTTACAAACTCTGATTAACATAATGACAAACGGTAATTCCAGGACTGATGATAAAACAAACTATTCATATATGGATACAGAGGTGATGGACTTGAGAGTATAGATTGAGGTTTTGGTTTTTTGTTGTTGTCTTTGATGTCTGAATAAAGCCAATGTGGTAATTTGTTTTGCTTGACTACACATATTTGTAATGGAACTCTTTTTGGGGGGCAGAGGTGGGGAGGTGTTGAATGAGTGGAGTGGATGGTTAGGAGACAATTTGGGCCTGAAAATACAACAGAACTAAATTTAAAAATAAAACCAGGCAAAATGTCTAAACCTGATTTTAAAAAATACACAGTTGAAAATTAGCTTATAGATGACACTATTTTACAGGAACACAAGGCTGCATCTTAGGCATGTTTGTAAAGAAAGACATGGGTTCTAGGAAGTGAGGGGATTATAGTTACCCTCATCTAACTTCATAGGACATATTTTATTTGGTACTTGTCAACATATTTTTAAAGAAAGACATTTGAAAAGTATTCAAAATAAGACAAAACAGATAATAAAGGGCCCTGATTCTGGAAAGAAACCGTGGATCTTTATTTAGCCCTAAGAAGAGAAAAATTTAGGAGGGATATGAGATGTCTTCAAGTATTGTCATGTGAGCTGTCATGTGAAAGAAGGATTAGACTTATTCTGATTAGTCCCAGGGCAGAAAGAAAAACAATGGAGAGGCATCAAGTCTAATTAAACTTGCTGTTAGGAAAAAAACTTAACAATTTAAGCTGTCTTAAAGTGAAACTGACTGCTTCAAGCACTGTCCCCTCTGCTTTCCTGGGAGAAATGTTATTTCAGCTGAAAAGTTAAGGAACTAAGAGCATAACTACACATGGCCAAAAATACTTTTCCCAAATAATGACGACTTAAAAATATCTTGTCTTACAAGATTCGGTTTCATATTAGATAGATAGATAAAACAGAAACAAACCAATGTCTTTATTCAGTTTAGCTTCAGAGGTTTTTAGGATAATTGTACAAGGGTTTAGAAATTACTATCAACACCCTTTCCAAAGAAAGTTCTGAAAAATGTTATTCTATAATAACCGAAGAGGGGAGCGCCTGATCAATGCGCTGCATACCCATGAGGAAGCTGCGTAGTTATTTCAAGGAATTTGTAAATGCACATTCACATCAAGCACTTACTGTTCAACAGAGCATAAAGCACGGTTTTAGTCTTTTAATATGTACCAAAAAAAAAAATGTGAAATTTCTGGCAGACTTCTGGCTACATATTTGTTCTGCATACCTCTATGTTCCAATAAAGTTGTAATAAATCCCACAACATGTATTTACAGAAAGTGGACTTTTTGCACTTGATGCATATGTATCTAAATAATGAAGTAATCTGGAGGAATCAACTCTAAAATTGAAATTTTTATCTCATCAACCAAGTTTCCATTTTTTTCAACTATATATGGATACTATTATAATTGATAAAATTACACATTCACTTAAAAAATATTACTGAATACAAAGCAGCTTTCTATCAGCATGTATTTTCTCAGTAGGTAAGAATATAACTCCTAGAAAAGAACCACTACCAAAAAAGTAAATTATGAGTTGAAAACAAGGATACTAAACCATTCAAAAGGGTGGATGAGTATTATAACCATTTTAGGGATGAGGAGCTATAATTGGATATTATGGTTAAAAAAAGGCGTGAAAGGATCACAGTGAATGCACTGGTTCTACCCACTAACCAGATTTCCAGAATTGCACAATGTTAGAGATGGAAGAGATTTCAGAACTCACTTATTTGAACCATCTCATTTTACAGATGAGGAACTGAAGCCCAAAGAGATTAAGTGATGTATCCAAGATCATAAAAATAATGAGCAGTTCTCTTAGTTTAGACCAAACTTGGTGATCTGTATGCCTAAGGTTGAGAAACTGAATTACTCACGTTGGTTTTTAGGTTCAGGGATCTGATAAGACTATCTCAGCTGCTGCCAGCATACTTTCAAGGCTTGTCACCAACAACCCAGCATATTTTAAGAAGGTTTATTCACAGGAAGAAGGACAAAGTATACATACACACACACACACACACACACACACACACACACACACACACACGGTATTAATACATCTAGCCTACTTAGGGCCCCAGAACACCACATTCCAGCTTGACTCTGAGGCAAAACTATCTCCTTTACACAAAAATATCCTCTCTACCATTTTCATATTGGCTTGCTTGTTCTACAAAGAGTTCATTCATTGAATCTATAATTCTAGCCAATCAGGAAGTTTTCCTGTTCAGAGGTGGGCTGAATCAATTCAACCAATAAGTGCTTACTATGGATGTGTACTACAATGGGTTTATTCCTATTTATTCACTGAATAACCACCTCATTTGGGAGGAAAGGGAAAACGAAAAGGGATCTTTAAAAAGAAAATCAATTTTTATTACCTCAGAAACTAATTTAACTTGATGTTCTCTCTCAAATTCATAACACTCTTCTCTTTTCAATTACAGATCCTCCAAGACCAATTACAAATCATATTTCAGCCTGCTTGTCCTGCTCTTTCCCACTCTGTCCCATTTTGCTATCATTTATTTCATGCAATAAAATCCAATCCCCCTGGTGCTCCAACTTGTCATATATATCTGAGAAAGAAAATTCTTTTCTTTCGGTGAGATTATATTTTGGGTGGAGTTTTGGTATCACTGGAAACCCAATGCAACTCCTCCTTTCCCTTCTCAACTGTGTTTATGTACTAGGAAAAAAAAGGGCAGGTAGGTGGCATAGTGGTTAGAGGGCTGGACATGGAGTTAGGAAGACTCCTCCTGAGTTCAAATATGGCTTCAGATACTTAGTAGCTGTGTGACCCTGTGCAACTTAACCCTGTTTACCCCAGTTTCCACACCTATAAAATGAGCTGAAGAAAGAAATGGCAAACCACTCCTGGAACTTTGCCAAGAAAACACCAAATGTGTCACAAAGAGTTGAAAATGACTAAAAACCACGAAGACCACCACAATCAGCAGGAAACAACAGCAATGACTTTAACTGTGCATTTCTCAGCAAGCTACTAAGTCGCTATGAGCCTAAGTTCTCTCACTTACAAAATGAGGACAGCCCCTACCTCATAGGAAGATCAAATTAACCTCAAAGCGTTATGAAATGTGAGTTATTATTATTATTGTTAAATTTGGCCCAATGTTCTAGCCTGTCAATCTTTAGGTATTAGTCCTAGGATCACCCAGCGTGTCAGCTACTCCCTATATCTTCATGTGATCCGCAAATGATAAGCACACCAACTAGAGTGGTACGTAAATTACTTAGAACAAAATCAAGTAATTAAAATTAAACCTTACAGCTTTTTGCATCATCAAAACATTTTTTAAAAAATGCATTATGTCCTCCTTCTGCTGCAATAACTTGTTTCATATGATTTCACACTGAGTTCACAAGATTTTGGCATATTCATAATTATTCACCATAAAATTACACATTGATTACAAGGGACATTAAACATACTTTAGAACAAATCATCCATTTTCACAAGTCTATCCATGTTTATACCTTGTAGTTTTCAATGGGGTTTAAAAATCAGGTGAGCCCCCTTTGAAACATTTTTATCTTCACCTATGGATGAATTTCTTAAGGTTTCAAGCCCTCTGTGGCATGGTATAATGACTTGTGATTATAGTTAAAGGTGATGTGGCATGGTACAAAGTAGTATTGCATTATTTCACTTTCATTTGGAATTTCTATACTTCCAGAACAATTCTGCTGCTCAGTATATCAATATATTTATAGGTGGTCATCATTCTCTCAGTGTGGATAAGACTTCCAGACCCATTGAATGTAAAAAAAAATCCCCCAGACAGTTTTTTGATTATTTTATAATCTGAGGAAGATGTGCAAATCTTAACAGACTCATTTGGGACTTCTGAGAATAGTTCTGATTAGCCTTGAATAAAAAAATTAATTTCATTAATAAAAATTACCTTTTCCCAATCTTTAATATTCTAATCTTTGTAATGTCTTGCCTATGACAAACATCTTTTTGTCACAGCTCTGGAGTATTTTGTTTTTACCTGCCTGTGCACTATTCTTCCAACATCAAGAAGTCTAGGCTTCATTGTGGAAGAATCAATGTCAAGCTCCTCCAGTTCTTAAAAGTCTTTGTTTTCTAATGATTTATTAGGCTATGCTACAGCAAATAGTTCATTTCTTCTTGGTATTTTCTTTTACAAAGTACATTAACTATGAAATCCTGTTTTATAATGGGCTTGAATAGATCCTTGAGAAGCTTGACTTTCCAGAGCTAATAGTATTCAATGAAATGATTCTAACAATCATTGAAGTATTCTCTTTGAGAATTTTTACACATTTCTATAGATGGATAACTCATTCTTTAAAACCACCACAAAAGAGAGTAATGAAATGCATGTATGAAATGATATCTAGCACTAAAAAACAGAGCTAAGGGTGGGAAACCAGTTCAATCTAGTTTCATCTGGTTAGGATAAGAAGTTCTGAATTAGTCTAGTATTAGAAATACATACGCATTACCATTACTGTCACAAAATAAAACATGTCAAATTATTTTCCATCTTAAGTAATTTGGACATTATTATATGCCTCCATCCAAGCCACCAAGAAATGCTGTGGTAAATTAAACGGAAAAGGATTCAGTACTGAACCCTGACTCCCCTGGATACTTCCAAAATAGGTTTCCTAACTGTAGGGGCACTGAGGGAAGACATAAAAACAAAGGCCAAAATTATTTGATAGCTTTTAATATAAATAATTCATAAACTTTTTTGAAATAAAAGAGTTGCTATAAATTTCAACAAAGGAGAGATTCAGTGAATTAATAACTGTTGAGGAGTGGCAAAAAGAGATCATATTGTGACCTTGGGTGGTGGGCCTTTGTGTGAAAGGCAAGGGACAGGGGGATAAGATGCTTTTCCTTACTCACGACTTTTTCTTCTGCCTTTTCTCTGGCTTCCAGTCACAGGAGAACAGGAGGAAAAAGAGCCAAGCTTATGGCAGCATTAAGGCTGGCAAAGCTCTGCCAAATCCCTACCATCACTTGCGGGCAGGTCAACAGCACAACTTTTCCTCCACCCTGTATTCAGGTACTTACAGTGTCCAATTAAGCCCGGCCAATTACAGTTTCATAATTTGGATGTGATGTGATGCAGATGTCTGCCCATCCAGTGGGCAGGTCCTTCTATTAATTTCACCATAGTGGGTCATCCTAGCACAATGGTTGCTTTTCTTTGTCCCAACACCTTCAGATTACTAGAATTCCCCTGACCACCTATCATTCCTTAGTTTTGTCGCTAAAAATGTATTTCTTTAATGTCTTTTTCTTCCATTCTTCAAAGTTCCCCACCGGTTAAAAACGACATTGTGTTCATATCTACCATAAGCCTTTCCATTGCCCTCTGATACTTATTTTTAAATCTTCAGAGACTGTTATATTCTATTTTACTGTAATACAACACTGGTAAAATGCTGATGTTAAAAAGATAGGCCTTTGTTTAATGGGAAATTTGAGGTCATTAATGGAACTTTTCAATCTCCCTTAGACAATCTACTACTACACTCTTCCTAGACTTCTGTTCTGACTAATCCACTTGCTCTGTCTCAGAAACACCTGCTGATGAATGTACTTTATAGGCTGTCCAAACAACTGCTTGTCATAATCTGGAGAAGAAACATTAGTCTTTCCCATGTGGATGATCAGGTCAAACTCTTTTGAGTGGGTACACATCTGCTAAAGGTGGCTCTACAGTGTCCCAGGTCTTGATCCAACCACTACAGAGTCATTGGCAAAAAAGATCATCCAGAAAAGAGGTTCAAGGATGGGTTTTTTTTTGAAAGGGGGGTGGTGCAAACATTTGAAGGTGAGGAGGCACTATACAATACAATCATGTTTTCCTCTCTACCTTTGAGGCAGAGTGGATACAGTCAAAAGAGCTAGATTTAAGGTCAGACTACTTGGGTTCAAAATACTGGCTTTGGATTAATCATTTACTCATTGCAGACCTCAGTTTCCTTGGTAGGTTTGGACTAGATGACCCTGAAGATCCTTTCTGTCATAAATTTATGGTCTTATGATAGTGAATGAATGGCAGTAATTTATTGTGTATTTAAGATTTAAGTAATAAAAAAGTATTAGGTTCTTAAATTTATTAAATAAAATACAAATGATGATAATTATTTGTTGATTGTCCTATGAACAGTGTTTATGTACAATTTAAAAAAAGAAAAAAATGGCATTGCTACATAAAGTTTAGAAACAAGCTATTTTAAAATGGCACCAAATTATCAATGACTATTATTTGAACCTGGCCAGTCAACTAAAGCTATCTAAAGGTGCTATAGTGGAGATCTTATTTTCCACAAGAATAGTGTGAGAAACTTTATTAAATGCTTTGCTAAAATTTAGGTAAATCATAACTATACCAGTCTATATTAGGTCTACCAGTTTAAAAATCCTGTTAAAAATTAAAATATGGCTAAATTTGGCATGGCCTGTTCTTGATAAAGGCAGCACTTTGTGACCATCAATTTATTTTTGTAGAGAGTTCTTGCCTTGACAGTTCCCTAAACTGAAGAAATCGTTAAGTCTCTACTGAAAGCAGTTAAAGCGTATTAAAATTATCTGACTCTTAAATTTTTCATGTGGTTTCTAGATTCAAAGCAGATTTATCAAATTCTGGAGATTTTATGTAGAATTCATCAAATATTTACTAAGTACCATGTATAAAGCATTACATTGAGTACTGTAAGGTATGTGAAGCACAAAAGATAGCTTGTTAACTAATTATTTAATACAGAGTATCCAGATTGGGAAAAGGATTTATAGTAAGAATTAAATGTTGATTTGAGGAAGGGGGGAAGACTGGGTTTCCCTATCTTGTTGAGACTAGAAATGCAGTAACTACTGAATTTTATGTTTTAATGAAATCATAGGTCCATTCTCTATTCTTATTGACAACTTATTTCATATAGCAATAGATGAAGCAGTATGTAGGAGCAACAGTACCAGGTGGTACCCTTTACAAAATGGTTTACTTTTATCTTCTTTCATTCAAACCCAATGGCAACACTATGAATTAGATAGAGCAAGAAGTATTAAACTTCATTTTAAAATGAGAAAACAAGCTAAAAGAGTTTGAGATTCTTAGATCACACATGACTTTAGGGCAGAGTAGCTGATGTAGAGAATTCTATTAATCCAACTCTTCCCAATGCCTTTGTTTATAAAGAGCAAAATCTGGACTCACCTCATGTTATTTTGCATTTGTTTCTCTCCTTGGTTTCCAATCTATGGACCAAGATACCTGCCAGTATCCTGTTCTCTGCCCTGCTCCCAGTTTTCCTGCCCCTTTGGAGTGTTGTCTTCCCCTATTGTAAGTTTCTTGAGGGGAAGAACTGTCTTTCTTTGTATTAACTATATCCCAGAGCTTACCACAGAGCCTGGCAAAAAGTAGGCTCTTAATACACTGACTCGATTGGTTTGGGTAGATAGTAACACACTCAAGCTTTCTCATCCAGTCATATTCTTGTCAAGGTCTGCCCACAAATCTTCCATAAAGAAATCTATCCAATCTGTTGATGATCTACTTTTAGGTATTTTAACATTTAACATGCCCATTGCTCTCTATCAACATGTTATTCTTGTTCTTGACACAACCAGTCCACCTTATGCCACTCTTTCCAGGTCAAGAAGCTAATGATAGTTAGGCATGAGGATACAACTTAAATATTAACTCTTCCTTTCTCTAACTAAAGCAATTACAATATAAATAGGACTCAACAGGTTGCTCCCTTGCCATCTTCCTGGCACATATTCCAGGCTCCCACTCTGGTGTCCCAGATGTCTGAGTATACCATACTTATCCTGAACTAAATGGCACTACTTCCCCGATTAACTTCAGGACCCTTTTAGGACTGAGAATAGTAATGAAATCAATATTACCAATATTGGAAAGGAAGTATCAATCAGTTGTTTTGAGGCTATTCACCTTTCCTAAAACTTCTTTAACCAAAAAACTCCTCCCTCACCACCACTAATCCGTAAGTGTTGTCACATCCTATCACGGATCATAACCTTTTTTTGCATCATGGACTCCTTTGGCAGTCTGAGGAAATCTATGGACCCTTTCTTGGAATAATATTTTTAAGTGTATAAAATAAACTACATAGGATTACAAATGAAACCAATTATGTTAAAATAAAATTTTCAAAATATTTTTAAAAACAAGTCTACATATCTTTGGTTAAGAACTCATGCCCTCGTAGAATGTAAGCTCCTAAAAGTTAAGGATTGTCTTGCTTTTATATTTGCATCCTTAGTGCTTACAGTTTCTGGAACATTGTAAATGCTTATTACTTTTTCATTCATCTTTATATCCCCGGACTATTGTTTATTTTGTTTTAAAAATAAAGTATGCTGCATTTTCACCCATAATATTAAAAGGTCTAAATGTCTGGTTTAAATGGAACATGTTAAATTAGGTCATTTGGCTTCACTGTGGCCTTTTTGTCTACTAAAGTAAAAAATGAAATATTTAAAAAAATTATCTGAACTAAAATTCTGTCATTTTCAGTGGAACTTTTAATTGTAGTAAGCTGCGTACGCCTTAGAATAGAACATTTTCTAGAGCTCAGAATCATTATGAATTATTTTAAAACATAGTATCTATTCCACCCCCCCCACAGGAATAAGTGTGAACATATTACTAGCATTTCCAATGGCTCCCCACTTTTGAGCAGCATATCCAGTTCAAAATGCCCTAAGCTTCTTCTGAAGTTTCAATGAAGTTCAAAGACATTCATGACCTTAATACTGTGAAATTAGAAGTTAATACCCCACTTTGTTCTGTACTAATTCTTGATTAGGACTTAGGAATTAGTTCGGTTTAAAGGACAGTTTGGCTATTTAACATTATTAGAAATCTGACTTCTTCATAAGAGTTAACTTTGCCATTTCTCTGGGCTACAGCCCAGACTCATTCATGGTTATAAGATGCTCTGCTGGCCATAAACTTAGTAGGGGACCACTCTGGTGTATGTAGTCACTGACACAGGACTTTCCAGACAACGCAAACTAATTCTGTTTTCCCCTTACCATGGACTTTGGAATCTGCATGATTATGCCAAATCTAAGTCCACCCTACACCTTTACTCCACCTCTATTATTTATATATATTTAAGGATATTCCTAACATAAATCATGATCAACTGTTTGAAAATAAGGCAAATTTTATTGTAGATAATGAAGGATGCTAATTTATCTACTATAAAAGATAGTGGGGTGGAGCCAAGATGGCAGAGTAGAAAGACGCATATACTCTAGTGCTTCCCCCACAGCCCACAAAATACCTGTAAAAAATGACTCTCAACAAATTTGAGAGCCACAGAAATCATAGAACAACAGAGTGAAAGAGGTTTCCTGCCAAAGGTAACCTAGAAAGCTGACAGGTCTATCTCACAAGACACTGAGTGGAGCAGAGCCCAGCCCTGGCCATGTGGCACTGGGAGAAACGGGACCTGAACAGACCTCTGGGGCCGAATTCCTAGCAGGGAGGGTCCCAGATCCCTCAACCCACAAGCAACAAAGAAAGCTCCAAAGGTCAATGTGGAAGGGCTTTCCCAGCCGGGCAAGAAGAGAACCGGGGTTCACCCTAGCACTGCCCCCAGGTGGCAGCAGCTGCAGGAGGTGGGTCCATTGTCCAGGCAGCTCAGCTTAAAGCCTCTGGTGGATCTGAGCAGCTGATCTGAACCTCAGCCCTTAGTGGCAGTTCCACCTCCACTGAAAGCCCATGGGGGAACAGAGCAGCTGTTCTGAATCTCAGCCTTGAACGTGGTATGGGGGAGAGGAGGAGCACTAGAGGAAAGGATTCAGAAGTCAAGTAATTGGCTGGAAAAATGCCTTAAAAAGGGGGAAAAAAATAAGACCATAGAAGGTTACTTTCTTGGTGAACAGGTGTCTCCTTCCATCCTTTCAGATGAGGAAGAACAAGGCATATTGTCAGAAGTCAAGGCCTCTGCCTCCAGTACTTCCAAAAAGAATATGAAATGGACTCAGGCCATAGAAGAGCTTGAAAAGTGTATCAGCTGCCTGCTAAAGGAGAACCAAAAAAATGCTGAGGAAAATAACACCTTTAAAAAGAGGTTAACTCAATTGGAAAAAGAGGTCCAAAAAGCCAAGGAGAAGAAGGAGGCTTTAAAAAGCAGAACGGGTCAAATGGAAGAGAAGGTTCAAAAGCTCACTGAACAAAGTAATTTTTTAAAAGAGACAATTGAGTTCAGGGAAGGTAATGACTGAGATAAACCAAGAAGTTAGAAAACAAAACCAAAAGTTTGAGAAAATAGAAGATAATGTGAAACATCTCACTGGAAAAACAACTGACCTGGAAAATAGATCCAGGAGAGACAATTTAAAAATTACGGGACTACCTGAAAGCCATGCTCAAAAAAAGAGCCTAGACATTATCTTCCATGAAATTATCAAGGAAAACTGCCCTGACATTCTAGAACCAGAGGGCAAAACAAATATTGAAATAATTCACTGATTACCTCCTGAAAGAGACCCAAAAAGATAAACTCCTAGGAATACTGTGGCCAAATTTCAGAGTTCCCAAGTAAGGAGAAAATATTGCAAGCAGCTAGAAAGAAACAATTCCAGTATTGTGGAAATAAAATCAGGATAATACAAGATCTGGCATCTTCTACATTAAGGGATTGAAGGATCTAGAACAGAGGATATTCCAGAAGTCAAAGGAACTGAGATTAAACCAAGAATCACCTACCCAGTAAAACTGAGTATAATACTTCAAGGGAATAAATGGTCACTCAGTGAAATAGAGTACTTTCAACCATTCATGATGAAAAGACCAGAACTGAAGAGAAAATCTGACTTTCAAACACAAGAATCAAGAGAAGCATGAAAAGGTAAACAGGAAAGAGAAATCATAAAAGACTTTCTAAAGCTAAACTGTTTACATTTCTACATGGACAGATAATATTTGTAACTCTTGAGGCTTTTCTATTTGGATAGGTGGAGGGATTACAAACACACACACACACACACACACACACAGTATAGGTTAAGTTGAATCAGAAAAGATGATATCCATTAAAAAAATAAAAAAAGATTAAGGAATGAGGGAGGAAAATACTGGGAGGAGAAAGGGAGAAATAGAATGGGGCAGGCTATAAATCATAAAAGATATAAGAAAAATCTTGTTCAATGGAAGAGAAAAAGGAGAAGGTGAGAGGGGATAAGTGAAGCTTACCCTATTCACATATAGCTTAAGGAGGGAATAACATGCTCACTAAATTTGGCATGAAAATCTATCTTACACTACAGAAAAGTAGGGGAGGCGGGGACAAATGGGGTGAGGGAGATGATAGAAGGGAGGGCAAATGGGAGAAGGGAGTAACTAGAAGTAAACACTTTTGGGAAGGGACAAGGTCAAATGAGAGAATAAAAAGGGGGGGACAGGGTAGGATAGAGGACAATATAGTTAATATTATACAACATGATTATTATGGAAATCTTTTGCAAAATGACACATATATAGCCTGTATTGAATTGCTTG
>CM053770.1:365194073-365212311 GCA_028658325.1 Potorous gilbertii | reverse complement strand
ACTGGGAAATAAGAAACACAGGTAATGGGGTATAGAAATTTATTTTGCCCCACAAGAGAGAAGATGGGGATAAGGGAAGGGTGAGGTGTGACAGAAGGGAGGGTACATTGAGGGAAAGGGTACTCAGAATGCGAAGTATTATGGAGTGGGGGGAGGGGAGAGATGGGGAGAAAAATTGGAACTCAAAATTCTGTGGAAATGAATGTCAAAATCTAAAAATAAATAAATAAATACAATTAAAAAAAGAATTAGTGAAAGTGGTATGAAGTCCTTCGGGAAGGCTGTATCAGCATCATTAAGTGACAAAGGATTTGCATAAGTGTATTGTCAAAAGGCATTGTTGTTTAATTCACATTTAATTGAATCAATGCAATGCTCACAATTATTCTTACCATTACTTTTCAACTAGTTAACTGCAAATTAAAGCACAAGCCAATTGAAAGCAGTGGGCTCTAAAAAATTAAAATCTTTGTGAAAACTGAGATTTTAAATTGTTAACATTAGTGATTATATATCTATATCTGATTTCAATGAATCAAAAATTAAATGAGTATGATGAGGATCTATTAATTTAAAATCATTAGAAAATTAACTCTTCTTTTGATGAGAAACAAACCAAAAACTTCTAATTGCTCAATTATATACAATAACTTAATAACCTATGGTATTGGAAAATATCACTAGCTTTGTAAAAGGAGTAGGCAATTAGGAACTAGGAACTTTCAAAGTCAAATTAAAACGTGCTTACATGTTTCTTTATACATTTATCAAAGTGAAAGCTAAATTACTTTTATACAGTAAGATTATAAACTAAAAAGCCACAGTTGCACTCTGGCTGCTCTCCATGGTCATTGCCAAATAAACTCCTTTGTGAAATGAGTAGATGAATTTTTTTTCTACAATAAAAGAGGTTAACTCTGAGAAGGAGATGGATGCCTTCTTCTCCCAAGTCATCCATCCTGCTTACAGAAATCTGTGACACTCTACAATGAGGAATTAGGAGGGACCTTAAACCTTGCAGTTCTGTTGAGTAAGTTTTATTTGGATTTATCTATTGGTTAGAAAAACTTCGTGATTGCAACCAATTCTAATTGCTCAAATAACCTGAAAGAAATTGGAATGAACAATATATGTGTAAGTCTTTAAGAACCTAAAAATGTGACAATAGATCACAATGTAATAATAGATTTTGTGCAATAAAAACTTGTACTAAAGTGTAAAGGAAAAAATCACCAGAATGAAGATTAAGTCTGTGAACAGTCTTGAATATGATTGGGAAATAAGGACTAGAGGAATTAAGCAAGTTGCAGAAAGTAAGGAGGTTTTGATATCACTGAAATAAAAAAAACCATGAGTAATTTTTTGAGAAATGCCTCTTTGACAAGTACTACATCTCCCTTCCTCAATCAATACAATACAAAAGAAATTTCCTAAGACTTTGAAGGGTTAAGTGAAAGTTTAATAAATACACATTAATTAACTGATTGATAAAGGACTGTTTCTTTGATCTGATTTAAGTAATTATGTTAAAGGACTTTGTTAAAAAAAAAATTAGTAGCTTTTCTGGTCAAGGTTACAACCAAAAAAATCTCTGGGTAAGGAGAAATGTGCCCTTTATCTACCCTCTTAAGGTACACTGGTAGGATTAAGTTAGGAAAAATAAAAAGAAATGATTTGGGCTCTTTAAGTGATTTAAAGGAATAAAAGCCATGGGGAGCTGGGAGTACCACTATAAATTTGTGAACATGAGCTAACTAAAAACAGTGAACCTTTGGGAAAAATGAAATTTAAATACTGCCATTTATAATAATAAATCAAGAATTTATTTGGTTGAAAATTTTGTTTTATGATAACACTATATAATTGTGGTTTATTATAGTATTTAATCTATTTTCTCTATATAGAAAAGGCGATAATAAATAATAACACTCACCTCCCAGAACTGGAAGAATGAAATGATTCTAAAATGGTTAGCATAGTGAGTACTGTATAAATGCCAACTACTGTTACTGGGTTTTGGACTAAAATAACATCAACATTAGTAATATGAATGATTTTCTAGGAAGGATAAGTTAAGGTTTTATACAACTGCATAGATGACCCATAATATTCTTTAGGCTTCTAGTTTTTCTTGCATTGTGGAATTTGGGAGAATATCAGACATATGATTAGAAATGTGAATTTTCTTTTAATTAGGAGGATAATCTTTTAATTATATAGTGTTATATGAAAAATAAATAAATTATTGTGAAATACTATTAGAAAAGCCACTTTCCTATTGTGTTATTAAAACAAATGTTATAAAGTCTCTGGAAAACTGTAATAATGAAGTGTCTTATGCCTTAACATATAGAATTCTTATAATTAATGAAAGGTTTGAGGACCTCCCCACCCCCAACCAGAGTTGTGATCTAAAATTTGTAACTGTGCTTGGGTAAAGGTATACTATCTTGTCAAAAAAATGGAGGGAAGTCTAAAATAGTGTGAATACAGTTATCTCTTCCACATTACAGGAAAAATGTGCATATGATTTTTTGGCCATCCCTTCATATCAGAGAAGTTGTCTAAAAGTCTGAATTATTATGGTATGAAACAATAAAATATGCTGAAATTATATAATACCACACATATATTATATGCATTTCTGAATTTCTAAACTGTTTCCATATCATCTATAAAACTTCCAAAATATTCCCATTTAATTTCTTATGCTGACTGAGATATGTTGAAACTGAGATGAGGAAAGTTGCCATGTAGAAGACTAAACTGATGGCATTTGGCTAAAATAAGTTTTGTCTCCTATGAACTGGTCTGCTAAGAGATAGCAAGATTGTTTAAAAACTATTAAATATTCATTGGGTTATATTTTCCTCTAAACTAGCCTCTTAAAGGGAAACACTTCAGTCTTACTATTTATAACTACTTTATGATTTAAGTCAGCAAGTGCCTCAAGTAATGACTGAGAAGTCATAATCTAAGCATTAATACTACAGAAAACAGGCCTCTGAAATTCTTTAATCTTTAAGAATTAGAAAAAAAACCCAATGTGGTAAGCACTATGTAAATGAACTGTTATTACTTCTTTAATTGACTTTAACTCCATATTGGATAGTTCTATAGTGAGTTTTAGATATCATTGGAAATGATTAATAAAATACCAAAAGAGATGAGTGATTTTCTCTGCAAGTTAATTTAAAATGCATTCCACTGAATTATTGCCATCTGACTAGTAATAGGGTTCATGTTTTAATACATGATACTGGGCATGCAAATTTTCTCTTGTATTATGAAAGCTGATAAAAACTGTTAAGACAAGTTATTTTCCTTTTGCTTTTAATCTGAATGTTGTTAGATTATAAATGTATGTTACATTATAATTTGTTTGAAACATAATATTATTATGTTTGAAAACTGCTAATGTTTAATAAGGTATTTTAAATGAGAAATTACTAATAACAACTCACTGTTGGGAGGAGAGATAGCCACATCCTCTTCGATCTTTCTCTGTGAGGGATAAGATCTCGCCAGCTCTGCTGACAGCATGTTATGAAACTGTAGTGCTGCAGTTTAAGGAACTAGGACCTCTCCCAGTCAAAGTCAAGAAATTTACAAGTTAACCTTTAAATAATAAGTGACTTTCATTTAAGAACATTTGGAAAAACCATGAAATTGTATCTGTTAACAGTTAGTATGTAGCAAAGCTACATATCTGAACTATTCACTGCAAGTGTGAACTGTTGTTTACTGTATATGCGTACAAGTACAGGACTTAATTATTCTTACATTAAAAATCAATAGAATGTCCTGATACTAAGATATGAGAAAAATAACAATAACCTAGCCCTAACGTGTAATTAGTGAAATTTTGCTGTTTGAGAAGTTTCCTGGGATTTTAACTTTCTGCTATTCTAAGTTTTGATTTCAGGTACCTCTAATGAGGGCACCTACGTGGCATAGTGGATAGAGTGCTGGGCTTGAAGTCAGAAAAAACTCATCTTCCTGAGTTCAAATTTGGCCTCAAACACAATACTAGCTGTGTGACCCTAGGTCAGTCACAACCGTATTTGCCTCAGTTTCCTCATCTGTAAAATAAACTGGAGAAGGAAACGGCAACCCCCCCCCCCAGTATCTTTGCCAAGAAAACCCCTAATGGGGACATGAAGAGGTAGACATGACTGAAACAAACAAGTGTCCAATACCTCTCAAAAGGCCACTTATGTCCATCATTCATTAGAAATGTCATGTGCTCCTACAGTTAGAGGACAGTTACAGGTGAATATCTATCTCTGGAAAACTCAAGAGAACAACCTTTTGAAGGTGAAGGTAGGAGTCTCGACTTAGTTTCCTCATCTTGGTACACAAGACATTTTCCCATTTAGGTATATCTGAGCTTGGCTATGATACCTAGTGGCTCATGGTGACCCTTTCTGTGTGGATTGGCTGTTGACTAAGACCTATATCTGAAATAAAATAAACTAAGGAATAGTAGTGATACTGCTTTGTATCTCCCTTTTTCCTCACATAGCAAATTCCATTGATAAAGGCAAGTTTATAACGATGTTTTCAAACCCTATGGGTGACTTTTGACTGAATAATATGCTAGTATAGTACTACTATAACGAGGAATCAAATTTATATTGTCACTTGAATTATAAATAATAGAGACCATTTGATAGGGTATTTAATTTACAGGACATTGATACTACAACATCCTTTCATTATATTAATATGATCATAATATCCTCCTGAGGAGGTAATGAATGGGTGATTCAGATTTAGATAAAGATAAATTAAGATGAATATAAAATTTTTTTGAAGTTTTTGAAATTAAATGGAGCACACTTTTTTTGAGGTGATTATATTTGATGATAATGATATTTGACTTTCATGGAACATACGTTATTTTCCGTTAGGATGTAAATTCCCTGAAGTTTTAAGTGTGGGTTCCTGATTTGATGTCCTGATTTGATTCACCATCTCAACTAGTTACTAAATTGCATTAGAATCTATTTTGTAAAAAGGTTATAGTAGAAAACATTTAGAAATTTTTGTTAAGTAACCAGCCTTTCTATCAAGGTTCACCTTCAGAGCTTTCATCAACTAAGACCTAATCTAGAATGAGATTGTGAGACATTGTTTCCAAGACCACACATATATCTGAGACATCTGAAACTAAATTGGAGATTAAATGTACTAGGGTACAGAGGATACAAAGACACTTGATCATTGTATCGTTACCTTGAGAACAGGTAAATTCCACCTTTCCCATGTGCCATTCTCCCTGTAAAGCCACAGGGGTCTGCCACCAAGGGATTTTTGTCAGTGCTATGAACCCTATTCCTGTCTAACCATCACAACATGCAGATGTAGAAGGCATGAGAAACAACATCTTTTGCTGGGTCATTTGTAACAGTCGATTGAGACCAGTAACAATCAAACTTCTCATGGCCAGCCTTGTATAAAATGCTGAACTCTGTAATTATTGCTTTCCATTGCCCCGTTACTAATAGAATTCTAATAGATGCTGAACATGCCTGATTACATTAATTTGGTCTACAGATGATAATTCAGTGGACATTTGCCTCCACAGAATCAGAGGAAGGAAATGTAAAATTGCAAATTGATACTTCACTCTATTCTATATTAATTATTGAGACTTAGGAATTAGTTTTCTTTAAAGGAAAGTTTGACTATTTAATATTAGAAGGTATGATGTCTTTGTTAAGAGTTAACTTTCCTATTTCTCTGGGTTACAGCCTAGACTCATGGTCATAAGATGCTCTGCTTGGCCATAATCCTAGTAGGGGACCACTCTGACTTTCCAGAGAATGTTGACAAACTCTGTGTTTTCCCCTTACCATGGACACCCTTTTTGCAAATCAGTATGATTATGCCAAACGTAAATCTTCCTTAACGCATTATTATTCCACACCTCTATTATAGACCAATCACAATTCTAGTTGTAACTAATTGTTCTGTCTGCTGTAATGTGTCTCTAGTCAATACTGGACCATAGATTTCTATTAATGGCAACTGCTGACCTCGCCATCAAAAAGATGATGCTTGGAACTTTTGTGCTTCAATTTCTCTTTATTGCAAATTTTTATTTCAACAAGATACAAAAAAATATAACTAATTAATTTTGATCACCCTCATTTTCCCCATATGATTCCATTTTTAAGCATCAGTAAAGATGGTCAGATCAACTTCAATAAATACTTATTGAGCACATACTCTGAGGCAGGTCTCTTCCTACTCTAAACCCTAAGTATTCAGACAAGCTACCTTTAAATAGAAATATAAGCTGTTCATTTCTCAGAAATAGAGCACTTGTGCCCATCCTCTCCCTCTACTCCCTCACCAAGTTTAAGGTTTCTTAAGACCACCTAAAACAAGAAAACATGTGTGTGAAAACATAGGATGAGTTGTTAAATGGTAATTGGATAACCAAAAAACAAAAACCTTTATTATCTATGAAATGTAATAAAGTTTCTATTACTTCAGATATCAAAGACTCACTGTTACTCAAAATTTTGTTTACCCTGATAGATAAGAAAATTTGAACATTAGGGATTTATTCTATTTTCCCCAGATGCTCCCCCCCCCTTTTTTTTTACCAAAGTAAAATATAAAGACCAAAATATTTCTGGAAAAAATGCATTAATTTATCAGGGCAACGATGACAATTACACAATAGTACTGTGGAATGGCAAGGAACAAGGTATTAGCTCAGTAGCCCATTGCACTTTGAAAACATTCATTTTTGACATTACAAAGTACCTTGGTTTAATAGGGGAGGCTCAACTACAAAATTTAAATGAAACTCTCAAGATCAGAAACTAAGGCACCAGCAATAGGCTTTAGTATTCCAAGTCATCTCCATATTCTTACTCTCCAATAAATTCTAGACCCATTAAACCACCACACTGCTTATTTTCATAGCCAAATAGCCATTTAATAATAACTAGAGGCAACTATGGAATTTATTGTATTGTTTCCATTCATTTAGTGGGACCAGTAAAGACTAAGCCAGCAATTTTAATTCTAGATCTCATCTTGAAAATATTCAATATGGTGTCAAGAATCAGATATATTTTTTGACTATTCAAATAATGTAGGTAACCATCAAGTAAATGGGGAAAAGGTATGGCATAGAAGAGTACATTTTTTTAAACCCACAAACTCTTAAGGAACCTCAAATGTTTCATGGCAACTTAGATGAAAGTCTGGAGACCTCAGTTCTAGTTAGTTGTTACCCTGGATACAGCATTTAATCTCTCTGGACAGCAACCTCCTTATCTTAAAACACGGATTAAATGGATGGCACAATCCAAACTCCAATCCAACTCCAATTTGATTAAAAAATCAAACCTAAGCAATTCAGTTGAGATACTGGGCTAATTACATACAACTTAAGAGTTGGGGATTCAGTTTTCTTCTGCTGAGGAAAAAGTTCCTCAGACAAGCAAAGAATTGTGTTTCACTCTCGTTTATTTATAAGGCAGAATTAAAAAACTCTCACTCAATTTAATGCTTACATTCTTTTTCCACTTTTATAGCAAACTGTGCTAACAGGTGCCTAGAGAGGAAGACACTACTTAGTAAAGATACCATCCAATAAAGTTGTCAATACCTTTCACTTTTTAAATACAGAAGGGTAAATAAATAACCTCCTATACAAAGTGATCCAATGGGAAAAAAGATTGGATTTGGAGTCAGAGAACTTCAAATCCTATCTCCATCACTTACAATCTGTGTAGACCTTATGCAGGTCATTTAACCTTTTTTGGGGGGAAGTACCTTTCAAAGTTTCCTCATGTGTGAGAAAAAGTAGATGTTCATTTAAAGTCTCTTTCAGTTGTAAGTCTGCTATAGGGTTCATTCCTCCTGGTAATTTTCTTCCAAATTAACACTAAAATAAGTGATACAGTTAAGTAAAATTGGCAAGTTCAGCAAAAGGAACACACGTATACATATATAATATGTATATATTTAAATCCTCAGTTTAATCTCTGACTTTATCATTCACTTATGCCAACCTCAGGCATGTAAAGCTAAATTCTGGGCAGAGGGCGATGTCTTGGGTATCTAGGCACAAATAGAAATTAAGCTGGGAATGCTTTATCAAAGATTTAGCAACCCAATTATCTTGTAACAGAGACTATACAGAAATATTGGTTTTGGACATCCAACTTTCTGCAAGAAGCCTTTGCTAGTTCTCCTTAATGCTAGAGCATTCCTTCTTTGATTACCTTCAATTTGTCCTGTTTAGGTCTTGTTTGAACCTCGCTGTTTAAATGCTGTCTTACCCCTAAGATTGTGAGCCCTCTAAGGTCAGGAACTGTTTCCTGTTTTTGCCTTTCTTTGTATCCCCGGCATCTGGCACAGTATTCAGCACATAGTAGGCACTTAGTAAATGCTTGTGGATTTGGACATGTTTAGACTCTTCCATTTACAGCATGTAAAAAAGGAAAAAGTGAACATGACATCTATTTTAAATGTTGAGTGCAAAGGCATCCAATGACAGAAATGACTAGGACCTTAAATTTAACGAAGACTTTCATTCATAAGAATTTTCTATTATATTAGAGAGTCTCAGAAATCCGAGAAACATTTTCACAAAGTCATCCACCTTACATGTGACTTGACTTCTAATTTTTTCTTTTAAAATTAAAAATCTCAATCTATCATACTCCTACCTACATATATATATGTGTGTATATATATAAATATATATATACACACATATATACATAAACATATAGGGAGTATTTAAAATATTTCAGAGATGACAGGAAAAAGTCTGTTTGGATTCCCTTCCCTGAATCGAGAATCTGTCCCTGCATTGATAACTAGCATAAACAGACAATGCTGCTGCATTTCCAGTACTGGTTAGAAAGCACTCACTGGAGAGCAGTAAGCGGAAGAGAAAAGCTCAAACTGCCCAAGATAAAAAGTACACAACCACGGTCCTCCACTCTACCAGAATCCTAAAGGGAAAGAGCCTCTAGCAGAGTCCATAATTGGACTATTTCTTCTACGGGTAAAACCCGCAGGGGGATTTCCCCCCGGGTAGAACCCATTCTGGGACAGCTCCATTCTCCTAGGCGCCCCAGGACTGGAGAGGGGATGCTGCGGCAGCAGCACAGCCAGCCAGGGCGGGAGGCCCAGCCCCCGCCCCTCTCCCCGGCTCACCCAACAGGAGGCCGAGCTGAAAGGGGTCGGTGGGGACAGCTCCTCCGACCAGCAACAAAGGCCCCTTCAGTCCGCAGGCGAAACTCCCACAACAAAGGCCCCCGAGACGGCGGGCGAGGACCGGGCCGGGGGGCGGGCCGGATAGGGCCGGGAAGGGGGGGCCTGGAGGCGCCCGTGACCGAGGGGGCGGAGGCCCGGGAGGGAGGGAAACCGAAACGGGGGGCGCGGTAATCCCAGGAGCACAATAAGAGCAGCGCTCCAGCGGTGGCGGGAGAGAAGGCGGCGGCGGAAGCATCCCGCTCCGTCCTCCCCGGCTCCCCCCATCCCTATGCCGAGACAAGGCGGAGAGCGTTCCTCAGCAGCCGTCCGAATCCCTCCGAATCCCTCCCGCCTGGCCCGCCGCGCACTCCCGAACCCATGGGGGGAGGGAGCGGGGACGTTTTCCGCCTGGACCACAACCCCCTTCCCCCCGCGGGCACCAGCGAACGGCCTCCGGCCGTGGCTGCCCCCGCCGCCGCACAAAGGCGCCCTCCCCGCAGCTTCGCCCCCGCCTCATCTTCCCCCCTCGCCGAGGCAGCGGCCACGGCGATTCCCGGGCAGCGCGGATCGCTCCGAGCCCGCCTCTCGCTCACCCGCTTCCCCACCAGCCCGGGGGGTGGGCGGGGAGAAGGGGGAGGGGGCCCTCGGGGCGCTCTCACCTGACACAGCTGCTGGCAGTACTCGGTGGCTGCCTCCACGGCCGTCCCGCGGCTCTCCCGCAGCTGCCGCTCCAGCTCCTGGAGCCGCTCGCCGAGGCGCTGCAGCTCCGCGGCGCAGCCCCCGCCGCCTCGGCTGAGGCTCTCCTGGTCGGCCTCCTCGTCCGCCATCTTCACACCCCGCTCCGTCGCGTACGCACCTGGGTCACGTGATAACACAATGCCACGTTCGGTGGGGTCACGTGCCGGGCGCGCTTGCTCGCCGCTGAGCACGTACGCTGTCAGGAAGGAGGAGGGGGAGCCGCGGGGGAGCCGGGAGGTGAAGAGAAGGGGAAAAGGGAAAGGGCGGGGGAGGAGGCGGAGGATGGCGGTTGACTTACCCGGCGCTCCGCTAGCGGTTGGGGCCCGAGGGCCCGAATGGGGCGGGGCCGAGCTCGGCCTGGCGCGCGCCTCGCCTCCACCACGTGATCGCCCCTAGGGGGAAGGAGGCAGCCTCGCCAGCTCCACGAGCTAGGCTTCGCTTTCTTTTCCTCCCGAAGGCCCGGCCCGCCACTGAGGTCCGATAGGGCTTCTGTTTAACGACGTGCAGGCCAGAAGTCGGGCAAGAAAAAGAGAGTGAAAAAGCCGCTAGGCGACACCCAAGGGTGGGAGCCCCGTGGTGCCCAAGTCAAAATGGGCCCCTCACAGGAGTGCAAGTGTAGAGCTGGCAGGACCCTTGGAAGCCACCTAGCCTAAGCCTCCCATTTTACAGGGGAAGGAACTGAGGCCCAGACAGGTTAAATGACTTGCCCATGTCAGACAGTGCCACCACACGTGGTTCTGAGAAAGGAGGTGAAGTAACTACTTGGAATAAAAATTCCAGGTGCTGTCCCACGTCTTCAGGTGTGTAAATGTTTAACAACTGGCCCTCTGTATCTTGGAAACACTTTTAAGTTTAATCTGCATAACTAATTTTTTCTATTACTTTTCTAAGCCTCGAGATATTTTACAAAACAATAAATGGAACTCCGATTTATAGCATTGGAATACTCAGAGGTATATAAATGCTCACACTGATAACTTAATCGACTCTCAGGAACAGGTTCGAGTTGGCTGGGGCTCATTGTCTCTGTTGCCTTCTGAAAACACACGCAATATCCTTTCAAAACACACTGCTCCCAAATACAAAGGGCATGATCCCAGTTCAGTATCTAGCCAGGGATGGGGAACATTCAGTGTAGAGGCTACATGTGACCCTCTAGGTCCTTAAGTGCAGCCCTTTGACTTAGTCCAAACTTCACAGAACAAATTCCCTTAATACAAGGATTTGTTCTGTAACACTTGGATTCAGTCAAAAGAATGAAACTAAGGACCTAGAAGGCCACATGTGGCCTCCACCCCACAGGTTCCCCACCCCAATAGAAAAAGGAAGAAGGAAACCAAGCTAAAAGGAATAAACTAGGCAAAACTAAGTAAATGGTAGACTCAAACTTGTATCCCCAAAATCACAAAAGGGTTGACAAAAAAAAATTCAGAAGATGAGATTCTGGAGCTCAGAAAGGCAACTGACTTGAGAAAACATAAAAACCTTCCCAGAATAGTGAGAGGTAGTAAATCTTTTCTTGATCATTTTAAGAAATAATAATTATAGTGTACTCTGCTATAACCTGTAAATTTCATAAAGTTGCACAAAATTGATCTTGCTATTCAAAATAGATTATAAAAGAATCTCTTGGATATAAAGAAATTTTAAGAAAATTCATTAACAAAGGCACTCTTATAGGATCAAACAGTGAAAAGAATGGAATTATGAAGAAGGTAAAGAAATATGGAGAAGGAAATAGAAATATTAACAGCATTGCTTCCCAACAATATTCTGTATTTTTACAAAGCAATATTCCAAAAACTTTGATTCATAATCCTACTGTTTGAATTATGATAAACTAATTTAATTGTCACAGTTATCAGATAATAAGAAAGCAAGTGTCTACAATCCAGGGAAACCACAGAAAAGTTGTAGTGTATTGGATCCAATACAATGTGAGACAACATGAGTTCTAAAATGACCTTGGGCAAGTCAATTCACCTCTAGACTTCAATTTCATTTGCCAAATGATTCATTAGCAAAATGTTTGATCAGGATATCTAGAAAAAGTCTTTTATGTGCATTTTCCAAATGCCAACCATTCAACACATATCTAAAATAAAACTTAGTTGCATTGCTTTGCCTGGAACCTAAGAAGTTTCTGATAGCTGTCAGAAGTGTTCAAAATCAGTAACACCCTGGATTAACTACTGTTATTTCAAACAACTTGAGAATTATAGGACAGTATGATTAGGTACTGAAGAAAAGTCACCAATTTACTGTATAGACCGAAGATACAACTAAACCATTTCTGGGAACAAAGTACAGGCTTAATACAGGCTAAACATCAATTACCTGCAGAATAATGAAATATGTTTAACATATCATAAATAGATGTCACTAACAACACTACAAATTCTAATTCTAATTCAAGCAAATGGCTTGGTAGGGAATATAAGTGTAGAGCAAAAATTATGGTGCCTCTTTAGAAATTCAAAAGTTAGAAATTACTGATACGGCTAATAAACTTTGTCAGCAGTTCTGCTTCCTAACCAAAATAAGTTCTTCCAAATTGTTTCATCTGTCTAGAGATCTAGTGACAAATGTAAGCCATATGTATCTATAAACCAAAGGCTCAAGAGAGTATTTGGAGTGATGATTCACATTTATGCTTTAAATCAGTGATATATAGAGAGATAGTGTAGTGCTATATAGTGGCTGAAGTGGTGGACTTATGATCAGAAGATGAGTTCCAATCTTGCCTCTAACACCTACTAACTGAGCAAGTCATGTAACCTTTTGAATTTCCTTATCTGTAAAATTACAGAATTGGACTATGTGCATTCTAAGGTCCCTTCCAATTCTAAATCAATGATCTTTTGGCCTACAATAAGAAATCACTACATCTAAGGAATCTCTCTTCTTATTTTCACCAGGGTTTCAACAGACTTCTCTTAGCAAACTGAATATAAGTCTGGTGGACATCCAAAGGATTTAATGATAACTTCCTTTCATAAAGAGCTTTATATAGAATATCTCATTTGATCCCTAAAACAACATTTAGGTAGGTAGTACAAGTAATATTGTTTTCATTTTAAAGATGAAGAAAATGGGTCTCAAATGAGGCAAAGCGACTTTTTAAGGTCATTTACCTAGTAAATGTTAATCTGATCTAACTTAAGTTTTCTGACTCCAAATGCAGCAATCTTTCTACTGCTTTTAAAAAATTTGCCAACCATGTACTAACTCCTCTGCTATCCCATATAATTAAGAACACACTAGGGTAAGGGGAAAAATGAGATGAAACTTTCAATCAGATCAACCAAATAAACTTGGATGAAGAGTGTGACTAAGCATTCCAACCAGAGGTCCACAAGATGCAGAGGATTTTCTAATTAGATGGGAACTCATTGAAACCATTATGGTACACCTTAACCTACAGAAAAAATTTAGGAGGAAATGGTGAAAAGTGGGAAAAACACTGATTTGAAGTCAGGCTTTCAGAAGTTGAAGTGATTTGTCCAATGTCATTAAGACCCCTTCGCTTTAAATCTATGACCAACCCCATGACTTTGTAATTGAATTATCTAATCTTTTATTTAATAATCATATGAAACAGATCTCCATCCACAATAAAGGTGAATAATAATCAGGTATGCTGCACCTGTCACACTCGTGCCCCAAATGAGACCCTGTTGTTTAATATCAAATTATCAATAAACACAGGCACATACCTACCTATTGGTCATGATCCTCAAGAATGTCTAGATGTCTTTCCACGGATGGTATCCATCACCGACTCTACCGAGCAGAAGGAAACACTGAGGCTTCTCCATCAATTCTAAAGTTATCCATTGAATTAATTAGGAGAGCTAAAGGTGTGGCGGTAGGGGATGGGTAAGGAGAAAAGGAGAAAGCAAGCTCTTGCACCTCGGACAGCGCCTGCTTTCCCAAGTGCAAGAGGGGTTGATTCCAGGAATTTTCCTCTCGCCCTTTATTACGTAGGGAGAGGAACGGGTTCAAATAAAGGGGCAGGAAAGTAGCTCAATCTGAATGTTAGCTTGCCAAAGAAGGCCCTATGGCTTGGCGAGGTGCCTTGAAAGCTGCAAGTACGAAGTTTCCAGATACAATGCAGCGCGGAAAGACGATGATAACAAACGGCCTGCGAAGAAAGCTCCAGCTCAAGCTAAAATAGGACCAGATAATTCTTCCGCACCCAGCAATAGGCTGCAGAAGAACCCTGCTGCTCCCAGGACAGCAGGCGGGTTTAAGGAGAGGGGTGGAGTGGGATTCTAATATTATTCCGGGAGGATGGGGCAGGAAGGAGATAGAGCTCCTTTGCCAGCTGCCCCGAGTGTGGGTAACAAGTGTCAGAGAGGCATGGGCATATTGTTCCAAAATTCGCTGGCCTTTCCATTCCTGGGCCCTTAGCGTCCCTCCACCAGCAAGTAAAGCCGAAAGCTCCAGGTTAGGAGGATTACCAGATAGCTGTCTGTCCCTCCCGCGGTTGTCTCGGAGTCCCCGCAGCACCACCGGCTCTAGAATTGCGGGCCTGAGTGGGCCTCGCCCAGCAGCTCGCAGCATCCGCGGCTCTAGCAGAGGCCCACGCACCCAGGATGCAGATGTCGGTACAAAGCACCGATTGCCGAGCATTCTTTGCTCATCGCAATCTCGTTCCAATAAAGCTTCTTTCCTAAAACCTGGAATCGAATCCGAAAGCCGTAATGAGAGCCTGACTGTGGATCAAACGAAGGTTTCCTCGGCCCCCAGTCTCAGGATCTGGTCTTGGCTCCAGGCAGAGTGAGAGCAGCTGGGGCAGATAGCGTTCCAAAGCTGGCCCAGTTGCAAGGTGGGACCGAGGCACCTCAGCTATCTTATCTTCTTGGGGAGGCATGATAGGGCAAGACGATTTAAATCCTTGTGACACCACCTGTCCCTTTCTAGTGACAGTAGTGTTCTGGAGTCCTGAAGAGGGCCACCAAAGAGATTAAGAAACCAGTGTTTTGCCCACCTGATCAAAGAGGGAGGCACATGTTGAGTGAAGCTCTTGGAACTGGTTTTTATAGCAAAGAAACTCTGTACTATACTTTCCTGTGAGAGGAAACTAAGAGGAAGAGAAAACTAAGAGGAAAAGGAAAAGGTGATACATAAAATGTCAAATAGGTAAAAGTTGTATGGCCTTTTCCCTCTCATCAACAGAAATGTCTTGTTGTATATTCAAGTGGTACTAGAGAATTTTGAAAAGTTCCTAATTTCTAGAGGCTAAACTTGAGTCGTTAAGTTCTCTGAGCAGAATCCATAGCATATATATAAATATAAATATAAATATATATATATATATATATATATATATCAGAAAATTGGATGAAGTGTTGTCATTCATTGCCGCTTAGCCTCAAGGAAAATAAGTTTGTTTCAGTTTCCATTTGATAATCATCATGCAAAAGCAAATATTGGCAAGAACAATTAGAAGCCAAGAGTAACAGTACTTTCAGAGAAACTCTATTGAATAGAATCTCAATTTCTAAGCCCGATTACCTAAGTTTCTGAATTATCCAAAGTGATAATAGTTCTAGGAAAAGAAAGACATAGGAATGTGAACACTACATTGTTCTCCAAGAATCATAGAGTTGGTTCTCTATTTCTTATAAATTTGTTTTCCTCTTTCTCTTCTTTATTCTCTTTTTCTTCTTTCTTTTAATAATATGACAATTGAAATCGTGTCACCTTTATACTTCACCTTACCAATAATTTAACCCAATAAGCACTTATTAAGCACCCACTATTTGCTAGGATCATACTAGGTACAGCTGATACAAAAACAAAAATGAATCAGTCCCTCGAGGAACTAATATTCTAGCAGGGAAAATAACATGTACAAATACACTTAAGTATAACATTTATTCAAAATAAATACAATATTTTTTTGTGGGATGAAGAATTAGCAACCAGGGGAATCAGGAAAGGACTTATGAAGGTGGCATTTAAGATGACCTTTAAAGAAAACTAGGGATTCTAAAGGGTGAAGATTAGAAGGGAGTGTTTTCTAGAAAAGGAGGACAGCATGTGCAAAGATAGGGATTAGAGCTGGGATGGCCAGTTTCAGGAACAGTAAAATAGGCCAGTTTGGCTGGAACTTGAATGCTCCACAATGCACAAAATATGATAAACCCAAAAGGTAGGCTGGAATCTGATTATATAATGCTAAATTTAAAAATAATTTGACAGTTATAACAATATGTAATATATATTTATATATAATTAGTATGTATTATATGTAATTAACATATATAATTATATGATTAATATATAATAAATATAATGCTAAAGTTAAATGCTAAACTGGTATTTTATTCTAGAAGCAACAGGGAGTCATCGGTATCTGCTGAGAAGGGAAATATGATTAAAACAACACTTGAAACAAATAAGTTTTGGCAGATATGAAGAATCCATATGAGGAATATGGATTGCAAGGGAAGAGAATGGAGACACTTGGGAATTAGGAAGTCATTGAAGAGTCTAGTTGAGAGATGTTGAGGGCCTGAACTAGAGTGGTAGCTGTGTGAGTGGGGAAAAGGGGATAGATACGAGGAATATTGTAAAGACAGAATTGATAAGACGTAGCAACTGATCAGATATATGGATGAGTTGAGGGAGAGTTACAAATGGAACATGACTTTCAGGTTTTGAAACTGGATAACTGCAAGAATAATAGGTATTCTCAACAGAAAGAAGGTCAGGTTTGGGGAGGAAAGATGAGTTCCATTTTGGAGTTTGAGTTTGAGATGTTTGTAGGCCATTCAATGGAAACTGTCCAAGATATTGTAGGAGATGTGCAACTGGAACTCATTACCTTTAAGAAAAAAAATGTTTTTAACGTGTGTTCTCAAAATTCAAATCAAAGTATGAATATGGGGGGAGGAATTAGGATAAGGGAAAGGAAGAGGAACTCTGGCTTTACAGTAAGGTATTTCTATTTTATTAAGGCTTCCATTTATAAAATGTCTTTCAAGTAATACCTTCTTCCTTTGATTTGGGGGGAAGCCTGCAAAATGAGTAGATTTCTTGTATTTTTAATATATTTGTTTTTTGCTCAGTGAGGATGTAATGAGCCAAAGAGGGAGATAGAGAAAGACTCACTTCTTATTTGGAACAAGAAAACTCTTTATGTCTCTATGTAATTTCTATTCCATTGGAGGATTTCCTTCTTTGTTACCCTCTGTCTCTGCTTCATGTGCTAACAGTAACAATGTTTATAAGCACTCAATTGTCTACAACCTTGTGCATCATTTAGAAAGTAAGAATTCTATCTCTGGAAAGCACTAAGTGATCCAACCCAGCAGGAGAGACATGCTAAAAGAAAAACCATTGGATTTATGTTTTTTTTCCTGTCCAATGCCTAAACTCTTAGAACTTTGAATGAATTGAATATTTTGAAATCAATTAAATGTTGCTTAAAAAAGGACTAGTAAAACCTTGAAGACAAAAGAAAAACAATTCACTACAAACCCCTATAAATGATCAATGTAGTGTTAGCTACTTTTCATAGAATTGCCTGTTTCAGGTAACAAGATTGATCCTGATTGGAAGGTCAGTTTCTGACATATTCAACCATGTAAAATATTTTGAATATTTTATGTGTTTGCCATTACTTTTATGGAGATTTAATGGTTAAGCAAAAGGGTAACAATTACTCACAGGAACACAGATTTAGATACAAAAAAGACCTTAGCAAGGGTTCTTAACTGTAGGTCAGGAAATTTGTTTAGAAAATTATTTCGGGCGGAGTAGAAAGACTCACCTATGCTAGCTCCGAACCCACAGCCCATAGATTTCCTCTAAAAAGAACTCCCAACAAATTCTGGAACAGTGGAAGCTGCACAGCAACACAGTGAAGGAGATTTCCGTTGTAGAGAGCCCTGAAAAACCGATTCCAAAGGTCCATCGCGCCCTGGATGGGAGCGGAGCCCTGTCCTGCCCTGTCCTGCCCTGCCCTGGCTGCGAGGCACTGAGAGGTGCAAGCAGATCTCAGCAGACTTCAGGGATGGAATCTCCAGCAGCTGCAAAGGTTCCCTACACCCACAGACTCACAGCTCAGTGAGAGAGACGGGCTGAGAGGGCAGCGGGGTGTCTCTGGGACTCAGGCCCCCTGGGGAGGCAGTGGCAGAGGCAGCGGCAGAGGCTGCAGGTGGCCGGAGGCTCCCAGAGCAGGCTGGAGCTTTGCAGGAGCTCCATTACAGAAGGTCTCTGCATAAACCCCCTGAGGGAACTGAGCCTGGGAGGT
>CM053770.1:365152888-365193573 GCA_028658325.1 Potorous gilbertii | reverse complement strand
GATGATGTCTAGGCTCTTTTTTTGATCATGGCTTTCAGGTAGTCCCATAATTTTAAAATTGTCTCTCCTGGATCTATTTTTCCAGGTCAGTTGTTTTTCCAGTGTGATATTTCACATTATCTTCCATTTTATCATTCTTTTGGTTTTGTTTTGTAATTTCTTGGTTTCTCATAAAGTCATTAGCCTCCATCTGTTCCATTCTAATTTTGAGAGAACTATTTTCTTCAGTGAGCTTTTGCACATCTTTTTCCATTTGGCTAATTCTGCTTTTGAAAGCATTCTTCTCCTCATTGGCTTTTTGAACCTCTTTTGCCAATTGAGTTAGCCTATTTTTCAAGGTGTTATGTTCTTTAGCATTTTTGGGGTCTCCTTTAGCAAGGTATTAGCCCATTTTTCATGCTTTTCTTGCATCTCTCACATTTCTCTTACCAGTTTTTCCTCCACCTGTCTAACTTGATTTTCAAAATCCTTTATGAGCTCTTCCATAGCCTGAGCCCACTGGGTATTTATTTCAGATGTTTGGGATACAGAGGCCTTGACTTCTATGTGTTTACCTGTTGGCAAACATTGTTCTTCCTCATCAGAAAGGATAGGAGGAAACATCTGATCACCAAGAGAGTAACCTTCTATGGTCTTATTTTTTTCCCTTTTCTGGGCATTTTCTCAGCCAGTTACTTAACTTCTGAAATTCTTCTGCACCCCACCTCACCTCTAGACCTGCCCAGCTAGTGGTTGGGGTGTGAGATTCAAATGCTGCTCCCCAGCCTCAGGGCTTTCAGCGCAGGCCAGCTGCTATTCAGGGTAAGATTAAATTCAGGTTCTCAGGTTGGGGCAGGGCCACCTCCCAGGCTCAGTTCCCTCAGGGGGTTTATGTGGAGACCTTCAGTAATGTATCTGAGCTCCTGCCTGCTTTGGGAGCTCCTGGCTGCTGCTTCCCCCTACTGCTGCCTCCTGAGGGGGCCTGAGTTATGGAGACACCCCACTCCTCTCTCGGCTGGCCAGATAGGGTCTCTCACTGACCTGTAGTGCCTGTGGGTGTAGTGACCTTCATGGCCACCAGAGATTCTGTCCCTGAAGCCTGTTCTGATCTGCTCCTCTTGGGGCTATGCAGCCAGGGCAGGGCTGGGCTCTGCTCTGCGTCTGGTGCGTGATGGACCTTTGGTGTTGGTTTTTCAGGGCTCTCTGGAACAGAAATCTCCTCCACTCTGTTGCTGTGTGGCTTCCACTGCTCCAGAATTTGTTGGGAGTTCCTTTTTACAGGTAATTTATAAGCTGTGGGTTCGGAGCTAGCATATGTGAATCTTTCTATTCTGCCATCTTGGCTCCTCCCCCGTCATGGCTGCAGGTTATATACCTAATTCTGATGTAGAGGACAAAAGTTGCAGAAATTCTATCAAGAAATCTAAAACTCTTCAAATTAAATTAATATGCAAGTTGATCCTTGGTGATGAGATTTGGCGAGGTTGATGAAAATGTTGACTCAGAAATAAAAATGAGAGAGGCACCAAACTTGTATCCATTCCAGAGGCCTTTTACGTATATCATGAATACTTTCTTTGACAAAAGATTTGGAAGTTACAGGACATGGTAAGCACTGAAGCATATCACCAAAAATGAAGTTGATTATATTTGAGCTGACAGGAAAAGACTTGATATAGGTTCAAAATCTCCTCACCCTCCTTTCACTGGAACTAAGTCAAGACAAATTGACAAGCATTTATTAAGTACTTACAAGGTGTCAGGCACTGTGCTAAGTGCTGAGAATAGAAATAAGAGCAGAAAGAAAGACAGACATTGCCCTCTAGGAACTTATATTACAATGGAAGAAGATGATATATAAAAGAAATTGAAAAGAGTGTGGTCAGGTAGAGGAAATGAAGGTACCCAGTGAAGGGGCATTGTAGAGAGAGTCTAGGGGAGTCAGTACAGCCTGGAGAGGAATGAAGGTATGACTAGGCTGGGCTTCATTCTTAAAATGGGAATTCTGGGAGGAATTAGCCAAAGGGAGAGGCCCTAGGGGCAAAGAGTGCTTCCAGGGTATGGAGTCCAGGGGTTGAGTGAGCTTCCAGGGTGAGAAGGTTTCTAGGTTCTGCTCCTAAAATTTCCCAGAAACCTGATAGATGAGCTTTTACCATATCTTCTCTAGACGTAGGTGTCCATGTCTTTGTAGTCACTGTTACTCATTTAGGATGTGTGAAGAAATCCTTCAATCAAACTTGATGGAATAAGAGGATGGCTAGCTGGTTTAAGGATCATCTATGCCCAGGGTGGCCTTTAAAAAGCGAGATAGGTTTTAGAGAGTCAAGAGAACAGCTCTTAGAAGTATTTCTAGCAGAATTTGGGGGTGGGCAATATTTCCTTCTCTTTCTCTTGTGCATAGCTGTCAGAGTAGAATCCAGGTATGAGGAAAGAAAGCTGGTGAGAGGAATCAAAAGAAAATTGGCCTTGAATTCCAGGAGTTGAGCCACCTATGGAAGAGTAAAGCCTAGGATTATGGGAGAATGTTTTATATTGCTACTTTCTTACCTTTCATTTTATTGAATTTCTTTGCTTTGAGCTAATTGTGCCAACTGACTGTCTATTAAAGGTAGAAACACCAGTGGAGTTAGTGAGCTATAGTTTTAGAAGTATAGACCTGTAGAACTGAAAAATGATTTTAATTCTATTTTTAAGATTTAGTCAAGCTAGATTTAATATTCCCTTTTGAGATTCCTTCCCCTTGTAAATTGTCAAAGTTTTATCTTGTAATTACCTATACCTTGAGTGTATTGGTGTTCAGGAGAAGCAGAACCTCTCATGTGAGGGCTTGACAAGTCCTTTTCAGGGCTGCTCATGCATCTTTGTTGTCTACCTGCCCTAAACTCTTAACTGCAGCTTCAAGAAGTTGTAGCACATGCAGTGGCCACACTCCAGTAAATCATCTTGGCCACGGGGCTAAACCATGTTGAGGGTAACCTAAAGTCCTCAAAACCCAATGATGAGTTAGAGGGATGTCTACTCTAAGCATATGAAGACTTCTCCTGATGGAACGGGCAAATAAGAACAGGTTGTTCCAACTGCCATGAAGGTGACTGAAGCAGGTACTGTGGAGTGTTTAGAGCTTGGTCAAATATCAAAACAGCCAAAGTCATCCACTTCATCTCAGACCTCCATTTGTTGTCCTGACTTTTGCCACTGGACTTCAATGACTCTCAAGGAGAGAGTGAGGTAGATGACTTTGTGCAACTCTACCTCACTTAAATCAATTCAGCATGAGCCAAGACTTCATCCTGTGATGCTACTGATCCTTCTCAAAAGCACCACCACCTCCACTTCTGTCACCCCCCCATACCCCACTTACCACTTTCAGGGAAATATGATTAACCTAAAAGGTCAAATCTCAGCAATTTAAATTATTGTAGCAACTCCCATCACCTGAAGACTTCTACCAACACCTGAGGAGAACTTTTGCTCTATGACTTGAATCATATTTTTGGCTGTGATTAAGAGAGTTTTAGAAGGGGAGGTCCAAATGATGTAATCTCCATTCTGACTATGCCAATCTGAAGAAGATATCTATGTTGCTCAAGATTTTGCTTTGATGTCTTGTTAATTATAAAAGATCCTTTTGGCCCTCCCTCCATGTCTCTGGCACAGCTGAAGTAGACTTTGAGTCTTTTACTCATAAATTCATCCTTTATTAGTAAATGGATAACGTTCAGAGCTTTGTGCTTCAGTTTACCTTAATTTCAATTATGATAGGCCCTAACAGAGAACTTTTCAACTTAGTAGCCATCCCTTTGGAGGGTCTAACTTGTGGGTACGGGTTGCAGGGTGGGGAACCCAGTTATTCATGGAGGGTGCTCCATTGTGGATGCATTTCCAGGTGGATGTGTTTGTATGTATGTATGTATGCATTTGCAGGGAACATCTGAAAAAATTTGTAGTTTAGTTTTCAGGTTGTAGTTGGACAACCAGTTTTTCAATTGAGAAATCTCACTATGAGAATGGAAGTCTGTATGAATAGTACAGATGCCACATTTCTAGAATTCTGGTGCCTAACAATATGTAAACCATTCAGTTAAATGATAGGGTCAGGGGGCAGATCAGTGAAGGTTTGGAAGAGACCGATAGAGGAGAAAGTGATCATTTATTTTGATCATTTAAATATATTAAATGTCATTGACAGGAAGTTATATAAGGTGTTATGCATAGATCAAATGTAAATGATAACAAAAAGACAGGTGCCTACAATAATGAGGTGAGTAAAATACAGAAACTTTGGTGGTCTTTGTTCTGCCACTAACTTACTGTACCAATTTTTTGACAGAACACAAATCCCTTCAATACTTGCCTTTTATTTAGGAAGTAAAAATAATATTTCTCACTTTATCTAACAGCTATTTAGAAGGAGTAGATCATATAACGAATTGCTTGAAAATGTAATGAGATACATGTGGGGCAACTAGGTGGTACAGTGGATAGAGTACCAGTGCAGGAGTCAGGAGGACAAGTTCAAATCTCACTTCAGACCCTTGGCACTCACTAGCTGTGTGACGTTGGGCAAGTCACTTAACCCCAATTGCCTCATCCTGGGTCATTTCTAGTTATCCTGATGAATATCTGGTCACTGGACTCAGATGGCTCTGGAGGAGAAGTGAGACTGGTGACTTGCACTGCCTTCCCTCACTCAAAATGAAGTCAAGTGCAAGTCATGCCATTATTTCTCTGATGGCATGGAACACACGAAGGATGAACACACACAGACCATACTGTGAGAGCTCATTCATGTTAATTTTTTTTAATAGATCTAGACTGCTTGTCTGACTGACCTCAGTCTAGATAACTTATCTCAGAGCTTTAAGGTTCATAGATTCATATGAACTATAGGTTTGTAGGATAAGGTTGCCTAATGGTGTAGAAATTTTGAATAATCAACATCAAGTGCTTATTTCCTCTTGAAGAATCCTTTCTTGGGATTCCCAAACTCCTTTGAATTCTTTTAAAGCTAGCCTATCTATTCTAGAAATGGGTTTAAATTTCCATTTGGAATGCCCAAAGTATTGTAGGAATCTACTGGAGAAATTTTTAGTGTGCTATGTATTTCAGAGACTCAGATGTATTTTTCACTGACTCAGTTTAACCAGGAAGGTGGCAACTAGGTGCCAGGCTTGGAGGTCTGGCAGCTCTGGGTTAAAAACCAGCCTCAGACTTTTATTAGCTGTGACCTGGGCATGTCACTTCACCTTGGGTTTGCCTCAGTTTCCTCAACTGTAAATGGGGATAATAACAACCTCTGCTTTCCAGGGTTGCTGTGGGGATCAAATGGGGTAGTAATTATAGAGTGTTTAACACAACGCCTGGCACACAGTAAACGCTACATAAATACGATCTATGATGTTGTCATTGCCTCTTATGTCATCTGAAAGGGTTCACAAAATGTTGGAAACACCGTTGTAAATGGATGAGAGAACAAGGGTTAGAGCCTCCCCCAGGCAAGGCAAGTGTGTAATCTACATTGCTTATAGGAATATTCACATTAATAAGATCACGACCTGAAAATTTAAGTGTGATCTTCCCCAAATAATTGCATGCGTTATAATACTAGATGAATCAGTGGCCCTTAAAGAAGATTAGTGCAGGGGCAAAATAGCTTCAAAATATTTATTTATCATCAATATGATGTTACCCTTGAAATGTCTGGCCAATTAAGCACTCTTGAAATTGAAGAAATATTAGTGTCCCTTGAAAAGACAAAAAAATCCCAACACCAAAAAAACCAAAAAACCATTCAGCAAACCACAGCAGCAAAGACGACTTTCAGGCTCAATTTTCCTAAGTGTTATATTAGTCTTTGCTATTGTGACTGATGATGAATGATGTATACACTCCCTGTTACTAGAATATTGATTTCAGCCATATGATAAAATCATCGCATGGAGGAGGGGAGAGCACAAACACTAGCAGTCAAAATGAAAAAGTGGAAAAGCAATAAAAATTTTGATTTAAAAAAGATTTATGGGAATACTATGTAATAAAGAGTAAATTTCTTGTGTAACATAAAATTGAAGAATAATGGTGAAAATGAAAAAAAAAGACTATTACATTAACTGACGCTTAATAAAATGTATCACAACGTAAACCTCCCTTTAGCAGCAAACTTTTATTTTCCTTTACCTCTCATTATGTTGCCAATTTTCTCTTGCACAAAACCTGGCATTATTTACAATTAATCTACTGGCATTACAGTGATGGAAAGTCTTGTAAGGAAATATTAACTTCCTTCTTTATATTCCTCCTGAGACTAACAACTCACAAAACATATTCTTTGTCAGAGACATACAGCTTCAATTTTTTTTTTTTTTAATGCTGAGATAACAGTTCCTAACAGCTATTCTTACATTTGATTAGGGGCGAAATGTCACCATTGCTGAAAGCAAGCTTGTGCTTTGCAGAGCAATCAAATGTCCAAAACTTCATACCACAGGCAAAGTTTTTTTAATGGCTCTTCATTGTATGTGTATGTGAGGAAGGTGGGGGCAGCAGAAAGAGATTAAGGGGGAAAAAAAGGAGAAATGAGCTTGCTGACATGAAAAATAATTGTTGAAACCAAGAAATTGATTGTGATATTCCACATAGCTCTTCAATGTTTCCCATTGCCTCTTTTAGGTTGTTTTTAAAAAAATTATCATGAAATTTCTTTGATATTTACCTAAATTTCTTGAACTCCTTTTATATTTTTCTATTTAAGGTTCACTCTCACCAAATCAGTGTTACTTTATTATTACAGTATCTATAAATCTCCAATGTCCCCTTCTCTCTTCACAAGTAATGCTGAAACTTGACTTTTTTTTCTTTTTCACACGCTCTTTCAATGTAATCCTGAGTTTCTGCTTCAAAGTTCCCAATGCCACCAAGTATAAAATATCTTCTGGATTTAATACCCCATTGAACAATTCAATTTTTAAAAAAAACATTCAATTTAACAAGTGTCAACTATGTTCTGACCCTGGGGACACAAAATTTTTTTTAAAAAATGAATCACTTAACTGCTCTCAAAGAGCTTATGTTCCATTTGGGGGAATGTCACATGTACAATACCACTAAATATTGATTTGGTACATTCCAATTAAATCAGGATGTTCAAACTTACCCTGAATTCTACCTTCTTGCCATTAATAATGTCATCACATATTCTGCCCAGTATGCTCATCCCTACCTCCTGAAAATTTAACAATCTCTTAAAATCTAAGTCAGCTGAACCTTTCTCTATGAAGTCTCTTAATCTCCAAGATAGAAGTGACCCTCAAGCATAAACTCTCAGAGGTCTGTTTGGCCCTCTCCTGTATGCTTAACCACATTCAAATTAATTTGATTTTTTTTTGTCTTTTCTCCTCCACTAGATTGTGAATTGCTTGAGGGTAGGAGTGTTGCAATTTATTTTCATCTCTATATCCCTTTCACCAAGATGAAAGCACAGTCAAGATTTGATTTGTTCATGAGGCTAAAGTCTCAGACTGTTGTCATCACTTCCTGGTCACCTGAATACCAAAGCATCCATGAAGAGCTTCAGATATTCCCTGATGCTTGCCTAGTGGACCATAATTAGTAACTCAGGCAAAAGGACTATACTTAGTGGAATCAATTTAGTGTATCTTCACTGCATATCTTTGTGGAATCTCCTTCTCCTACTTTGGCTTAAATAAATTACTTTTATCAATTGTTGAATGCCCTAGAGGTGTCCAGTATTGATCATAAACTATCAGGAGACTAACCCAGAACACAATACTTAAAACACCTATTCAAAAAACCTTCCTAATGCCTCCAAATAAAATGCAAATTCTCCAGCCTGCAATGTTCCAGGCTACTTTTCTAGTTTTTGTTTCACTTTAAGTTTCCTTTAGGCACTTAAATTCTAGCAAAAGGGATTTACTTAATCAAGTCATCCCACCCTACTTAAAGTAGAGCTCCGATCTTAGCACCTCTAGTGTTAGGGCTTGTTGAGCTCTTTTCAAGACTACTCATTCACCTTTGGTACCCACCTGCACCCAACTCCTACTCATGGCTCCAAGAAGTTGTAGCATGAACAGTGACCATACCTTGGTAAAATCCTTCTCAACATAAGGGCTAAAGCAGGTTGAGGATAACCTACCAGGCCTCAGGCCCACTGTTGAGTTAGGGGAATGTCTATCTGAAGCATATGAAGATTTCCTCTGGTGGAATGGGCAGATGAAAACAATTTGTTCCAACAGTTGTGAAGGCAATTGAAGCAGGCTCTGTAGAATGCTAAGTGCTTGTTCAGTCATTGAAAACAATATGGTCATCTACAGCATCTCAGGCCAGTTGTCTTTTGTCTTGTTCCTGGAGTTTTATTACTCTGGGGGAATGAAACTTATGACTTTGTGCAACTCTGCCTCATTTAACTCCAAATCACTCTTAAGTGAAGACATTGACCACCAATCACATCATGATGTCATTGGTTATAACCTTTGAGAATGAAGCCATGTTATCTGTGAGTAGTGGCAGCTATTGCTGGGGACCCAACCTGTCAATTCAAGTTGGAGTTGCGGAATGCTACTATTTCTCCTCCTCCTCCTCATCTTACCACATGTGTTTCCTTTCTCCACTTGGGGTGCCCTTACATGTAGGTGTTGTCTCCATAGGAATATAATTTTTAGTTGTTATATTTTGCAAGATATTTTAGGTTTGGAGACTAGATTTAAAAAAATATTGCTATTTTGTTTTGAAAAAGCTGGGACAATTTACTTTTTGTCCTGCACATTTTTTATTTATGATTTCTTGAAATATAGCTCTGAAAAAACAGGCTCTGAAAAAGCCTACTGTGATTTAAATGGAGCTACTTGACTACACCTTTAAATCCCAATCACTTTGGCTTTCATTGAATGGCCAGTAATAGCTACAGCCCAAGCTTCTATTGCCCGTTGTTTAGATTTTGATGACTTAGAATGAGTGTAAATAGCAATTCTTCTCTATTTTGACCAGAAAGTCAGAGGGTCATCCCCTCCCAGATAAATACTTTTGTCATAGTATAAACTAGGCCATATTTTGTCTCAGTTCTTACCTAGCCCTTGGTCATTGAATCGACATTGACTCAGAAAAGCTGAGACCTGGGAAAGAATTTACTTTAGAAACGTCCAGGTCACCCACTACATCCTGGGCCATTGCCAGTCATGTTGACTTTTATCTTGCTGCTGGACTCTGATGACTCTGGAGGAAAGCATGAAGATGAAGACTTTGCTAAGATCTACCATGCTTAAATTCAGTTTACTCAAAAAGCAAAGTCCTTTGTGATTGTCTTCGAGTGAAAGATGAACAACAATATAGATGAGGATGCCTTGATCAATCAATCAACCAATCATATGATTTGATACTTGGAACCAGAATGACCTTACAATAGAAGAGTATTTGTATAGGCTGAAAAAACTTGTCCATGCCCCAGGGATCATCTGTAAAATTTCAGGCTAGTTGATAACCTGAGTCATTTCAGAGCAAGTATGACATTCTAGTATAACTCCTGAGGAATAACTATGTTGGGAGGTAAGGAGAGGTTTTGAGTCTGGGCCTACATCCTTGTTCCTCCACTTTACCTTTAAAGTAAGTTTAGAGGAGCCTTATGAGTTTCAAAGGGTATAGAGGATTTTGGACATTTTACGTTCCTATCAGTGTCCTAGTATTGGACAATAGTGACTAGAAGTAGTCTGGAGCCAAAGACAGTTTGGTTTTAGATTCACAGCTGTACAATGAAATCAGCAAAACACCCCTTCCCCCTCCATACCATGCCCAAAGAAGGGAACTTCTTGAGTGTCCCACAAAGAAGAGAAAACCAATTCCAGAAACCAGGAGCTATGAGTTATCCCACTTTCTCCTGAACTCAGTATATACTTGTAAGAGAATACGTCATAGACTTTAGAGGGATGCTTTGTATCAACTGTTATTACTGTATCAATTTAGTAATACCCCTATCTAAAAGCCACTTAAGCCTGGATGACTAAACTGATTCTCAGCTAATAATTTTTGGGAAGTACACTGCTAGGCTTTGTGACCACTAGAAAAGGCATGTCTACCCCTCATGGGTACTGCAAGAATCCTGAGGAGATGTAATAGACCAGCCTGAGGACCTGATTTTTGTATTATGAGTTAATTTGGAATAGTGGCTCTAGAGCATGTATCTCACATTGGTAGTGGTAGATTATTGGATGGTGATAAATATGTTTAAAAAAGCATTAATAAAACTTTTAAAAACTCATAGAAGATAAAAAAGTACAGAAGGAGACAGAATAGTCTTGTTATCTTCTTATTGAATTTAACATAGAAATAGACTTTAAAAAAACCAAACTACATGTAACAGAAATTTACAGTTCCTTACACAATTCCCTTTCTTCATATTTTGAAATGTTTCTGTTGATGATTTTAAAGTTCAAAATAAAAAAGAAAATCATAAAAAATCAATAACTTGCTAATCTTCTTTTGCAAGTAAATTTAATTTTTGGGGAGGAGCAAAACTCATTTGAGGTGAACCTGCTGAACAAATTCTATCAAACTTGAGTCTAAAATACAATATGACTATAAAGTAGAGTAATAAAGTAGGAGTTGTGTAGGTCATAGATTGATAATGAAGGAAATCATGAGCTAGGATTCCTTCAAACTTTCTTAGCAATGACAGCAGCACTGAGATTTGTGTATAGCCTTTTCTAGAGTGACTACTTTGAAAGGCATAGCCTTTATATACCTTTATATAAATTTTGATGTACAAATTCTATTATGTTGGCTTAAAAACCACATTCCTTGCTTTATATTTACACATTGTAAATGAAACTTTCAGACTGGTAGTGGGAAAATATTTTTTCCTTAAGCAAGCTTGGTGCTTAAATTTGGCAGTATCTCACAAAACTTGCAGATCAAGTGAGGCAATGCTTAAAATTTTTGTTTTAAAGCAGAAAACTCTTCTAGATTCTCAAAGACTATTCCAAGAGTTCAAGAACTGGTAGATTCCAGCAAACTGAAAAGACTTCAAGTATGGGCTTTGGGAAATATGGTCTGTCCTCTGATTTCTGAGCATCAACCTCACTAACTTTGGAAGGACTCCTTGGCAGGTTGGAGTGAATGAATGAATGAATGAAGATGTCTACTAAGATGTGGAATGGTTATGATCTGCATCTATGGTGACAATATTCCCTGTGGTGTAATCATGGAATTTTTGAAGGATTGAAGTTGAAACAATATTGTGGCTTTGAAAAGTGTGTGTGTGTGTGTGTGTGTGTGTGTGTGTGTGTGTGTGTGTGTGTGTGTGTGTGGTGTGTGGCATACAGATGATGAACTTAAGAAGATAGAACCACCTTGAGTGTGAGGGATGTATGATTACGCTGAATACCTGCAGTGGTCTATTCATTTTTTACCTCTACATTTTTTTCCCCTCTCAAATACTGACAAGAACATGAAGCCCTTGATTTGCATAGAGGGAAAAAGAATCAAACCTACTTTCTTGTCTTTTACCTTCCCACCTTGTGCCCCCAACCCTGTTCTCCCAAAAATAAGATCTTAAATTTTAACTCTGTTTGATCTTATTGTTTCATGCAGGGAAAAATGGGTTAGGGCTGAAGAGACACTAGGAGTTCATTTGTTTCTAGGAAATGTTAACATCTTTGCTTCAAAAATGAGAAGTAATGTTAAAAAACTAAATATTTTGCTATTTTTATCTAAAGAGTAAACATTTATGGATGGTTTAATAATTTCAATTGTTCAGGGGAGAATATGAAAAAAGGAGAGAGTTTGGAATGCTTAGGCAGGGGACAGTTATATTTCTAGAACATAAACTACATACAGGATTGATGACCAGAACAAGAGGAAATGAAGGTGTAACTTCAATAACATGGTTGAGGATGAATGCGTTAGCGTTCAGAAATACATGTCACAGAAAGAAAGTAGAAGTATTTGACTCTTTTTTTGCTTTCATCTTCTGTATGAAGGAGAATGATCTCTAAAATGAAAAGGGTTGAGCAAACATGGTTAAGAGGAAATTGGCACAAAATTCAATTCAATTCAACTTATTATGTACTTACTACTAGCTGCTAAGCAAGGTGCCAAAGACTCAGTGACAAAAATGGAAGTTACTACTCTCAAGGAGTTTATACTCTGCTGGAAGAAATGAAAGATCCACAGATAAATAAATCCAAAATACATACAAAGTAATTTTACGTTTACAAAGGAGTATGACCATCTGGGAGAAATCAGGAAAGAAGGACTCTTACAAGAGTTAGCTCTGAAGTTGAGCTTTGGTTACTGCATCCAATGAAAGTTCTGGAATCATTTAGTATTGCTTTCATCTACATTGTGCAACTTGTTCCCTTGGTCCTGCTTTCTTAACTCTACTTCACTTCATGTAAGTCTTTCCATGTTTTTCTGTATTCTTCATGAAGGATTGAATGATATAAAAATGATGCACTAGGAGTCAGAAAGATGTATGTTCACATCTGGCCTTACATATTAACTGTGAGACCTTCTGCAAGTCACTTAGTGTCCCAGTTTCCTCAAAAGTAAAATGTACTTGATAGTTTCTGTGATACTTTCAGCTCTAAATCCATGATTATTTCTTGACAGAATAATATTACATTAAATTCATGTTATAATTTATTCAACCATTCCTTATTCAATGGATACCCACTTAGCTTCCAGGTTTTTGTTGCTGCTATGTTATATTTGATAGCCAAGTATAGCAATGAACAACCTTTCATCAAGTTGAAGTCTGGGACTTCAATCTTTTATCTATTTATTTTGAGTCACTGACTCTGTGATTACCCTTGAGGGCCAGAGTTTAAGAGTTTTAAGTTTAAGAATCTTTTGCAAAAATTTTTTCATGTTTCCTTCTATGGATTTTCAACACAGAATCCCTTTTGATAACTGTAGATATAGAGCAACAGACTAAACCTTGGGTCAGGTTGTCTGGTCCATCTCTTTGCTTTTGGGTGGGACCAGACCTAATCTATCCCAATAGGTACAAAGATCAGTGATTTTTATCCTCCATATGCATACACTATAGTTCTTCTATTTCTTAGTAGTTGATCCTTGAGAACTTTTTGGGGAGAAAATACATACCAGATTTGGGGAATGTGAGGGATTTTGGGTGCATTATGTTAGATGTGTTATTAGATGTCATTATGGTGGTTTGTTTTGCTTACTAACTGCTTTTCTTTGTTAGGCAGGAGGGTTCAATGTGTATGGGTATCCTCTTTGTTTCCAGATTTTTTCTGTTTCTCTCTCATATTTTATAGACAAGTATGGAAATAAACAAGGCGTGTGGAAGGGAGATTATTAGAAAATGACTGTTGTAAAAACCAAAAAGCATCAATAAAACATTGAAATAAAACACATGCATATACACACAATATATCTACATACATATACATATTGTGTATAATACATACACAATACATGAAGATGTATATGGTATATGTATATACCATATACACCTGGTATTTTTTAAAAAATACTAACAATCCTCAATAATCATCTGCTGTCCTTATTCTGACAGAATAAGCTTCTTTCAACATCCTGGCTCAGGGGCTTGTTAACTGGAACTGCATACAAGGCAATTCCAGGGGGAAACAGAAGGATTAAGTTATTTGGTTCATCTAAGAACTGGAGCATATTCAAATTCCTAACTTTAAAAAAAATGTTCTGAAGTGACTACTTTAATCATATAGAATTTGACTAATTAAACAGCCAATTTAAATGCCAACTCTACTAACTAGATTTTGAGTTACATTTAGTCCTAATTGTTCTTTTTCTCTAAAAATATGCATAAATGCTTTTTTAACTCTCCATTTTACCCAGCAGTCTGATCTCCCACACAGTCAGCTCTAACAGCAGCAATGGCAACATGTACGTGCTGAGAGCAGAGCTTCCCAGCTGTGTGCTTATTGTTGGTTTGCTGGGATGGCTGCTTAGGTAAAATTCTGCCCTTTGGTGAATGCATGAAAATTTTCCCTAGAGGCAAGGATGTAATGCATTTGTCAATTGAAGGCCAGATCCTACTGTTACATAGCAATCCATTTATATGCCAATGACTCTGTTCTCCTTTTTCATTTATTCATTCAATTGTTCCAGACCCCACAGAGATGAAAAAAGGGGGCTAAGATTTGGTTCTCACCCACAAGGAACATGCAATCTAGTTGGATAGATTAGGCATACATATAAGAAAAAATTCCATTTTTAAGTTATGTGATTGCATCAAATATACAGTGGAAATATCACAAGCTTGAATCAAAAGACCTGGCCCTCGCTACCTGTGTTACCTTGAGCAATACATTTAACCTCATTGAGCCTTGGTTTCTTCATTTGTAAAATGAGGGGGCTGGATAAGATAATGTCTGAGATCCTTTACAGCTCTAAATTTATGATCCTATGAATCCAGATTCTTCTGCCATTGTAGTTTTTTTAACATTTAAATTCTTTCTTAATTTCACATATAAGTTCTTTCTGTTTAACAAAAGCCCTCTTTACTCTAGCCATACTCCTTCCTCCTACTTGGGATCATCCTCCTCACCCCATCTCAAAACTTTCCTGTTTGAAACTTTTTAAACTAGAAGTTTCCAGCTTAGTAGCTTCCTTGCCCTTGACTTCAGTGATAGGAAACCAATGAGACCTGCCAGAAAGGGACTTCAACTCTACCTATGAAACATCTGACCTGTCCTGATCCCTGAGTTGTTTGCTCCCTGATCTGCCCTGAGGCATGACATTAAAAAGGACCCAGGAGTTCTAGAGAGAATATGTAAAAAGTGCATTCAGTTCTGGGAGCATCCTCTTAGAAGATGATGAAGGACTCCCTTCTTCTGCCTTAGTCAGATGACCACTGTGTCTGGAATTCTCCCATGCTGCTTATTGTATTGGGGGATATCAGTAGGCTGCCCTAGTTTTGGAGGCATCAGCTGCTGCCTCACTTTGTGGAGTGGATGCTTCCCTAGTAACACCTTTTTTATTCTCTATTGCTCTCTGATTTCCTATGTAATTCCTAGTCATATGCACATCTAGGGATAGCTGTGATTTGGATAAGAAATGGATTTGGAGGGATGGAACCTGATTAAGAGTTTGAATCATAGCTTTGCTACTTACTACCCATGTAACCTTGAGCAAGTCGTCTTTTTCTCTGGAACTCAGTAATAGAGTCTCTGGTTCAAATGCTGTGGACATCTTAGTGACAGCATGAATCATAGCATGATTCAAAATTGCTTTCTAAAATGATTGTACCATCTCACAGTTCCATCAACAATATATGTGTGCCTATCACTCCACAATCCCCCAAACACTGACTACTGACATTTTTTTTTGCCCCTAGACCAAGCACAGTTATCCTTAGGCTCATGATCTTAAGATTTGGAGCCAATAGACTTTGTTTCAAATCTTGGCTCTGCCACTTACTAGCTACATGATCTTAGGGAAGGGAAATAGTGTGATGTAGTGGAAAGAATGTTAGATTTGGAGTCCATAGCTTTAGAACTGGAAGGGAATTTGAAGGTCTTCTGATCCAACTCTCTCATTTTCCAAATTAGGAAATAGATTTGGGGAATGGCTAAACAAATTGTGGTACATGAAGGTAATGGAATATTGCTTTGCTATAAGAAATTATGTATTTAAGCATGGTAAGATCTAGAGGAACTGATGCAGAATGAAGTTAGCAGAGCCAACAAGACAGTCTATATAATAACTTGTTCAGTCGTGTCTGCTTTATATGACTCCATGGGCTTATGTTCACAGGGTTTTCCTGGCAAAGGTACTGGAGTGGTTTTCCCTTTCCTTCTTCAGCTCATTTTACAGATAAAGAAATGAGGCCAATAGTTGCTAAGTGACTTGTCCAGGGTTGTACAGCTAGTAAGTATCCAGATTTGAATTCAGATTTTCCTGACTCTAAGCCTGGGGCTTTATCCACTTTACAACCTAGCTACCACATATTATACCTATAACAGTGTTCACCTTTTGTTTTTGAAGAGGACCAATTATTTCACGGGATGACATCCTGTGTGTGCAGAGTTGCACAAAGTCATCAGAGTCATTGAAGTCCAGTGACAAGACAAAAGTCAAGATAATTGGAGATGGCCTGGGATTCAGTGGATAATCTTGGTGTTTACTATTATATCTGACCAAGATCTAAGTACTCCATAGTGCTACTTTCAGCTACCTTCATGGCTGTTGGAACAAATGTTTTCATCTGTCTATTCCACCTGGAGAAGTCTTCACATACTTGGAATAGACATTACCCTTATTCACCAACAGTTTTGAGGTCTGTAGTTTCCCTTAAACCTGGCTTAGCCCAGCTGCTGAGACAATTTTACTGGGGATGGCTGCTATGCATGCTACAGCTTCTTGGAATCACAGGTGCTTCTGTTCACTCAGAGCTGAGTGAAGGTGAATCCCAGAGGTGGATGAGCAGCACTGAAAAGGACTTAGCAAGCCCTCACAGCAAAAGTGCTAATCCTCCTTGACCACCCCATAAACTCTTACGACAATGCAATGGACAGAAAAGCCACAGACTAAAGAATCCAAAGTGAATTTAACAAAATTATAAAGATCAAATATGATGCAAATGAATAGATATGAGAAGACATCCCCAACCTACCATTTTGTGGACTTTGTGGAGGTGGGAGGTCCACAGATTTACATACTACACCTGCTTTCAGACTTTTTAAATATACCTCATCCTGGATTTTTGCAATAGTTTTCCTGTCTCAAGCCTCTTCCCACTTCATTCCTTCCTCTAATAAACTTTTTCTAAAGCACAGGTCTGATCACAGCACTCCACTACTCAATAAACAGCAGTGGCTTCCTATTGCTTTTAGGATCACATACAAAATGCTCTGTTTGGCATTCAAAGCCCTTCATAATCTAGCCCCCCTCCTACCTTTCCAGTTTTCTTATACCCTGCTCTCCATCATGTACTCTTTGATCCAAGGACACCGGACTCCTGGCTATTCTACCAGCATGACACTCTATCTCTCTGCTATGAGCATTTTCTCTGGTCAGCTTCCAAGCTTGGAATGCTCACCTTCTGCACCAACTACTATTTTCTCTACTTCCTGTTAGATTCAAGTAGAATCTCATCTTCTACAGGAAACCTTTACCAATCTCCTTTAACTTTAGTGCCTTCCCTTTGTTAATTATTTATTCTACATATGTATATATGTATATGTGTGTATATATGTATATATGTGTGCATGTATATATCTTGCTATGTATGCATTTGTTTGGATGCTATCTCCTCATTAGATTGTAAGCTCCTTGAGGTCAAGAATTGTCTTTTGCCTCTTTTTGTATCCCTAGCACTTAGTACAGTGTCTGGCACATAGTAGGTGCTTAACAAATGTTTATTGATTGAATCAATCAACTATGCTGATTATTTTTCCTCTTCAAAAATACTATTTATTTATGAGATGGCTTTCTGGGAGGAGGAGGGAGAAGGATACTGGGGATAACTATAATATAAGAAACAGAAGACATCAATAAAACTTATTTTAAAAAAATGAACAAATTTCTTCAGTTTATAATCATTGAGAACTAGTACACTGAATGAATTGTTCAGGTTCACTTGGACAGTATGTAACAGAGGTAGAAATTGAAACAAACTGCTCCATCTGAAGCCAGCTCTCTATCTACTATGCCACATTGACTTTCAATATGAATATATTGATGGATGATAGATATATGAAGATAAATATCTCTATCTATGTCTCCATTTCTAACTGGAAAAGTCTCTTACAGGAGATGGTGCTTGGTCCTGGAAGGGAGGTAGGGGTTCCAAGAGGCATAGTTGTGTTCCTGATGGTGCTCTCCCCAAAGTACTAGAGTCATCTACAATATGGTGCCCTGTGCTAATTCATACTTTTATTCCGTACAGAGGGGAGGGAAGGAAGGAAGAATGAAGGTAGGGAGGAGGGGAGGAAAGAAAGAGACAAACAAACAAGCATTTATTGAGTACTTACCATGTGCCAAGCACCCCATGGAATGATGTGGTACAGTGGAAAGAGCTCTGACTAAAGTCAGGGCTTTAATCCTACCTCATTCTTGCTACCTCTGTCCCTTTGGGTAAGCCACTTAACATCCCTATGTCTCAGTTTCATCATTTGTAAAATGAGAGTGAGGGAAGGTAAAGGTTGGACTGCATAGACCCTAAGGTCACTTCCAGCTCTGGACATTTGATCCTACTCCCTTTTATGTATTCAAAGCCTCAAACAAATGGGAGTAAATACCCAACATTCCCTTTGCTACCCCCTTTCCCCTTTCCTTCATGACTGCTTTTCCACATGTTCAAATACCATCTCTCTCACTCATATACCTGTTGGAGTCCTACTCATTTATTATAATCTATGATTCTTGTTCAAAAACCTTTAGTGACTTCTCATAGTCTGGCTCCCCCCCATCTCTCAGCCTTCTTTCACACTATTTTCCTTCACAAGTTCCACATTATAAAGTCCTTGAGAGCAGGGACCATCTTTTGTCTTTCTTTGGATCTTGTCATGATAGAAATGAGGAAACAAAGGTTTAAAGTTCCAAGCATATCTATTTATTAGCAATGCTAGTAGTTACATAGCAAATTGGGTCCAAGGCCCCTTAATAGGTACAAGGACCCCATTCAAGGGTTAACAGAATTTTCTTATAGTCAATAATGAGAACTCAATCAACTTACATAATCTTGAGTAACATAAGCAATCTATCTTCTGATTGGCCAGAGATTTATAAATTTGATGGCTATTTCCAGAACATTGGTGGTTATTACAAAACTTCTTGTAACATTCTATGGTAATTATAAAAATATTCCATAAGACATATGAAACATTTTGTGGTTAGCCCCCACGACTCCAATTTCTCAGAATTCCTTAATATATTAATTTCCCAATAAAAACTTAATTTTATATTAAAACAAGGTCTAACTTACAAAATAGAAGATGAATACAAACTGGAAAGAACCAAACAACATGGAGTTAGTTTTGGATTTCACAATTCCTAGCACTTAACATAGTGCTTGACACTATGATACTATGACATAGTAGGTGCTTATTGATGACTTGAAATTGGATTACTACTATCTGGTCCTCAAACTCCATGCTTCACCTTCCCTACATTCCAAGTCTTCTCCAATACCTGGGATTTACTCCTTCTTCATCCTCACCTTGTCTTCTTCCAAGGCTCAGATTAAGTGCCATGTCTTCCAGGAAACCTCTCCCACCCCCTCAGTTGTTGTGTTGTCTCCCTTCCCTAGTTTTCCTTGGACTATACTTATTTATGCATTCATGTGTATACTAATTTTTTCTCCTTGCCCAGGAAAATAAAAGCTTTTTGATGGCAGGAACTCTTTGATATTTGTCTTTACATCTCCTGAACTTAGCATTGTACCTCACTCTTGTTACTTACATAATAAATGTTTGTTGAATTGAATTGATTCAATTCACTTAAATGAATAAATCAACTCAGCAGACAACCACCCATTCCATCTTCACGGAACTGTTAAAATCAATACTAGCTCTATCACAAACACATCCAGGTTCACTGTTACTTCTTCAATAATTGCTCCAGGTACCAGCTGTGCCCACAAACCAAATAAGATCAATAAGCCACCATTTTGATTCTCTTTTATAGTTGGGGGGGTAATTTATAATTGCACACAGCTATTTATTTTCTGCATCACCTATGTGTACTCATCCACCTTTACCCAGGGAAATACAACTATTATAGCTGGTGGTACCAGAACTGTGATATATTTTGAAAAGAAGATAATCATCTGTGTTCCTCCTAGGGAATGATGGTCCTCCTTTTGGACATATATGCAAAACAATGTCCTCCATCCAGGCCTTTGCAGACTAAAAGATCCTGTTGCTAGATGGAACATAACCATATGGGTCCCCTCCTGTTTGGCCTAAGAGAGAAGATGTGTCTAGGTCATAGTTCTTAACTTGGGGTCCATGAACTATAGGAATCACATATTTCAAAATTTCGGTGTAATTTGTTTCCTTGGTAGTCTAATATATTTTATTTTATGCATGTATAGATATTTTTCTGAGAAGGGGTCCATAGACTTCAGCAGGGTCCACAACACAAAATAGTTAAGAACCCCTGGTAGATTTATTAAAAGTAAACCATATGGGCTTTGATCTATTTTCACCTAATCCTCCACATACTTGCCATGTTGAATTCCAGAAGTAGGTCTCCTTGTAAAATTCATGCAGGATGACTGTGGATAGTAGTCCACAAGCTGCTACTTGAATTCTAGATTTTCTGAAATTTCCTGTGTTATCTTTGTAGTGAAAAGTAGCCCTTTGGTTAACTATAATATGAGGAACTTTGCCACAGATAGAAGAGTTTATCCAGAGCTTGAATAGTAGTAATCTCACCTTCCACATCTTTTAGGATCATCTTGTCTCCATAGGCATAAGAATTCACATAAAGCAAGAGGAACCACTTCCCATTTTTTAGATTGGGGGAAGAGACTAGTTGAGGTCATTTATAACTAGTTTTAAGGATTTTTCTATGTTTGCATCTTCCAAGGTAGTTTGTGCCCATACTGAGCAAGTTTTTCAAATGGTAAAACTGGTCTTCATAGTCCTTTTCCAGTATGGTCATCAAAATAATTTAAGAGCAGCTTGAAATTCTTTCTTCCTTTAGTGATGGCCAGCTACCTTGAATTCATACATGCAACTATGTAAGGACCAGTGTCCTTTCTCTTGGCCATCTGGCTCAATCTGATATCCATATCCACATGTCCTTGACTAATATCCATTAGTATCTCCTTAGACAGCCCTTAGTCAAAAGATGAGGTCTCTAGTGACCACTTCACTCACAGTTCCCTAGCCTGGCCTTCAAGCCATCGTAGGTCTACACGAATCTTCATTGTGCTCTAACTTGGAGAGTGTGGTGCTCCTATTACTATCATGATGAAATGCTCTTGTCTATTACTTTTCAATGTTTTCCTGCCTACTCTCTCATTTGGTAAAGCTCACCTCTCCAGAATATCACTCGGACTACCCAAGTCTCAGCCCATACCAGAAGGGGTCCTCCGTCTATCCTCTTGATACCTAAATTAGCTTGAGTGCAGAGGTTATTCAAAATCCCATATACTTCATAGTTTCTACCACTGCCTTCTGATTTGGCCTAATTAATATTTTAAACCTACGTTTTATTTCATTTTAAGATTTTGTTGATTAATTTTTTATTTCAGTCATTTCTAGATGTGTAACACTGTCGTTATTAGTCTCTGCCACACAATGAGCCTTTCCTTGCGACAAAGTAAAATATTTAAATAAAACCAGTCAAACCAGTGACTATATGGCAGCCTAGGCAAGATTTCACATCTATAGCCCACCACTTCTCTAACAAAAAGAGAGATGCATTTCTTCATTTCCTCTTTAGGACCAAGGTTGATAATTATGATCATATAACATTTGGCATTTAAAAATAGTTTTTATCAATTCATTACTTCAGTCACTACATATGTTGTTTCCCCAGTTCTGTGTATTTCATTATAACATCAGTTCATACATGTTTTTCCCTTGTTTCTCTGAATTCTTTCTATTCATCATTTCTTAAGGCACAATTCTGTTAATTCATATAATAGAATTTGTTTAACCATTACCCAATCACTGAGTAGCCCAACTTGCATGTTAGAAGACAATACAGAATTCATGGATAGGCAGCAGGCACTTTATTCTTTCTCTTTCTCTCCAGATCCCCAATTTATTGCTTCAGTTATACTGCATTTCAACATCAAATGTACAGATTATTCCCGTGTAGTAATTCCTCCATGCCTATATTCCCTGAATTGATGGTCCAGAAACCTACTTCAAAGAGTGACCAAAAATTCAGTGTGGACCATCTCTGCATAGGCAGGACTCATTTTTCATTAATGACAGCCTACCAAATGTTCCCCTGATAATCAGTTTCAGTCTCCAGTGATGAAATACATTCATTTAAAATCACATTATGGCCCAGTGCTTATCTCATTATAATTTGTAATCCTCTAAGTACAAATTCAACCAAATTTTGTCTGTAAAGAAATCCAATTAATCAAAAACAAAATGTAACATCATTATGCCATTTTCCAAACTTTCCTCTCATCAGAAAAAAAAAGTTCCATTATCCCTTATTCTCTCATCCTGGGGTGGGGAACCTGCGCCCTTGAGGCCACATGGGGGCCTTTTCAGTCAAAGGCTTGCACTTAGGGAGTGAGAGCACCACATATGGCCTTGAGGCTGCAGGTTCCCCACCCTGGTGTAGGAGAATAAAGAGAAATGCTCCCCACAGACAAACATATTATGACATTCGCTTAATCCATGGAGCCTTTCACTCTATTTAATTTAGGGTCTAAACAGAATAGTATATGGGTCACACATAAGAAGGCAAATTGACTGAAACTTTTATAATTAAAAGCCAATTCTACCATCGCTAAATTCACAGGAACCATGAATTTCAATTTAAATAGATGGTCAATTTTTTCCTTTCCACCCTAACTAAACCTGCTGGAATTTCATGATAGATTTTGCTTTCCTTTTGTTTCCTGAAAGTGTCAGCTTTGCCTACTCTCCTCTACCCCGCATTGAAAGCCTGATATGATTACTAACTCCCCCAAGTTCACTCCTAGTTTGTCGCTGCTAAAGAAAAACAAAATGCTCTCTCCAAACCACATTAACCCTGGATACACCAGTGTTATGTATACACATTAAAACAGTAGCAAAATGTGGATAGACACAATAAAAAGAGATTTAACTCTTAAACCAAAAAAACTTTCAGAGTAAAGACTTGCTTAAGGAAAGAATCACATTCCATAGCAACATTCTGAGATGAATTTAGTCAGTTCCTCCAAATCTTTATGAAGCAGTGTAGTGCAGTGATTAGAGAGCTAGCCTCAGAAAGTGGAAGCCCCTGAGGTCAAGCCTCTGACACACATTGACTATGTTACACTGAGCAAGTCATTTAACTTCTCAGTGTGCTGGGTCATTCTCAAAGTCTGGAAGTTGTAAAGAAAGTTCTAACATGAATTGATAGAGAGTTTTCTTATCCAGGGAGCTCTCTCCCAAGTCTACGTCAGTCTTGTACAACCCATGAAACCGAGTTCTACCACTATCACTACTATCCCTACCATCAACAGCATTTAATACTAACAATTGCTGATATTTACATACTACTTTAGATAGTCAGTCAACAAGTATTCATTGAGTACTTACTATGTGCCAGGCATTGTACTAAGCATTTTACAATTCACAAAGCACTTTGCCTACATTATCTTGTTCAAGAATTAGGCACTTCCTTTTTTCAGGGATATACTAGTCCCTGGGAGCCAAGATAAATCCATCAGAATTTCCCCCTAGGGTTCTAACCACTCTCCTAGCTATGTCTATTTAGACTAAAGAGAGACTGCAGGTTTCTAAGATTTCTTAGACTACTCTAGACACCTCTTCTTTTAGTTAGTTGTTCGAATTTTATAGCACACTATATATGATTTTCTGGGTCTCAGGGACAATTGTGCCACCCTTATCAAACTCTAGTTCATTTTTCTCTTCCACCTGGGTCAATTTCTGATATGATAGAGTATAGAGTTACTATGTCTCTATAACCAAATGATATATGAGAATATGTTATTGCTTATTTGTGTCCTCCAGCTTGTGACTATACTAGATTCTCAGAAATTCAGCCATTCTTGCCATAAAACACCACCTTCTTCTATAACCACTCCACCTATCAGGGCTGGTAAGGAAATTCCTTTATTCTTCCCTTTGGGGAAGATTTCCTCCATCTGCAGTTCTCATAGAATAAATATCTCTGTTCTCTAAACAGTAATTCGCTACTAGGACCTCTAAGGAGATTCTCGTCCTTTTTGCTTTGGGGTTTGCTCTCACCTACGAGAGAGGTTCATAGAATCTCCCTGCCTCTTTGCAAAGATTCAGCGGTCTTTACTTGTGTTCTCAGAGATGGATAAATGAATGAGAAAGAAATACAAGATCACTATTCTGAAGCATAATAATCCTGTCCCTGATAGAGCCTATAAAGCAATTCAATTGTCCTTTCCTTTGGGATTGTTTTTTAGGTTTGTAGACAATACCTCTCTCCATTTCCTAAAGTTCTTGTAATCAACACTCTTACCATACATACATGCCCTCTAGACAGGTCTTGCAACCTCTGAATTTTAAAATAACTGCCCATAGGCATCTGCCTCACTGATTCCCACAACCAGAATATTCTTCCTTTTCTCTTTGAGCTTTCTTATTAGGGAAGCAAGCCTATATAACCTATTTCCTAAGATCTTCCAGATCATACTTTTGACTCTCAGAGATCAAAGGTCTCCAAAGACAAAACATTAGTTAGGCAACCAGGACCCTTTGTCTTCCTTTTAGAGTGTTGTCTCCCCTAGGGAAGCAGGAATTCTCTCTCTGTTCTTTAAGATCCTTTCATGTTATTCCAAGAACCCAAAATGGCCTCCTTCTCTATCTTTTTTTTAAACCAAGATCATCATGTATTTGCTACATATCCCCACCCCCCCCCAAACATGCCTTCAGGGAATGGAGCTTGGGTCTCCTCATTTTTTCACAAGATGTTACGAAGTCTGTGAACTATAACTGAATGACTTTGACTACCATGACCCCTGAGACAGAGATAGACTATCAGACTCAAGAGGTAGGTGCAGTATTTTTTTTTTTTTTGATTATCTTCCCACTGTCTATATCTATGACTGGCAAGTCCCACTATTCTGGCTGGCCAATAGCAGCATGGTAACTGAGCCAGATATGAGTCCAAAGAAGTCCTGACAATCTCTCTAACCCCTCTTTTTCTATAATGAACACAAGCATCTTCTCATACAGCCCCTCTCCAGAGTATTTTTCCATCTTGTGTTTAGAAGCCCCCTGGGGTAGTAAGACACCAACCAAATTTTGTGTTGGACAACACCCTTCCACACACGCATCTTAATCCAAAGGGTTATTATAGGACATTTTCTGGTTACCATTCTTCATACTGGATTTCAAATTCCGTTTATTTTTTAGCAGTAGCTTTATTTCTTAATCATCATAATCTTTTTTTTCTGAGGCTTCTTTCAACACTTTGCTAAGCCAATTCATTTTACTCCTAGAAAACCGGTAATCTGTGCTGGGGATATTGCTACATTCTACACCAAGCAAAAATAAAGGAAGAAACAGAACAGCCTTCACTTAAGCCTTCTATCATCAGGCTTTCTAGCCTTGAATCTGACTCATCACTTTTCTGGGTCTACTTATCTCACCCCAATCTTCGATCAGGTTTAATTTTGTAGCCACCATAACATAGAGGAGAATAATTTGTAAATGGTAGACATGGTAGACAAGATGATAAGTGATGGTAAAGCTTTAATAAAGGGATCAGAAGACCTGGATTGGAATCCTGGAGCTAGTATGGGTGTGACCTTGGGTAAGTTACTTAAAAACTTTTAGGTCTAATTAATCATCATCATCATCATCATCAAACTTCTATTAAGTGTTTATTATGGGCCAGGTACTATGATAAGTGCAGAAACACAGTCCCTGTCCTCAAGGAGCTCACAGTTCAGTGGAAGAAAAAACATATAAATGTCTATGTACATATGAAGTAGGTACAGTGTAAAGGGATACACTCTCAGAGGGAAAGCATTAGCCATTAAGATTTGGGATGGGCTATGAAAGGTCCCTTGCAGATCAATGATTTTGTTATTGCTTATCCTTCATCTTTGAAGAGGACCAATGACACCATGTGGTGATGCCTTGATTTGTATGTAAACTGGATTTAAGTGAGGTACAATTACACAAAATCATCAGCCTCATTCTCTCTTCTTGAGTCATTGAAGTCCAGTGGCAAGGCAAAAGTCAGGACAATTGATGATGGTTCGGAATGCAGTGGATGACCATGGCGGCTTTGATGTCTGACCAATCTCTAAGCACTGCACAGTACTTACTTCAGCCACTTTCATAGCTGTTGGAACAAATTATTCTCATCCACTCATTTCACCAGAGGAAGTCTTCACATGCTTGGAGTTGTCATCCTCTTAACTCACCAATGGGTTTGAGGCTTCTCCATTTCCCTTAACCTGCTTTAACCTCTCTATCAAGATGATTTATCAGGGTGTGTCTGCTGTGCATGTTAGAGACCTCCTTGGAGCCATAGGTGAGAGTTGAGTGCAGGTGAACACCGAAGATAGATAAACAATCTTGAAAAGAGCTTGACAAGGCCTCATAGCAGAGGTGCTAATCCTTCTTAAATATCCCATACACTCCAAAAGCTTTAAAATCCAGTTAGATCCTGAAAATAATAGGGAGCCATGAATGTTTAGTATGCATGTGGAGGGGAAGTGAGACAGAGACAGAGAGAGAGAGAGACAGAGAGAGAGACACAGAGAGAGAGAGAGAGAGAGAGAGAGAGAGAGAGAGAGAGACAGAGAGAGAGAGAGAGACAGAGAGAGAGACAGAGAGAGAGACAGAGAGAGAGAGAGACAGAGAGAGAGAGAGACAGAGAGAGAGACAGAGAGAGAGAGAGACAGAGATGTGGTCAGACCTGTGCTTTAGGAAGATCACTTTGGCAGCTGGAGGTGATTTTTATAGTTGAACTATAAGATCCCTTCTCAACCTGAATTCTGTTAAAAATGATATGACTACACATAAGGAAGGTATGAAATGAAAAGCATGATAAATATTAATAAGAATGGCTCATATTTCTATACCTCTTTGAATCTTGCAAAACATTTTAGATATATTCTCTTACGTAATCTTCACAAATTCCCTGTGACTTAAATGTTATCACTCCCATTTAACAGATGAGGAAAAGGAAACTAAGAGACGTTCAGAGAATTAGTATACTTTTACATCAGGAGTAGGGTTCAGGTTCTATTCAGGGGTGGGAAATTCATACCATCTCTATAATACTGGGAAAGAGTTGGTGTATCTTTGTGAAGGGGTGGGTCTCCCCACTATTTAAACAACAAATAGAATATTGAGAACTGGAGATCAGGGGATATGGCTCTTCACTGAGGTAATTTATAGGGACATAACTCTAAAAGTAGAAAAGATCTGAGCCTACTTAGTTCAGCACACCTCATTTCTATAGATGGGGAAAGTGAGATTAAGTGATTTTTACCTGAGGTGACAAAGATAGTGATAGAGACAGAATTTGAATTCGGCTCCTTTGACTCCAGAGCCATTACTCTTTCTGTGTTACCAGGGATATTACTATACTTAGTCAAATCCATATTCAGACATGTACTAACTGTGTGACTGTGCAAATCACTTAATCTCTGTCTTCCTCAATTTCTTCATCTATAAAATGAAGATAGCCTTGTTGTAAGGATAAAATAAGCTGATATTTGAGAAGCACCTTGCAAAGATCAAAGCTCTGTATAGATACCAGCTATTATAGTCAGAATTATTCTTTCCCCTTCATAACAAGATATATTTGTGAGAGTCCTAAATGACACTGGAGGATCTTAGGAATGAGCAGAAAGGATACCTACAAATTAAGAAGAAAAAGAAAGAGGAAAGGAATTCTTTTATAAGCCCTGGGGGTGGAGGGGTTACCGGTGAAACTTTGTTGGTGGAGAAGATTTTCATAAAACTCAAAACCAAAGCCCTTTATACTAGAGCCCAGAGAAAGATGCTTATATACCTTGGGTAAAGTTAGAAAATGGTAGCTCCATTTGCATTTGAAAATTGTGCTTCTAGCCATATGGAAGACTTTGGATTGTCACTGTAACACATGCAAATTGTTGTAAAATAAATACCCACATGCCCTAGGAAATAGAATTTTCTGGTAATAAAAATATGTACAGATATAAAATGTAGTATAAAAAAGCATTCTTTGTTTTTACCTCTCCTCCACTTCCCTCAGGCAGCCGCCTAACTTTCACACTGCTAGTCCCATCTTAGACATAAATGGAAAATACATAGAATTCCTTTATGATAGTATCTTTACTTCTCACTTCAAAGTGACCAGACATTTCCCTTTTAGAAAGGAGAGGCATTTGATGTCTCTAACTCTGGGAGACTTCTAACCTCTCACAGCACTTTTCTTAGCACACTGGAGGTGAGATCATCTTTGTCTCCCTCTTATGTAGTACTACGCATCGGAATTGTTCCATCTCTGAGCTTGTTTCCCTTTTGTTCTTCCAGAAAACCCATTTCTTCTATGAAGCTATTCATTGAGATTCCACTACTTTATGAAGTGGAAGTAGGAAGAGATGTGTATCTACATCAAGGGAGAAAAAAAGAAACTGGAAAAGGCTTAGCAAATTATTTTTAACTCAAGAATTTTCTTTGTCTTCTCCCAGTCTTATTTGCCTAGGCTACTGACATTTTAGACTGCAGGCATATTATATATAATTGGAACAGCAGTTCCTCTCTTTGTGTGGGTTAAAGTGACAGAGATTATTAGCTTGAAAAACAGGATGTTTGCAGGATTTATCAGGCCCTGCTGTTTTGACTGAAATAACAGAAAAATTTCTATTCTGATTTACATTTCACATTGTTCCCCTTCATATTCATGAGTTTTTCATTACAGATATTAAGTTTGTGAAAATAATTAAGTTGGTGTCTTGGAAAAATATTAAGGCTTGGAGCCTTCTTCTATGATTAACCTCCTTTCCTGTGATGCTGATTAAAACTATGTCTCTATGATGGATAAATAATTGTATACTTTAGGTGTTATGATCATGGTCTAATTGAGTATTCCAGATGATTTTAACAATAGATACAGATTGCTGCGTAGCTGATCTGTTTGTGCTGAAGCTATTATTATAGCTATAGAGAAAAATGACTATCACAATTTGGCTGGACCACAGAGGTGTCCTGAGATGAAAATACTCCACAATCTTCCCTGATTATTTATCTCCTTTTCTCTCTCCCTTCCTCCCTCCCTCCCTCCCTTTCTTCTTCTCCTCCTTCCCTTCCTTCCAACTTCATTTTAATTTCATTCCCTTTAGTTTGATCTCATTGTTGTAGGGAGCTCTCCAGTAAGAGTTTCTTTTTCAATGCAAATGAGTAACTGTTCTGCAATATTTTAGCCTTAGAGAGTTGATTAGGGCCTCTGAGGGTCATAGAACCTGTATGTGTCAAAGGCAGAACATGGGCTCAGTTTGTCTTGATTTTGAGAGCAGCTCTCTGTATGCTTTGTTTTGCTACCTCTTTCTTTTTTTCTTTCTTTTTAAAAAAATGTTTTTTAATATCAATGTCAGGTCATCAATGCTACAAATACCTTACTTATAATATATAAATGTAAGCAAAAAAAAATCCTAGCACATTGGTCATATCTGACAATGTATTCCTCATTCCACATTCATAGTTCACATACACGTATACTTCTTGTTATAATTCTGAGCTCAGGATTGGACATTGCACTGAGAGTTCTCATTATCTTTCAGAAGTGTTTTCCTTTGCATCGTTGTATAAATTGTTCTGATTTTGCTTACTTCACTCTGTGTCAGTCTATATCACTCTTCCAAAGTTTCTTTATATTTATTTTTTTACAGTCCAAGGATAGTCTGTTACATTCATATATAACAATTTGTTCTGTAGTTATCCAATTGATGGTAATACAGTACAGTGGAAAAAGTGCCGCCTCTAGAGTCAGGGTCAAATCCCACCTATGATGCTTACTACTTGTGTCATTTTGAACTAGTCACTTAACCTCTTAGGCCTCAGTTTTCTCATATGTAAACTGAGGCAGTTGGAGTAGATGACTTTGAGGTCCTTTTCAGCTTTGTTCCCCAGTTTATTTCCAGTTTTTCCTACCACAAAGGATAGCGCTATAAATGCTTCTATTTTTATGGTACCTTTTTAACCTTAACCTCTTTGGAATATATACCCAAGTGGTGATATGACTGGAGGCAAAGGGTATGTACAGTTTAATGACTTTTCCATGGAGTCTATGTGGAGAAACCATTAAAAAACCTCTACTTGCATTTCTTTTAAAATTATTCTTCAACCTAACTGGCTGTTCCCCAAGATTATGTCCTATTCTATACCCTCCTTTCTTCCCCATCTTCTCTCTCTCTGTCTGCCTGTCTCTGTCTATCTCTGTCTTTTTCTCTCTTTATTAGCTTAACTGTTATTTAAGTAGTTTAATGACTGTCTATAGAGATGATTAAAATACAACATGACATGACATGACATGGAACAACATAACAGAATCATGATATGATATATATGACAATATAACATGATACAATATATTGTAATAGAATGTAATATATGTCATGATATAGGAGAATACAATAAAATAAATATAACACAATATAACATAACACAATATAACTATACCATATTATTCTATACTATACTATTCACACACATATATTTGTATATTTGTATAATCTTTCCCTGAACTTTAATTCTCCATCATCAATTACCTATTGGATATTTTAAATGTGACATCCCAGAGATATCTCAAATGCAAAATGTTCATTATCCTCCAAAGCCTCCCCTTTCCAACTTCCATATTTCTGTCAAAGACACCACCATCTTTCCATTCAGTTATGTTTATAATTTTAGCATCATCCTTGACTTCTCATTCTTCACCCTACAAATCTGATCAATTGCTGTTTCTATCCTTGTAACATCTCTTGTTTCTCACCCTCTCTTGCCATTCAGATGGCTACCACCTTAGCTCAAGTCCTCATGATCTTTTGCCTAGACTATTACAACAGCCTCAATACATCCCTTTGCCTCAAATCTCCACATTCCAGCTATCCTATTTAATAAATAATTTTCCTTAAGAGAAGATTTGACTTTCTAAGTTCCCTAATCAATTTCCTATTGATTTCCAATAAGTGGGGGCCAGGTTGTGAAAGAGATAAATAGTATAACTGAGTATCTCTTTAACAACCTGGCCTCCACTTATTTTTATAGCCTCTCTAGACACTTCTGCTCCTGTACTCTTAATCCAGCCTAACTGATCTTCTCTTTATTATTTACATACAATACTACCTTTCTGTTTTTCTTGCTTTTGTAAGGTCTTTTCCCCAGACCAGGAATGCCTTCCTTCTTCATCTCCACCTTATCTCCACTTAAGATACACTTTAGTACCTTCCTTCCCAACTTACACTGTATTTAGCTATTTTGTTTTTATTGACATTTATTTACTTTGTATTTATATACACTTATTTTCTTCTTTATTCTTTGGATATATGTCTCCAGTGTCTAGCATAAGTTCTGGCAAAAAGGAAGCACTTGATGAATTCTTGTTGATTGGTTGATTCTTCTGGGTTTACCTCTTTGGCTTCTCTTAACACGTAGTATTTCTCCATTATATTATTTTTCTTCTGCTTCTTTATATCTCCTCGATATCACCTCATTTCCTCAACTGAGACTTTGTGCTTAGGCCAGCTTTTGCCTCAGTCTATATTCTTTTGCAGTACTGAAGTCTGCAGGCTGCTGCCAGCACGCTACCACAAGTCTGAATGGAATGACTGGCTTCTGGTACCTCTTTCTACCTTCTCCAATTCTGGCCTGGAACGTGTAGCTGAGCCGAGGTAAAACTCTCTACCTCAAACTCTGGCTTGTGCCAGTCTCTCTCTGTTTCTTGGTGGCCCAATGTGGGTGCCAGCTTTGTATTTCTCTCTTTCTTAGTATTCATCTTTTCATGGATAGTCACCAGCTGGGAGACAGTGGAATTTCTCCCCTCCCATGTGACCCTTCAAGGCTCTGACCAAATATATCAGATTGTTTTGGATTCAGGACTTCTGGAAGGCACATACTGGGTACTTCTTTCTTCTCTGTCTCACTAGGAAGTAATTCTGTCACCAAAGCAGTCTTGATAAAATATCAGAACACTTGTTGATTTCAGGCCTTCTGAAGGACCTGGAGGTGTGGATGGCCCAGATGCTTATACTTGATCTGTCTCTTTGAGTAGTTATTTATTGGGGCTGGCTTTATGTTCTACTATGATTTGGATAGGTTAGTACCTGAGATCCCACTTCTTTTGAACTCAGTTTAATGGAAATTACACTAGCTTTAGGCTCTACCCTGGTACACACTCATTGTAACGGTCTTCTAGTATTGTTTACAGGGTTGGGAAACCTCTGGCTTTGAGACCATATGTGACCTTCTAGGTCCTCAAGTGTGGCCCTTTGACTGAATCTAAACTTCAAAGAACAAATTTTTTTATTAAGGGGATTTTGGAAAGAATCAGAACCACAGGTTCCACAGCCCTGTAACTATGTGGAGGAAATTTTCTTGTGTTTTCCTTTCTCTTCAATCAGTCATTGCTGAATCTGGCACCTTTTCTTGCCTTTGCTTGGATATTTCTCATGGATTAGTACTTGCTAAAACACCACCTTTGCCAGAAATCCAAGAATTTTTCCTTAGGCATGCATCTGGAAGATATCTATTTTCATTCTTACTTAGTATTTTTTATGATGTGACCTTTTTACTGAAGGTGACCACCCATTTGGAGCTCATTTGGTTGGTGAAAGCCTCAAATTGCCAAACTTTTTCATTCATCCCAGAAGTTCTTGTAGAACAGAAAGCTTTTGCCATTCTAATTAAGCTTTCCAGAAAACTATGCAACATCGTACAGTATTACATGCAATGTCACATAATTGTGTAGTTTCTTGCCTGGGGTGTAGAGAAAAGGAACTAAAGATAAGAGAGATGATCAGAGAGCACAGAGATACCTAAGAAAAGTAAGGAATGAGAGGAGATAGCATCTCTTCTAGACTTAAAGTCATCAGGCCCAGATAAATGACATGATCATAATATTTACACATAATGTTCATATATACGTAACAATTTAAGGTTCATAGATTAAACAATTTAAAGTATATAGATTTCCTTATTCATGGATGCTGTCTCTTTTGATCCTCACAGTAACTCTATGAGGTAGATATTCTGAAAGAATTGTGAGATGTGATTGCTCAACTGCTGTCAGTGACATAGGAAGGGGATTGGCAGGACTGAGAGTGTGCAGAAATACCTTGAGACCATGTCATACAAGAATTAATTGAGTACATTCCATTCAACAGTAACTCTTCAGCCTAGAGAAGAAAAGACTTTGATAGAAATGGGGAGAATGATGATAACTATTTCAGGTATTTGAAATGCCTTGTTTCCCTCCAGAGGGCATCACTAAGCAGCAATGGATAATTTATTCACATTTAAAAAAATTTTTTAAAAATATATAATACAATAATATATAATATAAAATAAATATATAATAAAATAGATTGTAATATAATGTAATATAAAAATATATAATTTATTTATTTTCAGTTCTTAACATTCACTTCCACAAGAATTTGAATTCAAAATTTTCTCCTTATCTCTCCCCACCCCAGGACAGCATGCACCCCATTCTCTCCTTCCTCCAGTTTGTCCTCCCTTCTTTTACCCACCCTTCTTCCATCCCCCTTCCCCTCTATGTTTCTAGGGCAGAATAGATTTCTATACTCCATTGCCTATATAGCTTATTTCCAGTTGCATGCTAAAACAATTTTTAACATTCATTCTTAATGCTTTGAGTTCCATATTCTCTGCCTCTCCCCCCACCTACCCTCATTGAGAAAACAAGAAATTCAATATAGGTCATACATGTGTAACAATGCAAAGCACTTCCACAATAGTTATGTTGTAAAAGACTATCCATATTTCCCTCTGTCCTGTCTTGCCTATTATTTATTCCTTTCACTCCCTTGACCTGTCCTCCCACAATAGTGTTTGTTTCTGATTATCCCATTCCCCAATTTGCTATCCCTTCTATTATCTTCCCTCTCCTATCCGCTTCCCCCTTGCCTTCCTGCAGGGTAAAATAGATTTCCATATCCAATGGAGTATGTGTTAATTCCCTCTTTAAGCCTAATCCCATGAGACTAAGGCTCAATTATTTCCTTTCACCTCCACCCCTTTCCCTCCATTGTAAAAGCTCTTTCTTCCCTCTTTTATGTGAGATGATTTGCTATATTCTACCTCTTCCTTTCCCTTACTCCTAGTACATTCCATTCAACAGTAAATTTTATTTTTTTGGGTATTCTCCCTTCATATTCAGCTCACCATACACACACACACACATATATACACATACACACATATGAACATATATCCATGTACATATACATATCTACACATATATAATATACACATACACACATACCCATACATACCTATATATATATATATATATATTCCCTCTAACTACCCTAATACTGAAAAAGTTCTCATGAGTTACAAATAACATCTTTCCATGTAGGAATGTAAACAGTTCAACCTTAATGAGTTCCTTAAGATTTCTCTTTCCTGTTTACCTTTTCATGTTTCTCCTGCTTCTTGTATTTGAAAGCCAAATTTTCTGTTCAGTTCTGGTGTTTTCAATAAGAATGCTTGGAAGTCCTCTGTTTCATTGAGTGACTATATTTTCCCCTGAAGTATTATATTCAGTTTTGCTAGTAGATGAGTCTTGGTTTTAATCCTATTTCCTTTGACCTCTGGAATCTCATATTCTAAGACCTTTGATCCCTTAGTATAGAAGCTGCTAAATCCTATGTTATCCTGATTGTATTTCCACAATACTTGAATTATTTCTGGCTGCTTGTAATATTTTCTCCTTAACCTGGGAACTCTGGAATTTGGTGACAATATTCCTAGGGGTTTTCCTTTTGGGATCTCTTTCAGGAGGTAATTAGTGTCTTCTTTCCATTTCTATTTTACTCTCTGGCTCTAGAATATCACGATCGTTTTCCTTGATAATTTCTTGAGAGATGATGTCCAGGCCCTTTTTTTGATCATGATTTTCAGGTAGACCAATAATTTTTAAATTCTCTCTCCTGGATCTGTTTTCTAGGTCAGTTGTTTTTCCAATGAGATGTTTCATATTGTCCTCTATTTTTTCATTCTTTTGGTTTTGTTTTGTAAATTTTTGGTTTCTCATAAAAGTCATTGGTTTCTATCTACTCTGTTCTAATTTTTAAAGAACTATTTTCTTCAGTGAGCTTCTGAACCTTCTTTTCCATTTGACTAATTCTGCTTTTTAAAGCATTCTTCTCTTCATTGGCTTTTTGAACCTCTTTTGTCATTTGGATTAGTCTACTTTTAAAGGTGTTATTTTCTTCAGCATTTTTTGGATCTCCTTTAGCAAGTTGTCGACTTGATTTTCATAATTTTCTTACATTGCTTTCATTTCTCTTCCCATTTTTTTCTTCCACTTCTCTTACTTGATTTGCAAAATCATTTTTGAACTCTTCCATGACTTGAGATCATTGCATAGTTATTTTGGAGGTTTTGGATGTAGAAGCCTTGACTTTTATGTCTTTCTCTGATGGTATACTTTGTTCTTCCTCATCCAAAAGATGGAAGAAAATACCTGTTCACCAAGAAAGTAACCTTCTGTAGTCTTATTTTTTCCCCCTTTTGGGCATTTTCCCAGTCAGTTACTTCACTTTTGAGGCCTTTGTCAAGAGGAGGGTATACTCTAGGGCTAGACCTGGCTTTCCTACTGACCTTTGAAGTTTTCTTTGGCATTTGTGGGTTGAGAAATCTGGGAACCACAGCTGCTACCCATGATTCTATACCCTGAGGTCTACAGTCCTGTCTGTGCTGCATGACCAAGGCTGGGCTGCACTCTGCTCCAAGCCTGGTGCTATAGACCTTTCCTGTCAGCCTTCCAGGCTGTCTTGGGCTGGAAATCTCTTTTGCTCTGTTGTTTTATGGCTTCTGCTGCTCTAGAAATTGTTGAGAGTCATTTTTTTACAAGTATTTTATGGGCTATGGGGGTAGAACTAGAGCAGGTCTGTCCTTGTACTCCACCATCTTGGTTCTGCCCCCCACATGCTTTTTAAAGGGGAGAAGAAAAGAGAGAAGAGAAGGGAAAGTAGAAAATATAAAAAGGAAAAATGAAATGAAAGAGGAAAGGAAGGAAAATGAGAAAAGGTGGAAAAAGGGAAAATTTTCCTAAGGTCTTCAAGGTTACAGAAAAGTATCATCAGAATAATATAGCAATAGAACTTCAGAAATAAGGAGCTTATATTAAAAAAAGAAGAATGTACAACCCTCAGTCCTCTGAAGCTCAAATATAAACAGATAAGGATAATTAAGTGATAGTCAATTGAATGAATATTTATTAGCCATCTGTTATATAGAGTTATTGTTGCATAATGGAAAGAGAACCAGCGTTGGAGTCAGGAAGACTTTAATTCATTTCTAGTCTCTGACTTAAAATTGTATGATCCTGAATGAAACATTTAATCTCTCTCAATGACCCCCAAACTTGCAGAGATTGTAAGTTGTAGAACAAGTTGCCAGCCTGCATTGGTAAAAGGAATTTCTCCATCAGGACTTCCCTGATGAAATAATAAGTCCAGGCCAAAATGAAACAAAATAACAAAATCCATAAAAGGCACTGTGCTAGATGCTGGGGGATACAAAAACCATATACTCCTTTCCTGCAAAGCACTATTAGTTTTAGAAATTAGAAATCATATAACAAATCAAAACATAATACACACACACACACACACACACACACACACACACACACACACACACATGACCTGTTACATTCTGCAAATGAATTCCATAATTCTTTCTCTGAGTGTGGAAGGTATTTTGCCTTAGAAGACCATTGGGAATTTTTTTTTCTTAAGTTCTTGCATTATTACGAAGTTCCAAGTCTACCAGAAAAAAACTCTCTCACACTGTGGTCATTACTGTGCACAAAGTTCTTCTGGTTCTGCTCCTTTCGCTCAGTCTCAGATCATATAAGTCCTTCCAGGCCTCTCTGAAGTCTTCTTATTCATCACTTTTTATGATGAAATAGTACTCCATTACATTCATATACCATAATTTATTCAGCCATTCCCCAATTGATGGGCATCCCCTTGATTTCCAGTTTTTGGCTACTAGAAAGAGTACTGCTATAAATATTTTTGTACATGTGGAACCCTTTCCCAGTCAGTAGAAAATTAAAGAAAGTGTCTTGAAGGAGTTAGAACCTGAACCAGACCTTGAAAGAAGAATTTGAATAAGCAGAGATGGGGATGGCCCATATTTCTGATATAGCAAGACTGAAGGAGCCTGAAGGGGCCATCCTGGGGAGCATAAGCTCAGAACTCTCCTAAAAACTTCTGAGGTCTCCAAAGACATGGTGAATTATTGCTTAGGCATTTGATGATGATGAACTTGCTGGACACTCCTGGTCTTGTGATGTGCAAGATTGATAGGACTTTGTATTTTGATATGAAATGAAAGACCCTTTAGAATTCCTCACTAATTCTTGTACTGTCTTCCCACTTACCACCTACCCCTCCATCCCCTGACTACTTTTTAAAGAGGCCTATTCACTGAATGGTCATTACCTCACTTTAAGTGAGTATTTGAAAAGACCCAACCTAAAAAGGTCTTCCATTGCATCCTGTACCATCTTCAGTCATCCTGATGAATATCTGGTCACTGGATCCAGATGACTCAGGAGGAGAAAGTAAAGCTGGTGACCTTGTACAATCCTCCCTCACTCAAAACAAAGTCAAGTGCAAGTCATATCATCATTTCTCTGATATCATGGTCCTCTTTGAAAATGAAGGATGAACACACAACCTGTCCTAATGAGTCTTAAATATTACCCTTACAACTGATTTTAACTATAGTTGTCATTTAATTGAATTTCATCCTACTTATTAATGTGTGCCATGATTATATCATGAAAACAATGAACATGAACTTGGACAGATTTTGAGAGACAGTGGAAGATAGAAGAGCCTGGTATGCCATGGTCTATGAGGTCATGAAGATTTGGACACAACTGAATGACTAAAAAGCAACAATGATTATTTTATGCTAATCATTCCTCTTTCAGTGTAGGAATGAATACCTCATCACAAACCTGATTCATGTTGTACACTAAGCACATTTTTAGGTCCCAGACTTGAGCTGTAAGAAGAACCATCTACCTACTAGCCAAGTAGAGGGTTTGTTAATGAGCCAAAGAATCTGAGGATGGTGAATTTATTCCCTATAATGGAAGAAAGGTCAGGGCTCCTCAACATTGAAACTGACACAGGAAGCTATATAGTACTCCGGCTTTTTGGGGATCAGCTGCAGAGACTCTATATTAGACTTGTATGGGGAAAGACAATCTATGGGAATGCAAGTAGTCAGGAGACAGGACAAATCTGGGATCAGCAAATAGTACAGTTTGGTTGAAATGTTGATGTGAAAAGGTCTAGTATGAAATAATATTGATAATAGTTTGGTATTAGATTTTGGAGACTCTTAATAAGTCTGAATTTTGTCCTACAAACAATAAAGGTTTTTGAGGATAGGAAGTAACATGGTCAGAGCTTTTATTAGAAATGGAATGTGGAATAGTGGGAAAAACAATGGTTTTGGATCTGACCTGGGTCTGAATCCTTAGTTTGTTACGTATTACATGCTTTATTTATAGAAATTACTAATTCTTGCTTTCCTCATCTCTAAAATTAGGGGGTTTTGCCAGATGAGGTACAGTGGAAAGAACATGGGATTTAGAGACAGTGGAACTTGGTTGTACTTCTGATTCGGCCATTTACTAATTGTGTGATCTTGGGCACATCTCTTAACACTCTGGAGATGAGTTTTCTTCCCTGTGATTAGGTGGTTAGATTAGATGACCTCCAAGTTTACTTTATAGTTTTAAATCTATGGTCCTATGACCTCTAAAGTCTCTTCAAACTCAATCCTGTCATTGTTTTGGAAGCTGGGCATCTATACAGATAAAAAGGAAGAGAAAATAAAGTCAGAACAACTAGTTTGGAGGCTACTAAAATAATCTAGGTGAAAGGTGAGGATATTGTGACAATGTGAATAGAGGATATTTGGAATAGATGTTGTGGAGATAGTACTTGACAACTAAACGAATGTAGACAAATGAAAGAAAGAAGAACAAAAGAATGTAAGCTTCTAGTGAATAGAGATTGTTTTCATTAGTGTATTTGTATCCTCAATGCTGAAGACAGAGACGGGCATGTAGTGGGTACTCAATAGATACCTCTTGATTAATCGCTGAAGCTTGAACTTTTATGACTGGGAGTAGGATAGTTCTGTCAACAGAAACTGCATAGCTGAGAAAAGGCAGGTTTTTGAAGGGAAGATATATTTAATTTCAAGGGTGCTGAATTTGAGGTGCTAGTGCAACATCCAAATAGAAATGTTTAGTAGGCAGTTGGAGACCCAGGACTGCTGGTTAGAGTTGGATAGAGAGCATCTACATAGAGTTGCTCATAGAAACTACAGGAAGTGGATGAGATGGAAGTGTGGAGTGTGGAGATGGAAGAGTTGTGGGGGTCACTCACATTTAGGAACCAGAAAGAAGATCAAGGAAAGGAGATGAAGGGTGAATTGCAAGAGGTATAGACCAAGAACTAGGAGGAGGAAAGGGTTATAGAAGCTAAAGGAGGAGAGAGTATCAAGAATCAAGTGTGGCAAATATTGTCAAACACTGCAGAAAGGTCCAGGTGCTGAAGATTAGATAAGAGATTTGGTGATAAGGAAATCTTTCGCAACTTTGGAAAGAGTTAATTTCAGTGAATGACAGATTATAGGAGATTGAAGGGTTGATGGGTAGTGAGGGAAGTAGAAGCAAAGAATATTGCTCAGCATAAATACTTATTGTATATGCTTAGTAGTTAAGAGGAAGATAAATAGATGATGACGCCTGGAAGGGGTCATGGAAAGAAACTGAATGTGGGAAGAAATATTATGCAAAGACTCGGAAGAACTAACTTTGAGTTCAGAGGTCTGGTTCTGTTACTTCATGGGTGTGTGACCTAGAGCAAATAATTTAATATTCCTGGATTTCAATTTCTTCATTTGAATAATGAAAGAGTTGGATTAGATGGTTTTTAAAGTCCCTTCCAAGCCTGACATTTTGTGTCTCTATGATTCCATCATATGACAAGATCCCAGAAGAGGAGATGGAAGAAACAAACTGGGATCAAGGGTATTGGCAAAGAGTTTAGCTTTTGCTAAGAGGAGGGCTACCTCATCCTTTGAGACAGGTGGTAAAGAAGAAAGTATGAGGTAAGAGGTTTTTCACTGTGGAGAAATGGAGATAAGAGATCTCAGGATAGATGGTCTCAATTTTCTCAGTAAAGTAGGAAGTCATCCCATTTACTGAGAGACCCCATGGACGAGTATGGTGTTGGAAGCTTTAGGATAGAGGAGAAAGTTTGGAGTAGTCACTCACAAGAGGGACTGTGAGAGGGAATCAATCAGAAATGACTACAAGAATTGCCTTGCCCTGGTGAGGGAAGCATGACTTTTTTAATGGAAGCAGTCAGTAAGGTTTCATGACTTTCTCGAACAGCCTTCACTCACTTAGAAGTGTAATCACTGAAAACAGATGTTTGGGCACGACACAGGATTAGGGATTAGCAGGACAGGAACATTGAAAGGGCAAGAGGATGAGGCACTCAGAGGTGGAGGACAGGATGTGATTGTTATGACATCAATTTTCATGTCATGAAATATCAATTTTCATAATGCTTAATGAGAGGGGGCAATTTGGTGGAGTGTAAGGTATAGGCAGGGTGGATAGTGATCTCTACAGTGGAGACAAGGAAAAAAAACCCCACATCAACAGTTGGAATAGGAAGGAAATTGGTAGCCAGGGCAGATTTATTCTAAGTGAAGAGTTTGAAATAACGATTTCATTTTCTATCCTGGTCCCTAGATCATTGGATCTCAAAATTCCGAAGAGAGCTT
>CM053770.1:365109313-365152388 GCA_028658325.1 Potorous gilbertii | reverse complement strand
GTGTGACCTTTGATGATATGCATGATTCCTGTACAAGTGAGCTATGTTTCATGCCCTGTTTTGAGTTTCAGGATAACCGAATCTCTCTATAAATATAATAAGGAAAAGAGAAAGGTACAAAACGACACCAAAGTAAAATTTGTCCCATGTTCCTTCCTTGTACCTCTAGGTGTCTGAAGAGAGAATTTAGATTTGATTTGTGAATCTCAAAGTAGGAGTGTCTCCTTCAGTATCTGCAATTAACAAGTTCTCCCATATCTTTTCTGTGTTAGATATTGGGGGCAGATCTAATTGAACCTGCTGGTATAAATCAGTGTGCATTTTTCTTAAAAATAAAAACAAATTTTTCTACCTTATCAAGACAAAAACAAAAAATGACCTATTTTGGGATCACAAGATCACAAATTTAGTTAGGCCATCGAGTCCAACTCCCTTATCTTACAGACAAGGAAACTGAGGCCCAGGAAGATTAGATGACTTGTCACACAGGTACGCTAAGCATCAAAGGCAAGATTTCATTTGGGCAAGGGATCCCATTACTTCAAACGAGACAATACGTGTAACAAAATTTTCAAACTTAAAAATGCTATGTAAATGTTTATTGTTATTAATTATCACCATCATCGCCATCATCATCAAAACCTTTCAGAGTTTTGTGTTTGTACTTTTTTTTGATTCTCTATTGGAATAATGTCATGATTCAGAAAGTATTTTTTATTCAATTGTCTGAAATCTACAAGCCTCCTATTGCTTTAAATAAATAGAAGGTATTTAATTAAGCTAGATGCTTTTAGGGTCTTGTTTATAGGAAAATATCCAGTTCCCAGATGCTTCACGTTAAGTCTTGATAAAGTGGGGACCGGATGGTGGGGGTTAAAGGATAGAACAACAGTGTTCACAAACCGACCTTGATGTCATGGCCACCTTAACAAACTTCAAAACAAAAAGTTATTTGAGTCAAAAACAAAAGATAAGGCTAAATTGATACACCAGTAATTACATCAAGGACCATTCAATCACCGGGCAGACTTTACAGTTGATCCTAGGGATTAGATGTAGGTAGACGTATGGGATTGAACATTGCTTGTATAAAAGGCAGGAAAGAACTTTATTACCTACGGATACTGAAGGGAAAGCCTTTGCTGTCAGAATCCCAGGCAGAATCTAAACTCCCCTTTCAAATTTTGAATCTACTGTCCTGTCTTCAACCTGCAAAAAAGACCAAAGGAAGGTAACATGAATGAAATGTCTTTTAAAATTCTCATTGAATTGGGGGGTGGTAGAGGTGAAAAGCTTGAGACTAGAAGGAAAACAGAATTTTTTTCTTCTCTGAAAGCTCTTAGGGCAAGATGAATGGAAAGAGGAAGGGAGTTAGGTTGAAGCATTTACTCAGACTCTCTAACACACTTGCAGCTGAACTCCCAAATGAAGTCTGGAAAGCTGAGATCTGTGATCATAGGCAAAGATGACATGTCACAGAGTCTAACATGGAGGAAACCAGCAGTTTAGTTTCCCGCTCTGCTTGGATGTAAGTGTGTTCTTTGGTCTCAGAACTCATTCCTAGAAGATTGTTTGATGTCAACTAGAAGGCCTTCATTGGTCAGAGCTTCTAAGTATCAAGCAGAGGAGAAAGAATTCAACTGAGGCTACATTCCTTTATAGATTGTCAGGCTCCAAACTAGTGGAAAGACCTTAAAACTGACCAGTGGAAGAATAGACCATAATTTCAGCTTTGAGAACAGGAGTTTCTGATAATTTATGAGCCAAAATTCCAGTCTGGATTTGCTGAGTGGGTTAGAAAGTTTCTGAATAATGTCTCTGTTTCTCTTGATAGTTTTAGGAAATTCTGAAAATATCTCTGAGAGACCAACATTTACTTGGAGGTTAGTAACTGACATAGAGCCTTTCCCTGATAGATTACTTTTTAAAGTTTAACCTTGGTCAGCAATAGGGGTGTAATCATAATACCTGGCATCTTGGGTAAATTCAGTTGCAGGGTGGGGTGGTGTTAGATGTGGGATAGCACAGGTATGATCTCAGAGGAGAGAGCTAGAGACAGTCCAACTGAATGGAGAGAGGGAAGGTTCTTTCACCCATTCATCACCTATTTCTTTTGGCCCATGACCTGACTCCCTCACTCTCTTTCTGAACCTGCCAATGGGGATTTGAATGCTTTAAGGCATGGAGTCACCCAGCTAGTCAGTCAATAAGTGTTTAATAAGCACCTACTATGTTCCAAACTCTATAGATAGGATGGATTTCTCCCTTCCCCCCATCTTGTGCCAGATATCAGCACCTGGAGAAAATCTCTGACTGCTTTGCCCTAGTTATACTCTGGTCATCAGGGATTGAATAGTTAGTTGGTCTATGGTTTGAAGTTAATGCTGGTCTCATTTAAATTTTTACTAAATAACTGTTCTCATAAAAAAAGCATTATTGCCTCTCTATAACCTTGGTTGAAAAAATCCCTTTAGAGAGCTGGGGATTTGAAAGCAGACATTCAAAAGTTCTCTTTTCCCCATCTAATTAGTTCTGAAGAAGATGAATAGGGAGCATAGAAAATATTGTGAGCTGGCCATACATTTTGTTTTTGGTAAGTGAAGAGAATATACTTCAGTTGTGATTTAATTTAAAAAGCCCTCTACTGACCTCAAAGGAAGATGTGTTACAGTGAAATACATATCATTCCTTAACGCAAAGTATTCCTTTTGAGCATCTGTAGGTGGTTTTAAAAAAGAATTAACAGATAATTTATTTTAGCGCATCTCTGAGTCAATTGTTCGATATTGCATTATATTGTATTTTGCTGTCACTTTAATTTTTTCTTTTAAGAAATAAGCATCTTTTCCCATTATCAAAAGCTTACTAATTTTTATTCTAATATCAGGTTTAAGTTTTCTGAAATTTATTTTTACCTAGTAATCAAACAGGTTTTAAGTGAGTTGTATTTCCCGTTTCTTCCTACTTTAGTAGCAGCATTGCATAGTGGATAGAGGTCTGGGTTTAGAATCAGGTAGGTCCTGAACTCAAATCTAACCCTAGATACTTACTAGCTCTGTGATTTTGGGCAAGTCACTTAACTTCTTGGAACCTCTGTTTCCTCATCTGTAAGATGAAGATTATGCTTACCTCAAAAATTTGTTGTGAATATCAAATAAGATAATGTTAGGTGATGCCTTTTGAAAACCTAAAAGTGAAATACAAATGCTTAGCTAATATTATTTTTAAAATGTCAGATTTAAAAAATGTTAGGAAAAGAACTGATTACAGTTCAGAGTAAATCCTCAGTAACGTTTTTTTTAATAGTGTGGAGCTCTAATTTATGTGAAAGCTCTGAGAGAAAGAGAAATATGAATCTTGTTCAGGAAGAAATACAAGATATCCGAGACTCTATGTTACAACACAAACCTTAGTTGGAAACCTTAATGCTAATCAATTAATATTTCCATTGGAAACAGCATGCCATAGCATTTCAAACCATAGTCACTCCTAATAATGGATCTTAGTCTACTTTCACTGAGCATTCTATGCATAAACTTTTAATTTTCATTTTTTGGGTACCATGTCAGGGACCCCCCCCCCACTATTTTGTTCCACAAGAGTATTCACTTTGAAAAAATCCTTGAATTCTACAGCTGACAAACAATTCAGTTCTTCCCTGAGTCTTGTATGGATTCAACCCAAGGGTAAGACCTACAGACACCATACAGAAATGATTTTACCTCCTCATAGCCCAAGGGCACCTGAGAGAAAGGGTTCTAACTTAGGCTATGGGTGGAAACAAAATGAACAGCATGGTATGATGAAAAGAATACTGGTTTTGGAATAGAAACCTGAATTCTGATCCTGCTTCAGTCACTTATTACCTATGTGACCTTGCACAAGTCACTTAAGTCTGTTTGGGCCTCATTTTCCTCATCTTGTAAATTGAATGATTTGGGCTAGATATCATCTAATATCTCTTCCAGCTTTAAATCTATGATTTTGTAAATGAAACTCTTGTGAGATGAAATCAGACTAATGTGGAGGCTGCTTATTGTGGGAAACCACTACAATCCAATAAAAACAATAGCTGACATTTATGTAGCATCTTGATGCGTGTGAAGTACTTAGAATAAATACCCTTATTTGAGCCTTACAGTACAATTGAGGGAGATGCTACCATTATCATCCTCATTTCGCAGATGACGAAATTGAAGCTTAGAAGGTTAAGCAACTTGTCTGGTGACATAACACTAAGCAGTATTGGAGGCTGGATTCAAATGCAGAGCCCTCCTGATTCCAAGACCAGTAACCTTTCCACAACACCACATTGCCTCCAATGAATTTGTATGAAGTATGTATCCTGAGGTTTCCTCATATCCTAGGAAAATAGCATCGCAACCCAAGAGGCTAATTGAGCATATATGTTGCTGTCAACCCAAAACTTCAGAAGGGAACAGGGGAAAAAGCAAAGAGCAAAATGGGAGACCCAAGGGACCCATATCATCATAGGTTTGAAGCTAGAAAAGACTTTGGAGATTACCTAACCCATCATCAACTTCACCACTAGCCCTTATGGGTGAAGAAACTGAGACTCCAAGAGGTTAAGGACTTGGGCCAAATTTATACAAGGAGGAAGAAGCAGAGAGAGATAGAATTTAAACCCAGGTGAAGTAGCTCAGTGTGGCACAGTGGAAAAAATACTGGAGATGGAGTCAGAAAATTTGGCTTCAAATCTGAACTCTGTTCTATATGTGATTTTGGGCAAGTCACTTCACTTCCCACTTCCCATTTGGAAAATGAGGGGTTTAGGCTGGATGATTTCCAAGACCTCTCCCAGCTCTAAATCTGTGATTCTGTGTCCCAGATCTAGTATTCCTTTTCCTTCACCCTGCTTAGAAATCCATCTTATTGGGAGATAACAATGAAAAGTTACCAGTGACAAAACCAGGGACCGTTCACATGGGACGCATCCTACTTTGATTTCATCATGGAAAGAAAAACATTGCAAATGGAAATGTGAATGTAGCTCTATCCATAATGTAATTTCAGCTACCAGTTTGGTGAGTGATCTTGGATGAACACATAACCTTTTCTGTGGCTCAATTTTTTAAACTACTCCTTTGCTTCAAGAGAGCTAAAATTATAATAAAGCACTGGGCAAGTATAAAAAATGGGAAGAAGGCCACTTATCGTTAATAATTGCAGTAATGCCTACATGTGGCACCAGTTGGTGCTGGGCTGCACTGAAACTATATCGTGCTTTATTATCAGAAGCACTTAGCGCATTCAGGTTCACTTGTTCACTGGGTATTCTGGAACAACATACATTGTAAATGTTCATTAATGAGGCCTGAGGACCTGCTTTATAATGCATGATTTTCTTCCACATCAACGTTTCTCATTGATTTTTAGCTCCTAGATGCATTGTTCATAGACTGCATAAGAATAGCTGCTGAGCTAGTAAAACCAGGAGAGTAATGAAAGAGCCAGTCTTCTAATTATATAATTATGTCAGCGTCACAAATCGGCCTTAAGTAATAGTTTAAGTAGCGGCAGTAATGGTATCCACCTAAACTGAGTTAAATTAGAAAAAAAAACCCTGTAAACATTTAAATCATCTTTGCTTTCTACAAACCCCTTTAGTTTCTATGCCAGATATGGCTACAATTTTTCTTTTATTCCCCCTCCTCCTATTAATTGCTAAAACCTTAATCCTTAGGGTCTTACCCATTTAGTATTATGAAACGCAAAGCACACCAAACTTGACGTTATAGGACCCGATTCCAAATCTTGGTTCTGCCATTTACTACTTTTGTGACCTTGGAAAAATCACCTAACCTCTCCGGGTCTCAGTTACCTCATCTGTAAAATGAGGGGATGACCTCAGTTTTAGATCTATGATGTTTCCAATGGTTTCATCAACTTCACCACTAGCCCTTCTAGACTGCCTGAAGAAAGCAAACACAAAACAAAATTGTTAATCCCTTCAAAATATGCAGAACAAAAAGCCTGGATCCTTAAATCAAGAAATGTGACTATTTTTCCTGGTATGGTCACCGTGATTTGTGATTTTCTTTTCTTATCTGATTGTTTTAGGGATGACAGTGGAGGAGGACTTTAAAATACTTTGGAGTAATTGGAAGGGAATTTAGAGGTTGTTTATAGCAGTGTCAAACTCTGATAGAAACAGGAGCCATTAGACCACACATAAGGATCCCGCAGGTTTCATGGTGGTTAGAAAACCACGTATTAACATGATCTATATTTTATTGTGTTTTTATTTATTTTGTTAAATAATTCCCAATTACATTTTAATCTGGCTCAGGCTGCACTCAGGAGTATTGCAGCCCGCAACGCTGCAGGTGGTTGTCATTTGACATCTCTGGTCTATAGTACATTCTCCCATTTTTAGAAATGAGGCAACTGAGACCCAGAGAGTTTAAGCAGCCTTCCCAGTGTCATCCAGGTAATAAATGGTAGAGCTGAGAATTGAAATGTCATATCTTCTGACTCCAGATTCAACATTCTTTGGGGAAGTTATGAGAATTAATGGACATTTGGAGTTCTTTGCATAAATAACAATATTTTACTCATATGTCCTTCTATCACATTTGTCTTTATTTTCCCATCCAATTCTTTATTGCTTTAAATTCATCTGTTTCAGTTTAGTCACTACTGGATTGATAAGAACAAATCCACCAAACAACAGAGTCAATGTTTTTGTACACCTCACTTCCATATTTGTCCTAATGACCAGCCATTGATTTGTTCTCGGAGTTTTTGGCCTACACATCAACTGTTTCTCTCCACTTTTAAAAATGAAACCATCTATTTTTTTCTTTTATCTCCTTTACTGTATTGTTTCCTTCATTTTGCTGGGCTGCCATCTCACTAGATCCCGTTAAGAATCAATTCTTTCAACTCTAACCTCCTACACAATGACCTGATTCTAATCTCCCCAGTCATGCCAGTAATATGCTGCTCTCCATGCTTTTTATTTAGTGAAGGTTTTCTGAATTCCAGAGACCCAGAAAGCGATGAAAATTAGAACCATACATCTGAATTTGAATAGATTCAAAAATTACTTTTCTTAGATGGGATTTCCTTAGAAGGTACTAGGTACTCAGACCAGATGGCCAAGTGTAGGTGACTGAACTGAATGGAAGGGTTGCTAGGAGAAGGAGTCATTGACATACATGATGCCGGAGCTAGCTGTCCAGTACTACTTCAAATGCCTTAAGGGGGACTCTTCAACCTCATTCATTGATATTGTCAATATGGCACAGTCATCTCTCCCCATCTCCCTTTCCAGAGGACTAGAAGAACCTTGAAAATCTGTTGGAGAAGAGTCTAGCTTGCAAGCTTTTGTGATAGGGTAGGAGTTTGTAGGTGAACAGCTAAGACTGAGGAAGCATGAAGGAAGGAGGAGAAAAAAAGAAAACACGTATGGAAAGGAAAGGTAAAAGCCAGGAGAAAGTACCTAAAAGAGATGAAGGAAAATGCTGGCATCAGAAAAAATATGATAAGGAATGAGCCAGAGAGAGAGAGGTTCACCTCCAGGACTGGTGCAGAGAAAAGGCCCATCTTTAGAAAAGAAGGGTTGAACTCAGTCTTTGAAGTTCCTTTCAATTCTGAGTCTATGCTTCTATGCAAGATACTAGTGGGAAAGAAGGAAGGAAAAGTGCATGAGGATGGGTTGCTAGTGTGAGTCACCATGGGGAGAGGCCCTGGGAAAATGGTGGAACAAGTGAGAGTTGGACATCAGGGTAAATCTGCTGCTAATTAGGCTTTGGCCCGAGCTTGGAAGGTTGAAGAATATTAAGCCGAATCCATGAAACTCCAAGTCTGTTATTCATTAGGAAAAAATTAAAAATAAAATAAATCCTAGGCTTCTTTATTTAACATTTGCAAATAATTCCAAGAATAGCATAGTATAGTGGTGAGAGGTTTTGGAGTCAAAAGACCTGGAGTGGAGCCCTAGTTCTGAAATGTACTAGCTTGTGATCCTATGCAAGTTGTTTAATTTTTCAGCTCTTGTTACTTTCTCAGGACTGCTGTGAGCAGAATAGCTTATAAATCTTAAAAGTAATATATATATATATATATATATATATATATATATATGTATATATTGTTATTCTTAAACTGACTTCAAAGGTAAGAAGAAGTTTGACTAAAAGGGAGAAGGCTAAAGAAAAAGACTGAGCTATAAGAAAATACCAAGATATCTTGGTGTGTTTGTGTAGGGAGGAGTGGAATTGTATCTGGTTCTTACCAGGTTTTCCATGACAGGATCCTCCTTAGTTATTGGCTACATAGCTGTACAGCTGGGATGGATTATGTGCTTTTTACTATCACTTGTGGTTTCATGCCTTTTGATTTAAATTAGATGAAAAAGACCTAAGGTGTGCACCCAATATTTCTTTCTTCTGTTTTGTCTACACCCACTTCCTCTCAAAAGTAAGACTTAACCAAGGTATAACAAGGATAGGGCAATCAGTGCTAAAATCTAGAGAAGATCCTGAGGGTGATTTCAGTTCTTCAGTGGTAGAGAAATAATTGAGCTTAGTATCTAGTTAGCAAAGATGATTTGTCCAACAGGAAGCTGCACCCTAGATGAACTCCTCTCTTGTCCCAGTTCTGTCCTTCCTGCCATCCCTAGCAGTATCCATGCAGTATTTGGGAGTCTTTACCCCACCTCCCAAATCCAACTAAGGGTGCTTTTTGGTGCCATTTGCTTGGGGTACAAAAAGCAGTCTCTCAAAGCAGTCATTCTTCCAGCTCACAACTTGAGTGACTTAAGATAACAGGAGATAATTTGCCCTGTTGTTGATTTTAGTTTTAGAGAATGGAATGGAGATTTGAAGTCTCAGATCCATTCAAGAATTGGTGGAATTTGATTGTAAACTACTAAAGGACAGAGAGTATATCTTATTCATTTTTGCATTCCTCTCCTCTTCTCTCACCATCAAACACTTAGCTCAGTTTTTTTGTCCATTGTTGTTTGATTGCTTCAGTCATGTCCAACCCTTATTGATACCATTTGGGGTTTTCTTGGTAAAGATACTGGAGTGGTTTACTATTTCTTTCACCAGTTCATTTTATAGATGAGAAAACTAAGCTAAGCAGGTTAAGTGACTTGCCCAAGTTCACACAGCTAGTAAGTGTCTGAGGCTGGATTTGAACTCATGCCTCATGGAGTCAGGTGACTCCAGTCCTGGAGCTTTATCCACTGGGCCACCTAGCTACCCTATAGTAGGTACTTAATAGCAATTAATGGAAGGAAGAAGTGACTGATGTTTTGCAATATGTTCCCTGCAACTTGATCAGAGTTGGACTTATGCACAGTGACCTCATATAGTCAGGAAAAATATCTGATAATAGTTTCTCCATGATGATTTTCTATCTTCTATCTGTTGATGCAGTAAAAATAGCTAGCAGAAGTGTCCATGGCCTTGGCTCACCATAGCTGTTATTAAGTAGAGGAACTCTGGCAGTTGCCACAGGATCAGATATCTTAGTTGAAAAGGGTTCTATTTTGCCTTTGTTGTCCATTCCAGTGCTATTTTCAGGTTTTTTACTCCTATTTTTCTGTTCAGTCCTATCCTTAGGCTTTTCAATTATTTAGGTTTATTTTTGGTAATTCAAGTCTAACCTCAAAATTGAACATCATAAAGACAAAGGTTTATGTAACCCATGTGCTAACACCTCAAGCCCTGGACTTAGAGAGGGTAGGTCTGGTCTCAGGTCTCTGATCTTGCTCTCTTTTTGGCTTATTATGCTCCCATTCAGAGTTTACTTTGGGAAAATCACTGAATATGGTTTGTGTTTAGATTTTCCTGTATGTGGGTAAAAAGGACCCCCAGCTTGAGCACTTAAGGTAACTTGAGTGTAAACATCAGGGACAAGACAGCCTTATTTCATCCCACAAAACATTTAAAGGACTCATGAGAGTTCACAAGCAAATGTAGTCAACAACAACAAAAAAGACACAATAGCTTGTAAACAAACAACACACCCTCCTCCCTATCTATTGGGTCCCCCTTTTCCACCAAGATCTTAAAGTCTTCCTGACTCAGCATGCTATTATTTAGACTTCCTTTAGAAGGGAACTGAACTTGGGGCTGCTATACCACTAAACCCTGTATTCTGGTGAATTCTTATCAAATGATCAGCTTTGTGGTACTACTCTGAGGTCTTAGACTGCCCCATTGGGATTGCTAGACAGAGGACACTCCTAATGGACCCCTATCATCTGAATAATTCACTGGTCTAACAGAGTGCCTAGACCAGTTCTCTTTGCCACTACTTTTTCCAGCACCAGGACATATGTACAATCCTTTTTTCCTCTCCAAGAGTTTTTCTCAGGAAACTCCCCTTCTCTCTATTGAAGGCTGAATTCCTAAACTCACAAAATTGGGTTTACTGTGAGGAAACTGTTAAGATTAGTGCTGCCCAGGAAATTCCCTATCTTTTAATTCAGATACTAGGATTTAAGGATGACATTATCCAGGAACTGTCCTCCTGGGCCACATGGGTAAGTAAGCATTTGTCGATGCCACAAGGCATCCATTAATTACTTTTGGTGTATGTGTGTATGTGTGTGTGTGTGTGTGTGTGTGTGTGTGTGTGTGTGTGTGTGTGTGTGTGTATGCTGGTGCTCGACACTATTAAGGATTCTTGGAGTCTTCCTAACTGTTAATGATTTCAAGACATTTCCAAAAGAAGAGTGGAAAGAAAAAAAATTAAAGTAGAATAGGTCTGTTAATTCCCTTTTATAGTCCAGCAAAGACTTATAGAATCCTGCAAGACACCATTCCCCTCAGTCTGGGCCAACCAATTCATTGTGAGGACAGTGCCAGTCACAGAATCTTAATTAGGGAATTATCTTTTGTCCTCTCAAAGATGCCTATGAGCATATCCACATTTTCCAGGGTGAAACGCTTCCAAAAGTTCCAGTTACTTCACTATTTGATCACTGTTTCTCCACCTAAATGATTTTAACTTCTTTTCCCTCATACAGCAAAGATTTATTAGCTGCCTACTATGTATACTGCCATGTGCTGAGCATTTAGGGAGATACAAGAACAATGTGCTCTCAAGCAGATCCAAAACCAGTCGATGGATATACAGCATTCACAGATAAATAAATAGATGAGAATATAAAACCATAAGAGGTGTGCAACTGTTTACCGATCAAATGAATCTTATTTGAAGTATTTGAAGTAATGTATATTATGACTTATTAGAAGTATCTTCTATTTCTCTCCCTCCTTTGGTCTCTGTTAATATTCCCATGAGTCTTCCTATCTTTTCAGGCAATCAGCTTGGATATTAAATTTCACTTCTTTTACATTGGAACCAGAACTAAATCATGCTGGCATAATACATTTAAAATACTTGCTTTTCTATTTCAACAATTCAAGCCTTTGAGGACCTTGGCAAAATTCAGACAAAGATAAAATTTGTCTTTGGCAAACACTTTTACTTCTCTTTCAAATAATAGCCCTTTTTCTCCACTACCCTTTAAGGTCTGCTCTCCCCTGAAGTGTTTCTGCCTCTCTTTCCTAAATCAGACTCCTATTTTTTTCTTGTGATCCTAGTGAGGTATGAGGAAGAAAGTTACAAAAATGAATTTATAATCAGGCATAAATGACTAATAGCCTCCTTAACCTTATTAGAATATTTGAAATTGAGAAAAGGAATGCAAACCCCCAAATATATTCCTAAATTGTGGAATTTCAGGTAGTGTGCTGATACACTTTTGGGTGAAGGGCCTTATTGAAGATGTCTCCCAATACCATCATGTAGGTAATTACTCGGCCTGTAAGTAAGGTTAGTCCTGTCTCTCTTTCTTAAATGACTGTCTTTGATCCCTAAGACTGTTTCTGGGTTACCATTACTGTATAATTCTTTAGGATGATTATTGGTGAGTAAGATGCTGGCATATACTGGATTTTTCTTTTGTTAGTTATCATTTACTGGAAAGTCCAACCCACTCCTCATTCCCTTGTGGATGTATTCACCATTTGAATAAGGATAATACTCCAGACTCAATTCTCATGGAATTGTTTGGTCACATACTGCAATCCTTTACTACCATCATGCATTCCTTCAAATGAGTTCTGTGGGTCAAATGGGTCACCAAGTGGGAAAGTATTGATAGTTCAGCATAGCCATCAGAACTATTGGATAAAGGACTCTGTGAATTCCTCACCTATTGGGCAAGTAACATTATCTTTGTATGGGAACGTCAGAGAACATTGTTTGCTATTTAACATGTATGTTAAATTCACTAATATAATAGCCCTATATCTAATTCCAATGTTCTATAAATTATGTAACTTTATTGTATTTCAGTGTATGTTTAATCAAAACAAATCACTAGAACTCCAAAATTCTCAATATTTTGGCATTTTTGAAACAAATTTACTTTGAATAACTCCGCCCCCCCCATTTCTTCACATATTATATGGAAGGAAGTAAATAGACAGAGATCTGTATTTGTGCACATATAACCTCCACTGTGAATTAGGAAATGCATAGCTCAAATCCTGGAATTCATCTATGTAATTGTTTTACATGTGTTCTTCATAATTTGTGGTGTATGGGTTTTATAGTGAACACAGGAATGACTCCTGCCTATGGCACATTTAGCACTTGTAAATTCCCATGGCAGCTAGCTGAGACTTGCAGCTGAATGGATTGAGAAATTGTTTCCTGGTGAATTATAATCTTTGGAGATTTTATTCTATTTTGGATTTTGCAGTCTCCTTCCTCTCCCTCTCTTCTCTTAATTTTTCTGTAGGATAAAACATAACTTTGTATTTGCACTTTTATGTTTGATTTCTCTCTATTGTTATTTCAAATTTGGAGTTTTAGCATAGACACTCTATTCTAATCAGAAATAGCACAAAACAAATACTTTCCAGCTGATCTAAGTCATATTTTCCTACCTTGTCTTTTCTTTCCCCTTCTGCTTGTCCTTTCTGTTTCATCTAATAAAGTCATGTATATTTATAAATTATTAGGAAATACAGAACCCATACCCCCAAATAGTTGTTTTTCTGATCCTTGAAGCTCCCCCGGCCTCTTCGAAATATTAACAAAACCCAACCTGCTTGGAGGACTTGTATGCCATTTAGATAAAAAAATACCTGGAACGTGCAATATCATTTTAATTCAAATACCAAAAAAGAAAACGAGAAATCCCTTTGAAAATACATAACATTTGAGAAAGACCTTAATTCCTCTTACCCTCCCCACCCCATTTCACTCCTCTAAAAAATAAAAAAAGAATGACAAGTGGAGCCTACAAAGATAGTGCAGAGTGTGGTAGAACAAAGAATAGATCTAAAGTCAGAGGGTCTGGGTTTAAAAGTCATCTCCATGTCTTAGTACTTCTTCCACCATGGATGAACCATTTACCCTTTCTGGACCATAATTTCCTCATCTATAAAGTGAAAGGACAACCTAGATGATCTTTTCAAGATTCCTTCCAACTGTAATTTCTAGGTTGCTCTGGAAATTTTGATCTCTTATTTAATACATTATAAGATGTATTTAAAAATCTGCATTGGATTGTTCCTCCCCAACCCTATTATGAATGTCTCTTTCTGAATTAATCTCTAAGTAATGGATCTCTGAATAATGTGTGAATTTTCATAATATATGGATTGTGAAACCAAGGCACAAAAAACAATATGAGCTAAAAAGGAAAATCAGTTTCAACTATGAATTTTTCTCAAGATTTTATGTGCTACTCAGAACATTAATTCACATGGGATTTGGGGCATTAATTATGTATGAACATAAAAACCAAATTAGATATGCATGAATATATGCATTAAGTAAAAAGCATGACCTATATATTTATTTTAGCCATAGCTATGCTTATAAATTCTCCAGTTTTCTGGGTTTTCGATCTGTTAGTTGTACTGGTCAATTAAATTACTTATAAGGGTTGTGTCATATGCTAGCATATACCTGTGCACATTTTACTCTGTTAGTCTGGATGAAAAATGAATGTCAATTTCGAGCCATGGGTATTTTAAAATCTCAACTCTAGATTGTTGTTTATTGGGGAAAGGTAACACAGGTACAGTGGAAAGTACACTGATGTTGGAGTCAAGTGTTCTGGTTTCAAATCATGGCTCTGACACTTGCCACCTGTGTGACCATGGACATCTCATGTCACCTCTCTGAGCCCCAGTTTCGTATAATGGGGATTATAATACTTTCCCTGCCTACCTGATAGAAGTGTTGGAAATAGAGGACTTTGCAAACCTCAAAGCACTTTTGAAATGTGTTGTTAGAGGGGACCTTCAGCTACCTTTTAAATCTTGCTTTTCTAACCTAGGGTGTTAAGGATGTTCTTAGGATTTGTAGATAAGTAATCCACTTGATTCTTTGCACTCAAAATTCAAAAATTTTGGGGTTAATTCCAAGTTGCACCCAGGTAACAAGCTGTAGTGGAAAGAGGGCTGGATTTGGAGGTAGTCTTGGGTTTGAATCTCAGTTTTAGAATTTAAAATGTTATTTGAATCTGGGCAAGTCATTAACCTCTTTGGTCCCCACCTCCCTCATCTGTAAAATGGGGACAGTAATAAGTGTATGACCAACCTCATGTGGCTGTTGTTAGGATGCAGTTTGTAAACCATGAAACACTAGAGTCTCATGAGTTATTACCCAAGTAATAGCCATGTGTCCTAGACCGCTATAAACACAAGTGCATTTAGATCGTATGTAGGTAAAGTACTTTGGTGTCTGTGTATTCAATTCAACTATTCTTATAAAGGTCATAGTTTAAGTAAGCATACAGAAAAAATGTTTATTCAGTCAGACACATACAGTAAAATATGCAAATGATTTGTGATGTCATCAGAATTGGGAAATTCCACTGTGGGAACTCCTTCTACTAACTGAGATCTCAACTTAGAATACAAATCCTAGAGAATTTTCTGGGACACATAAAGGTTAAGTGACTTTCCCAAGGTCATATAGTCAGAAGTGTGGTTTGAACTCAAATCATACTGATTCTAAGCTCAGTGCTCTACTGTATGCTCTGGCCATGCATTTTCATATATGTGGCTTTTAAAACTCAGAGGATTCTTAGCCCAATCTCTACTCTCACACTCCAGTTAGATCCTTGAGCAAATTACATCTCCCACCTTGGATTCTGGGAGTACCCCAAGGGATGTGTGGTGTCTTTCTCTAATGTCATCAGCCTGAGCCTCCATTTCAGTTTAGTCTCCCAAATAACAATAATTGGTGATTAGAGCCCCAGTTTCTCCTTCCTATTTAACACCAATGAATTTTTACAAAGGGATGGTTACTGAGAAGATATATCAAGAGTAAAAAAACCAAACATTTCCTCTCAACACCTAAGGGAACACCCCCATACACCCCAGAGAGTAGATTCAAACTTAATAGCAGTGACTATAATACTTTTGCCTTAGTAGGCATAACCAATGGGAAATTCTCTCTTTCTCGTATGACTCAGCGTTTTGGGTTTATTCCTTGCTGTTCTGGGTCCTAGTAGATCCTTAGTAGACTGTGGATCACAAAATTTGTCTTGAACTGTGGTTTTCAGACCTTGGACAGCTCTCTCTGACTCTCTCCATTTCTTTCTCTCTCTCTCTCTCTCTCTCTCTCTCTCTCTCTCTCTCTCTCATATTTCTCCCTTTTTTAAGCTTTTAAGTTCACAGACAAGTCAGATACTTTGTCACCTAAAAGCAGGAGAGAATAGAGATATAGCAGAGATAACATTTAAATATTTATACACATACATAAATATATGTGGTATAACGAAGATATAACAAAGATAGAGTGAGAAACAACAGAAGGGCCATGTGTTTCCAGGCCATATGGTGAGGAGACAGGCAGCTGGCATCAGGTCATTGCTGCTACTACAACTATATCTCTCAACAAGATACAGGGCCATGTGCTCTTGGTTTCATGGTGACTTCAGGTAAAACAAAGCTCAAGATCTCTCTTGTATCTAGAGGAGGTCAATAGCATCTCTGTCCTCCCTGCTCTGCTCACCACTAGAGAAGGAAAGGGACAAGTTGTCATCAGGGAGCCTTTATCCACTTCAAGATATAGCTTAGCAGTCAGTCAGTTTCTTTATATGTAGTTAGCAGACAAGAAATGGAATACCTTCCCATGTTCCAAAGTCCACATGCGGGTAGTCTCAAGCTGAGGGGGCAGCTAGATCACACATTAGATAGAGTCCTGGACCTGGAGTCAGGAAGACTTGAGATCAAATCCAGCCTCAGACACTTACTAGCTGTGTTGACCCTGGGCAAGTCACTTCATCCTGTTTGCCTTGGTTTCCTCATCTGTAAAGTGAACTGGAGAAGGAAATGGCAAACCACTCCAGTATCTTTGCCAAGAAAACCCCATATGGGGTCAGGAAGAGCTGGACATGACTGAAAAACAACATGAGAGTATACTGCTCATTCTCATAAAGGCAGGGCTCCTGTTGGTCAGTTCCTTTTACATTATAGATATGGTGAACACTTCCCAATCTATGTGTTGAGTCAACTTTTCATGACCATGGGGGAGGAAACATTTTAGAGGAAGAAAGACACAATATTGATACATTTTATTCTCTGATATTGAACTCTATGATCCACAACACTACAGTTCTCCCTCAAATAAATGCTACTGAGGGGCTTGGGTCAAAAAGCATATTTACTTATGGTCCTTTTATTGCAGTAGAAAAAGCAGTGAGTGAATCTGGAGTTGGCACTAGAATCAGATTCCTGATCTGTTCCTTACTATCTGTGTAATGTTGGGAATGTCCAACAGCCTCTCCAAATATAGTAGGAATTTAATAAATACTGGTTGACTGACTCATTTTTTCTAAAAAAGATAGGCAACAATTGGTTGCCAATGTAAAAGTTATTTCAGAATCATCTGTCTTCACACAGTTTAGAGGAGAGGTCAAATTAGAAGAAAGGATAGAAATGAGAAGATAATGATCCTCTTGCTACGGGAAATTGTAGCAGCTCCAGCCTGAAAAGATTAAATAAGCTGTCAACTCCAAAAAATGAGAAATAAACCAAAGTAAAAATACTGATCCCAAATATTACCAATTCTTGGGGATGTTTAACTGTTGTAAAACAGCCAATAAAGTGAGGCAATAGGAAAAGCTCAGAAACTGTTTGAGCCAAAAAATATTTGCCAAAAGGAGAGGACATTCATGTACCATGGTAACTTAGTGTACAAAGACATTTGAAATGTATAGGAGGATGATCTAAGATTAAAAGTGGTGATATCTCAAATAACAGCACAAATTATTTGAGGACAAAATTAGTAAAGTCCAACTAAGCCGAGTCATTCTGAAAATATTACTAGAGGAAACTGAAAAGAGTAAAAGAAATAGATGAAAATGAAAGCAATTCCTAAGCATTTTTGTAATAATCTGTTCTTACCAGCAGTGATAGTGGGACTGCTACATGGTGATTACTATGCTAGTGATTAATATGCTGTGTGAGAAGGTGACAATGGCACTTAAGATCGAGATCGAATTGACCTGAACAAATATGCAGAGAAGAAAATCCATGCCAGAGGCTCCCAATACTCAGCTATTCAAACAGATCTGTGATCTCAACAAATCAGTTGTTCCCTCTGATGAAACAGCAACCCCTCAATGACTGCTCATCCTGTGTGACTCTTGTCCATGTTTTTCCTCCCCAAACTTCACCAGAGGGGATCCATCCAATGTGCTGGAGATTTTCCTTGATTTCTGCTGACATCCCTCTGTTTGTGTGCTTGTTTTCCCTTGATCTTGGCAAATAATCAGTACTATCTTTTCTTCCTGTCATACAGTTCCTTGGTAATGTCCTCTTCTCTCTCCTTGTACCTGTCTCCCTCTCCTTCCCTCCCTCCCTCCCTCTCTCCCTCTTTCCCTCTCTCTCTTTCTCTCTCGCTCTCTCTTTCTAATTGTTTTTTGTAGCCTACTTTTGTTTCTCTTTGTTATAAGGAAGGAGTTTTTGAGATTGGAGGAGGGAGGGTAGGGAGGGTATCTGGAAATGAAAGTGATATACATTTAAAAAAATTCATACAACATTTTTGTTTTTTAAAGAAAGATATGGACAAGAATTGTAGGATGAAAAGGCATAGAAGGGCTAAGATTTTTGCTGGTGAATGGAATAACCACACCAGTTAGACTGAGGATTCATCAAGATATTAAAATAAGAAGTTGTAGCTAAAACAAAAATATGGGTCACGATTTTTTACTTAATGCATCTATTCATATATAACAAAATCTGTTTTTATTTTCATACCAAATTCATACACAGAGATATTATATATTTCTGATTTGAATCCTTCAAGTGATCTGTGAATTGGATGGTGTGCGTATTTTAACTCTCACACATCTCAATACTTTTGTGCCTTGTTTGATGGATTCATGAGCGATCAGAGTCAGAAAAAGTCGTACCTGGCAGTCAGTCTAGATCTAGAGTTGGAAATGAAAACAGAGGCCATCTAGATCAATGCCCTCTATGACTTGCCCAAGGTTACAGAAGAAGCAAACATCAGATGCAGAATTTGATCCCAGGATCTCTGTACAATGAACTTATTGTTGTTGTTGATGATGATGACAATACTCACATTTTTATTGATTTTATTTAATCTATAGTTTAAAGGTTGGGATGTTATAAATTTTCAAAGGCAACCATCTTGGCAAATTTGTGTAGGGATGAGAGAATCCAGTCCGATTCTTGATTCCCTGCAATAGAAGTGACCACACAGCTTCAATGTATGCTCCGCTGCTTTTTGTAGACTACTGATAAATCAGGATGGTTATTTTTGAAAAAATCACTATTACTACATGTCATATTAATCATTTGTTTTATCTGTCTTTTCAGAAAAGCCATGGATTACTATAGAAAGTATGCAGCTGTCATTCTAGCCACCTTGTCTGTATTTCTGCACATTCTCCACTCCTTTCCAGACGGGGAGTTTATCATGCAGGGTGAGTGAGCTAACTTCAGTATTTGGCGATGGGGACAACACACTGTTAGACATACATCAATAACCACATTAATTACATTTCCACCACCTTGCTTAATGTGGTCATCAATCTTTGCTCCCAGATAAATATCTAGGCACTTTGGGGTTGTGAACATAAAATGAAAATAGCTTCAGAAATATAAAGCGCTAGTGATATTTTACATCTCCATTTATATGCCAGCAAGGACATTTTCATCTCGAATGGAGAAATCCGTTACTATTCTTCATTTATTTCACAGTCTTACAAATAGAAAATTCTCCATGTTCAGTTGTCTTATTATCTTTTTCATCTCCCCAAAGACTTAGGGAAATTGTAAAATTCTATTTGGAGAGGAATTTGCACATCAGTTATAGAGTGAGAAAAACTATTTTTATTCCTATCCAACATTTTTATGCAATAAATTTGCTTTGCTGTATTGTTTGAACAATCACAGCTTACAGCTGGTTTCCTTCCATCTGCTGTGAAATTGTAAACTATGATTGGACTCGATTTTTCTTCTAGATAAGTGGTAAGTCTTATACCAGGTCATCAATAGAGTTACTTTGTTTTTTATTTGTCTGGACCTGAGGTTTCATCCATGGGTGAATATTCCAGTGGGTGCAGATTCTCTGCAACCATACAGATGGTTTTTAATGAGTTTCTTTGTGATATTGGGGGTTAATTACTTGTCCTTGGTCACATAGCCACTATGTGTCAGAGGACCTGAACCTAGGTCTTCCTGAGTTCAAATTCAACCTTTTATATTCTATGCTATCTCTGATGCTAGACCTAATATCAAGCTCTTTCTCCATCCACCAAGCTTTCTTAGCAACATATTCATCTTTCATTTGATGCCTCCCCCTTCAGAGAACAGAATAGAACATTCCGAAGGAAAGAATTTTTTATGTCTGGGTACAGTCCTGTTTTTCATACCAGCCTGGTATTTTCAGCCTTCATATTTTACTCTCCCTATAGGCATCCTATTATCATCAGATTAGGAAATCCATGCTTGTTGAGAAAGGAACCATCACAACTGAGACTTCAGCATGCACATCTGTTGGAATTGTTTTTCTCATGTGCGTCATTCTAATCAGTGTTAATAGGACGTTATGTACAAGCGTGGAGATGAGGCTATATCCTAAGGTGGACTGATTCTTGTTCTCTCAATGGGAAAAAAAGAAGCTGTTAAAATCAGATGCATCAGGAAAAAAATGGTACCTTTTCTCTTCATTATATTCTGCAATGTTCCTATGTCATTGTGACAGGTTGTCCAGAATGCAAGCTGAAGGAAAACAAATACTTCTCCAAGCTGGGAGCTCCTGTTTACCAATGCATGGGTTGCTGTTTCTCTAGAGCATATCCTACTCCAGCAAGATCAAAGAAGACCATGTTGGTTCCAAAGAACATTACATCAGAGGCCACATGTTGTGTGGCCAAAGCGTTTACAAAGGTGAGCCCTGTTCTGCAGAGTTCTATGGTATTTAAGTGGAAATCAAGCCCCAATCACATCCATACAGTCAATTTCTGCGTTTTTAGCTTGGTGGATGTCATGGTAATGGCAGGTGTGTGTGTGTGTGTGTGTGTGTGTGTGTGTGTGTGTGTGTGTGAAAATGATACATCCTTGGCCATTTCTCCTGGGTGGATCCCTAATATATTTATGATCTCCATTGACTAGGGGAGTAAGCAAAATTATAAAACAGACATGATTCCATTTAGAGTAGGGAAGAGGAGACTGAGGACTGGTCTCACCTAGGACTGCCTAAGGGGGCAGTAGCAATCTGGGTTGTGTAGCACTAGGTTCCTGGGAAGTGATCAACATCAGAAAGAGATTACTGAGGACAGAAAGTATGTTCAGTGAAGCTTCATAAAATTGTTTTGTCTCTCATGTCTATAATCCACCTCTGTTTCTATGGCTTGCTATTATATAGACATCTTTCTGTGGGGTTTTTGCACATCAGGCATTACTCATAAGACTTCTACAGTGGGGACCCTTTTGTTAGGGGGGAAAGGAAAGTAATGAGCATTTATTTATATAGTGCCTACTATGTATCAAGCATTGTGCTAAGCACTGATACAAATACTATCTCATTTGATCTGTTGTGAGATTTTCTCATCTCATCTGGTTTATTGTGAGGTAGGTGCTAATTTTATCTCCATTTTACATTTGTAGAAAGTGACACAAAGTGATATTAAATGATGCAGCATCACAGAGGTAGTAAGTTTCTGAGGCCAGAGTTGAACTTATGTCTTCCTAACTCCAAGCCCAGTGCTCTGTGAACTGCACCACTAGCTTTCTCTTAGGCTTAAAATGCTAGATTTACAGAGCCACTTTATTCATAGGGTCTAGATGGTAAAAATGCACAAATTTAAACATCTGCATTCAACTGGGAATGATCGTCAAAAGAAAATGTGCCTAAATGAGGCTATTTACTATAAAGTATTTACTTGTGGAATAGATTTCCTTTTAATTACTCCAGTTATACCTCTTTATCTATAGGTGTTTCGGGTCATGTCTAGAAGAATGGTCCCTATCTGGTTTGTTGAAATCACTGTGCTTATTTCCATGTTCAATCCTTAGGGAGCCTATAGCCATGCTCCCTCTCCCATTTTCTCTCTTCTCTACCCCCGTATTTATGTGTCTATATGCATATAGACACACACACATATACATATATATATACATTCACAGGTAAATATGCAATATACATGTATATATATATATATATATGCATAAATATATGCAGAGAGGCCAACAGTAGAGTAACATCTTTATGTTCATACAATTTCTTAATGCGTGATCAAAATCCCAACACATATATAGCAAAAATATCAGGAGAAAGATAGGAAGACATTTTGTGTGTATGATTAACAAACACCTGTTTAGTTCCTAGCTTCCCCCTCTCTAGAGTTTTAAACCAATACACAACTCAATCTTTCTTTAGTAGAAACAGCTTGACTCAGCAGCGTTTATCACCTTGTATTTTTTTCTCCTTCTTTTAAGGCCACGGTGATGGGCAATGCAAAAGTGGAGAACCACACAGAATGCCACTGCAGTACCTGCTATTATCACAAATCTTAGCTATTTTGCCAAGAGCTTTGTGGATGATTCTTGATCTCACTCAACGAAAAATCAAGTTGTTCAGCTTTTGTTGTCCTGCTATGTGAAAAGGCTGGTTTTCTTTCTGGATCAGCTTCATGTACTGCAATATATGTGCTAGTTGTATTGCCTCTGTCCTTTTCCTCATAAATAAACAACATTTTAATTTGTTTCATTTGAAATGAAAAACAGAATTTGACATCATAACCAAAGGTGGTTCCATTGACAATAAAGTGTGTATTAAATCAACATGAAATAATTGATTCATTTGTCTTTCTCAAAGACTTAAAAGCCATAGCTTTGCACAAGGTTGACTGACAGGAACCAACCCACCAAAACCCACAACAAGAGTCCAACAACTATATGCTATTATATTTCTTTGAGAGGCAGCATGGTTCCTCATAGACAGCTCTAGTATCAGGTAAATCTGGGTTCAAGTCCTCTAGCCAATTCTCTGGGATGGTAAGTTGCAACGCAACCTGCATTGGTTGTTCCAGTTCCTTATTTGGGAGTTCCCCAAATTAGTGAAGTACATCACAGTTCTCAAACCTATATTATTTGACCTTATATTTTCACTTGAAACTTGATAGGGCAGTTAATGTGAAAGAGAGAAATAATTTCTATGTACATATCATAGAATCCTGGAAATCAGAACTAGAAGGAATGTTGGAGAAATTTGTCCAGGAACAGGCCCAGAAAGATGAATTGATCTGCCCCATAGTCATATGAGCAGGAAGTGGTAGGGCTAGCACTCTAAAACTTCTCTTCTTTCTGTTACATTATGCTACCTCCCTGATATGACAATTCCAATAGATCCCAATAGATCTGTGCCTTTATTGTGGTAGGTTTTCCCTCTAATGAAGATTGCAACCCATCCATAACTACCAAAGGGGGTCTATCCAAAGTCCTGTGTGTGTGGGGAATGGTATCTTCCTCAAAGTCTCTTTAAATCCATGAAACAAGGGAGTACATTGTCCATTGGTATTGTCTTCCACTTGCTATACCTTCATTCTCCTGCTAGCACAAACCTTATGCCCTCTACTTCCCAGCAAGACACTCCTTTTCCTAATGTGTCCCATGTGCCTAACTGAAAGGAGATGTTGACAGTCATGACATAAGTGGATGGTTTTCAGGAGAGAAGCATCCAGTTACACTTGCCTTAAGTAGAATCTAGCAATAACGGGCCAAAGGCAGCACAGGAACCAGCTATATGTATATGAAAATCACGTGTATGCCGTTTTGCTTTTGTTTCTCTGTGACTGCTTTTCCTGTAAGGCCATACAAGTTGGAAAATATTTAACAGCCTTGAGTGTTTAGGATATTTGGATTCCAATGAATTCTGTTATTGAGTAATTGTTCTTTATATGCCTTGAGAAATGGCGAGGGGAAGAGGGATCTCACAGAATGACAAAGGTTGTTGAGAGTGGCAATGGATAGCATCGTTACGCTCACATAATTCTCCAACGCATTCACAAAATCCATATATTAGTCCCCTCACTAGTCAATAAACACTGCACATTTAATAATCAATCAACAAACATTTACTAAATATCTACTCTGTGACAGGCATTGTTCTAGGTGCTAAGGATATAAAGATGAAAAAGAAAGCTTGCCTTTGAGGAGTTGTCATTTTCCACTTTTAAGGAGCAAAGCCATCATATGTACAAATAAGTATATTAAAAAATACAAGGCATTTTGTGAGAGCAGATACTAGCAAATGGGAGAGGATCAATCAAACACCTTATGGTGCTTCAACTAAGCTTTTAAGGAAGAGGTGAATGTGAGAGGGAAGGCACTTAAGGAGTTCAAAAGCACAGAGATGAGAGTTGGAATGAAAATATTACTATTATTTAAAAAGCAAATAAACAACTATTACTTTCTGGATGGTAGAGTCCAGCCACTCAGGAACTGCATAAACATGGAGGTTTGAGAATAAGAAATCAAAGATAGTATGATACTTTCTATACCTAAAGAACATAAGGCTAACTATATAGTTGGTTGGTTATTGTCCTTCGTTCTTGAAGAGGATCAAAATGACATCACCATGATAAAGTCAAGTTTTGATGTGTCCGACTGCAGCTGATCAGACCAATACAAGCTCGGAACTCTCTACCACAGATGGGGTGCAGATAATCTGTGTGAACATTGGGGTGGATACTCCAAATATGTGCATCCTGTGTTTCCTTTGTACTGTTTCAATTCTGTTTTGCTCAAAGAGCAGAGCATCCTTTCTGATGTGGGCACATCATACTGAGAGGACCTGTGCCAGTGTCTCCCATGTTGCACAATAAAATCCAAAGCTCTTGAGAGAGACCTTGAGAGGGTCCTTGTATCACTTCTTCTGATAACTATGTAATTGCCTATCCCATGTGAGTTCTCCATAAAGCAGGCTTTATGGCAAGCGTACATTTTGCATTTAAACAACGTGGTCAGCCTGTTGGAGTTGCACTTTCTGAAACAATTTAGTAGTTTTGTTTGAGCAAGGACCTCAGTGTCTGGTACCTTATCCTGCCAGGTGATCTTCAGAGTCTTCTTAAGACAGTTCAAATGGAAGCAATTCAGCTTTAATTAATTATATGGATTGTTTTATTTAATTTAATATATTTATATTCATTAGTAATTACTACAGTAATTAATTAACTAAAAATTTATAAAAGCAATTAATAAAAAGAAAGTCAATCCCTGCCTTCAAGGAACTTGAAGTATGGTATAGAGTATAGTGATCTGGGAGTCCAGTTTCTGTCCTCTACAAAGGAAGGCACTGGAAAGAATTTGGTACTGTACTCTCTAGCCCTTCAACAGAGGGGAGAGGTGGCAGAAGAAGGCAGTATCAGTAAAGGCTTGAGTTAGCAGCATCGTGATGAGTTTAGAGGTGATGAATTGGGCAACAAATGTAGAATGGAATTCTAAATGATAGAATTTCATTTCTTAGCATATTGATAAGCAGGCATCCAACAATGATCCAAGGATTATTTAGACTTGGAAGCATCCAAAAAAACAACCTGGGTTGGAACCCTCAGTGTGGATACCTCTCCTCAAGTCTGAAGTAGGAACTTGGGGAACCACACAGGAATTCATAGTTCTTGATGGAAAAAAATAGTGTAAGGTCCGAGAGTTTAGAATGACAAGTAATTTTAGAGAGATTACCTAATCCAACTTTCTCCTTTTATAGAAGAAAAATTGAGGCTTGGAGGATATAAATGACTTGCCCAAGGTTGTCTGAAGCCAAATACAACATTTTTTCACCACATTGCCCTGTTTCAGGCTGCTTCCAGGACTCTTTTACCCCCTGCCCCCTCCCTCCTACTCCCCATTGTTTTCCCTATCTTCTTCCCCTATCTTACTTAATTTTCCCTTGATATTTCTCCTTCCCCAAAGTCTCAGTGATCCGCACTTTCCTAGTAGACAGGTCAGTAAATTATTACAAGCATTTTCTTGTGTCCTGAGGCTTCAGTGTGACTTAAACCAGCTCATGTTTTGGAAGAAGGGATAGATGCCATTGATTGAAAAAAAATATTGTAAGGAGAACCTGGTAAGGCCTGGCAGAGCAAATGGAGGATGTGGGTTAACTTTCTTTCAGGTTGCAAAGTATCATCAGAAGAAATTTTTCTTGGCTTTTTTCGGGTAAGAAACAAATAAGGTAATATTGACCATTTCCTTATTTCAATCCGCAAATCCTGAAAATGTTGGCATAATAATAAAAATAGCAAGAAATTTTAACATGCCTTCTATGTGCCAGGTGCATAAACTATAAATATTATATCATTTGATTCCCACAAAAATCCTCAAAGGCAAGTACTATTGTCATCCCTATTTTGCTGTTGAGGAAACTGAGGCAAACAGAGTTAAATGACTTACCCAGGGTCATACAGCTAGGAATTATCTAAAGCCAGATTTGAACTCAAGTATTCCTGACTCTAGGCCCAGTGCTCTGTCTGCTGGACCACCCAGCTGCCTCTGGTTACACATAGACTCACATACACAAACATACACTTCTATTGCAAAAATTTTTTAAGATAAAAATCAGAATCAACGGTGTTGCACAAAAGTAGTCATGTTTTGTTTCTCTCCCAGCCTAGTGCTTGCCTAAGCTATTTGACTCTCAGCTAAAGTTGCTAAGCTCTATTTGCAAATACACACACGTATAGTTCTATTTGAAAATATATGTGCATATGTATACATGCATAGATATGACTGGTTGGATAAATGTGATATATTACTATTGGGATAGGATTGAACTTACGATTTCATCACTCTAAGGAACTCCTCATACAGAAACTCCTTTTACCAATGTTGGCAACTTGTAGTCTTAGAAGTTGCCTCTAGAACACTGACAGTCTTGGCCAGAGAGACAAAACCAGTACGTATCAGAAGCATGACTTGAATCCCCTCCCTCCCTTTCTCCCTCCCTCCCTTCCTTTCTTCCTTCCTTCCTTCCTTCCTTCCTTCCTTCCTTCCTTCCTTTGTTCTACTTTATCAGAAGTGCTGAAATAGGTAATGAGAATACTAATTACTGTACCTTATTGTTGTACAGCATTTTACAGTTTTCAGAGCACTTTTGTATCTGTACCTATATATAATTGTTTCTTTTCACAAGTGGAAAGAACACTGAATTTAGATACAAAGGACTGGTGTCAGTTTCCGGCTCTGCTGCTTACTTACTATATGATGTTGGTCTTAACCTCTCCCAGGTTCCTCATCTATAAAATTAGAGTCTTGACCTTTAAGATCCCTCCCGGTTCTAAAGCCTTTGATCCTATTAGCCTGTGAAGTAGGCAGGAAAGGTCTTAACAGGACTACAAACTGTGTCCATCCTACCAATAGGCACATCTGTATTTCAAAAGGTGGTTTGGAATTCAGGACACATTTTTCCTATAAAAATGATGTATATAATGGTTAGATTCTTGGGTCAGGCCACAAAATGCTAACTGATCTATAATAACAGAATCAGACTGTTGCACTCAGAATTGGAGAGTTAGTCAACAAATAAGGTGAGTTCTTTCTCTCTTTTTAAAACAGACCTTATTTACCCATAATATATGACTACACATGCTTGTCATGATGTTCAAATGTGCAATTCTCTTTGCTAGCAATATGTTTATGACAATTTTGTTCATATTTATGAAACAAAATATTCTGATGATATACTTCATCCCAATCTTATTTTTATGGTGCCAGTGGCCTAATGACTTTCTCCACTTTCTCCTTCTCTCCTCTTTCAACAGCAGACCCTCATGCATTATCTTGATGGCTATCTTCCTTCCTTCCTTCCTTTCTCTCTTTCTGTTTTGGAGGAGATTGGGGTTAAACAACTTGCCCAGGGTCACATATGTGGTAAGTTGAATGAGGCTGGATTTGAATTCAGGTACTCGTGATTCCAGAGCCACTGGTATATCCAATATGTCATCTAGCTGCCCCTGTTTTTCTCCGTTTCATTTAATTTCATTTTAAAAATGAGGAAACTGAGGCCAAGAGGTGAGATAATGTGCCCACCAAGTTCAGAACTGATTAAAAAAGACACCCAGGAGTTTAACTCAGGTTTTCTGGCTCAAAAAACCAATACACAGTCCATATTAAGGTGGCTTTTGTTAAAAAAATGATTGCTAATATCCTATACAGTGTAGGACCAGACTAACAAAAAGATCAGGTATGAAATTACAGGTGCCTTAGTAGTTAACCAGGATTACATGTAGGACTTCTGTACCAGTGTGCAGAACCATAACAGCTAATTATGTCCCCAGATAAGACTATCAGATTGTACCACTTTTCCTTATATGAAGATATCCCGGGGATGGTGGATTTCTTTTCTTGTATTAGACAAGCATGAGAGCTACCAGTGAGGAATTCATTTTTACCAGTAATAATCTCTACTTTCTCTGCAATTTATAGTCTCAGAGAGTTACCTTAGGTCACTGAGAGTTTGCCTATGGTGACAGTATATGGCAGAAATGGGACTTAAATCTAGGTCTTCCTAACTCTGAGGCCATCTGTGTGTCCACTAGAGCAGCTTACCTCTCAAAATAGTAGTTGTATGTTTGACCTACTTTCTACTCCTCTCAGTTTCGTGGTTCTGGGGCAAGTACCTCTTTTACAGTTCTATAATGGGGCCCTAGAAATAGTTATAGGGCAGTTAAAATGCACCATCTTGGATATAAGGACAGCTAGGTGGCATAGTGGATAGAGCACCAGATTCAGGAAGACTTGAGTTCAAATTCAGCTTTAGATATTTGCTAGCTATGTGACTCTGGGCAAGTCACTTAACCCTGTTTGCCTCAGTTTCCTCATCTGTAAAATAAGCTGGAGAAGGAAATGGCAAGTCACTTAAGTATCTTTGCCAAGAAAACCCCAAATGGGGTCATGAAAAGTTGGACATGATTGAAAAATGACTGAACATCAAAATCTTGAATGTAAGATTTGAGTGAGTTAGGGCTTCTAAAAAGGGTATTTTAAATGGAATTCTTCCCTTCAAGGAGTCCACTGAAGTTGTGGCTTTGTAGTGAAACCTGATCTTCCGTACAAATATAGTGGAAACTAAGTTTTGATGTTGACTGCTTAGTTGATTTAACAGCTTTGTCCAAAGCAGGCTCACAAGTAAGATTCAAACCGAAGTGTATAAATTTTTCAAACTGTCTTTCTGTTTTGATCTCTCAGGGTTTGTTTTTTTTTTTTTTTTGAGTTCACTCCTTCTCTTGTTGAAGGGAGGACAAACTAAATTTCCTTGTTGGCAGGACCATAGTTGTTCATTGAAGCTATGAGAAGGGACGTTCAGGCTAGAATTCACTGTATTCCCTTGCTTCATAGGGGAAAAAAAAGTCATCTTAGCTCAGTTTCTCACATTTATCAATTAATGCTCCTTATTCCTAGAACCTAACCATCAAAAATTCAATGGGAAAATTAACTCAGGGCTAGAGAGACTGACCCTTTCTTCAGGCTGTGGACACTAGGGAACTTCCTTCCTTTCCAGTGTAGTTCTTTGACTTATTCTTTCAGGGCTTGATTCCCCACTTCCATTTTTTTCAGTTAGATCAAAGATTCTTAACTTTTTTGTGTGTGATAGACCCTTCTAGCTCTGACAGACTGGTGATATCTATAGATTCCTTCTCAAAATGTCATTTTTAGCTGTATAAAATAAAATGCAAAGGATTATAATGGAAACCAATTATATTGAAACAAAGATACATTTCCCCCACCCAAGTTCATGAACTCCATGAAATCAATGGACCCTAAAGAATTAAGGTTAAGAACCCCCAATTTGGCTGTATACCTCCAGAGAGAGAACTGATGAACTCTGAGTATAGATTAAAGCATTTTTTAAACTTTGTGTTTCTTGCTTTCTCCCTCCTTCCTTAATATGACTAGTGTGGAAATATACTTCTTGCAATTTCATATGTACAATGAGTATTGTATTTCTTACCTTCTTAATGGGTGGGGGAGGAATTTAAGGAAGGGAGAGAATTTGAAACCGAAAACAAAAATAATAAAATTAACAAAAATGTAATTGAGAAATATTTTACAAAATAAATAAAAACACAATAGAACATAAAAAGAACTCTCAATTTAAACCCCCAGGAAAAGATAAAGTCTTATACAGATGCTAATGATGATTCTTCATACACAAAATACTGATGCTTCTATTTTTCATAGGGAAAATTATATGTAGTTCTTACTGGGAATTTTCCCACAGAAGTTATTATTACAGGGGTAGAGGTCAAGTTTCTGGAACAAAAAGCAGTATGGACCACACAGGGTCAAAGTGAGGAAATCAATGAGGGTTATATTTCTAAAACCTCACATGTAGTAAAAAAAAAAAAAAAAAGTCAAGAAGGAGCAAAAGAGAAATAGGGCATCACACTCTCTGATTTCCTCCCCTTCACTTTTGTCAGTCCTGAGCTAGCTCACTTTGTCACTCCAGTTTCCACTCTGGATAAGTTGGAGGTGAGAAGCTCTGAGCTGGAGATAGAATGACACAGAAAGGGTGGCCATTCCAGGTAAAACCTGGCTTAAGGTAGGAAGAAGGGGTGGCTTGAAGGGAGGGCAATCCCAAATGGCAACAAGTGAAGGCTGCAAATACTTTGTCCAAGAGTAGTTACTTGGTGGACCTTTGTACATATGTAAATTGATTCCCTGCTAGTGCTCAGCAGGAGCCAGCTAGGAGTAGTAGGGAACATTCTTTATCATTTATAATTATTTCAGATGGAAAAAAATTAAAGGGATGTCTCCCACTGTCTAAACTAAAAAGAAAGTGAGATATCTAGGCTACAACTTGAGAACTAGGGCTGGAATGAAATTGAGAAATGATCTAGGTTAAGAGATTTTAATTTTTTTGTGTGTCATGGCAATGTGGTAAAGCCTATAGAACTCTTCTTAGAATAATATTTTAAATATATAAAATAAAATATGTAGAATTCCAAAGGAAACTCATTATATTAAAATATATTAAATTAAGTTAAATATATTAAAATATATCAAAATATTTTTAAAACCCCAAATTCATAGACTCTAGAACCCCTGATCTAGGTGCCTGCATATTGCCATTGAGTAAACCAAGATCCAGGTAAGAGATGAAGGTCATGCATATAGACAGTAGCAAGAGATTAAAACCAAACCTATGTCCTAAAACTGGGGATTCACTGTTCTCTCTCTCTCTCTCTCTCTTCTACATATATACACACATACATATATGTATATGTTTATATTTTTCTTTCTATGTATCTATGATATAGTTATCAATCAATCAAGAAATATTCATTAAACACCTACTGTGTGCCAGACTCTGTACTAGGGGCTGGAAATACTAAGATAAAAGTGGAAGTCCCTGATCTCAAGGAGATTACATTCTATTGGGGATACAATATGTGCATATAGCATGTACAAAACATACATGATAAATAGGATATAAAGGCAAAGTGCTATTCTGCCACAGAGTCTTCTGTTATCTTCTTAAGGCATCTAGGTTCTGGGCAGAACACTGGCTCTAGAGTTAGGACACAAAAAAATTAACAACTCTTAACCTAGATAGTTTCTCAGTTTCATTCCAGCCCTGGATCCCATGTTGTAGCCTAGATATTTCGCTTTCTTTTTAGTTTGCACCATGGGAGACATCCCTTTAATTTTCCTTCTCCATGTAGAGAAATTATAAATGATAAAGAATGTCCCCTAGTCCTCCTAGTTGGATTGTGCTAAGCACTAGCAGGAAACCAGTTTACATACATAGAAAAGTCCGCCCAGTGACTACTCTTGGACAAAGTATTTGCTATCTTTGCCTGTTGTTATTTGGGAGTGCCCTCCCTTCAAGTCATCCCTTCTTCCTACCTTAAACCAGGTTTTATCTGGAATGACCACTCTTTGTGTATCTGTGGGCAAAGAGTATACTAGTGACTGAGGGGGTCAGGAAAGGTTTCTCGTAGGAGATAGCACAGTGATTGAACTTTAAAAGATGCTCAGGATTTGAAGAGGTGAGGTGAGGAGGGAGTGCATTCCAGACACAAGACAGCCTGTGCAAAGACATGACATTACACTTCTCCATGCTGCTTGAACATCACAGAGGAAACATTGTTTCAGACATAGTTGGTTTCTTTTCTGACACTTATGGTGAAGCTCTCCACTTCTCCCAAGAATCTTTCATTACAGGAAGGTAAAACCAAAATGATAGGTGTTACTCCCTGCTACCAGTAACCTAAAGAAATCCTTTAAGACCACAAATCTCCAGAGGGAATAGGAACCCAGGCTCACAGAGTTGACAAGAGTAAAATCAGAATGACAAAACCGTCTTAAATTTGTATAGGACTTGAAAAGTTAAAGAAAGTTGAAAAATCTATCATCATAGATAATAACAGCTGACGTGTAAAACGCTTAAAAAGACTGTAAGGAGCTTTACATCCATTGCCTCATTTGGTCCTTACAGTTAGACTGGGAAGCTGTTAGGTGGGGCAAATATGGTTAGCTGAATTCCCTTATATCGTCTTCTGAGAGTCTTGCTTCAATGTTTCATGAAGAAGATTTACCTGGATTCTCAAAGGGGAAACTTAAGTCTGGCAGGTTCCAACCAGCTGAGGAAGACTTTGAGTAGATACCCAGCAATGGACTGTGTGCTAATTTGACAAGCAGCTGAACTACCTGGACAAAGTCTTTCTCCACTGGCAGATTGACCAGCAGGTGTTCAGTGATTTTGGTCACAACAATTCACAGAATGTTAATCTATTAAAGTGCAAATGGATTCTGATTCTGGGCATGTTATTTTAAGAAAGACATTGAAAAAATTGAAGCCTATCCAACGAAGGGCCTGGTGACTGGTCTGGATATTATGTGATATGAAAAATGATTGAAGGAACTGGGGATTTTTAGCCAGAGAAAAGGACTATTTAGGGAGACAGGACAGCTCTCTTCAAATATCTAAAGGGCTGTCATGCAGAAAGGGAGATTAGACTTATTCTGTGTATTGCCAGAGGGCAAAACTAAGACATGTGGGTGGAGGTTGAGGGCGGGAGGTGTTGATTTGGCTCAGCATAAGGAAGAACTTAATAGTGATGAGAACTATCCCAAAATGAAATGTTGGAACAGAACATAAAAAGAACCCCCATTTTAGACCTTTAGGAAAAGACAAAACCTTGCACAGATTCTGTGGTTGCTGTCCTTCATTCTCGAAGAGGACCAAAATGACACCACCATGATAAAGTGAAGTTTCAGTGTGTCCAACTATGACTGATCAGACCAATATGAGTTTGAAATGCTCTACCACAGGTTGGGCACAGATAGTCCATAAGAATTTTTGAGGTGGATACTCCAAGTTTTTACATTCTATGTTTATTTTGTGCTGTCTCAATTCTGCTTTGCTCAAAGAGCACAACACCTTTTCTTATATGGGCTTGCCATGCTGAGCAGTCCTATGCCAGTGTCTCCCATGTTGCACAGTCAAATCCAAAGTTCTTGAGAGAGACCTTGAGAGTGTCCTTGTATTGCTTCTTCTGACCACCATGTGATCGCCTGCTCCACATGAGTTCTCCATAAAATAGTCTTTTGGCAAGTGTACATTTTGCATTCAAACAACATGACCAGCCCATCAGAGTTGTGCTCTCTGAAGCATAGTTTGAATGCTTGGCAGTTCAGCTGGAGCAAGGACTTGATCATGGATTCTAATGAGTCAGTACACCAAAGACTGATGTAAGCTATTTTTCATAGGAAAAATTATACATGATCTTATTGGGAATCCTTATTGCCTTGGGAAGCAGTTTCAGTACAATTAGAGAAACATAAAATAAATTGAAAGGGGTCAAGGGCAGTGAAGTGGCAGAGTAGATAGAGTGCTAGCCCCAGAGTCAGGAAGACTAATAGTCCTGAGTCCAAATCTGGTTTCAGACACATGTGGCTGTATGACCTTGGGCAAGTCACTTAACTGTTCTCATCAGTCTCCTCATCTTTAAAATGAAGGAAATGGAAAGCCACTCTAGTATTTCACTTATATTTTTCCCATTTCCCTACAGAGGTTAAGAAAAAAACCCTAAACACACTTACTCAAAAGTCTTGTTACTATTTCTTTTCACAAATATGCATGTGTTAGTAACACTTTCTTTCAGGCATATTAAACACAAATTTCACACTTTTTATAGACATCTGGTAACACCTTGGTCTAGTAGAATTGTTGAATCTGTTTTGTGTAAGCTCTACATTTCTCTTTTGACCTGCATCCTACGTCATCAGGCAGTGATTTCACGACCATAGAGTGAAAAGTCTTGGACAGCACTAACTGCTTCCTGCCACTATGCTTACTATAGATTCATAGAATTTGGAGTATAATATCTTTTTTTTTCAAAAGTACCCAAACAGTCATCCTACCTGTAACCAGCCAAACAGCCTCCATTTGAAGACCTCTAAGGAGGCAGCTTCTACTTCCCATTCTTCTTTTGGATAATTCTAAATATTAGGGAATTTTTCCTTTCATATACTTCAAGTCTACCTCTCTGTGGTTCTTACTTTTTTCTCCAAGTAGGACTAAGAAGAAAAAGTCCCATCTTTCTATATGGTAGCTTTTCAAATATTTGAATAAAGCATTTATACACTCTGTGTATTCTCTTTTCAAGACTTTCTGTCAGCCTTTTTCTGTCAGCCAATCTCCTGGTGGGCATGGTTTCAAGGCCCCTCATCATTCTGATTGCCCTGCTGTGGACAAGTTCCAGCCTGTCGATGTCCTCCCTAAAATGTGGTGCCCAGAAGTAAATACAACACTCCTGATGTGGCCTGACTTGAGAGAAGTAAAGATCAACTATCACCTCTGCAGTCTGAAATAATATAACTCCTTTGATTTGTAGCCCAAGATTATATTGACTTTCTTGGATGTTGGGTCACACTATTGTCTCACATTGAGTTTTCAATATACTAAAACCTTAGTTTTTGGCCTTGATTTTTTTTTCAACACAAGTATAGAGAGGTAGTGTGGAATGGTGGAAAGAAAATTGTTTCTTGAGTCTGAGGATCTGGATTAAAATCCTTCTTTGGACTTCCATGTACTGCTTGTATGACCTTTTAAAGTCATTAACTCCTTGGACCTCAGTTTCCTTAATTGCAAAATGAAGGAATTGAATTTTATGACCTCTGAAGTTCCTTCTAGATCTAGATACATATGAAGTGATATTTATTTATGGTTATTTTTTAATAGTTTTATATGTATAAATAATATATTGATATATATCTTGCATAACTCCTACTTATTTTATATATATTTTTATTTTTCCCTTAGGATAAATATTACTTCTTATTTAATTTGTATCTTTTACAGCCTCTAACAGTACATTTTACATAGTAAGTACTTAATTGTTTATTGAAGGAATGCACAAATGAATGAATGCATGACAGTTATGTATCTGGGGCCCAGAGGAGTTAGTGACTTGTCTAAGGTTCCACAAAGAATTAATTTTAGACATAGGATGAAAACTCTTAGCTCTGTATTCCTCCCAAATTTTCTTGGATTGAGTAAAGAACTTTGCCTTCCACACAATGGGCCCATTTCCTCATAGAAACAGAATCAAGATATTTTTCTAGAAAGCTACATAGGATAAAGGGGTCAGCTGGGTGATGCAATGGATATAGCACCAGATCTGGAGTCAGGAAGATCTCAGTTCAAATTTGACCTCAGGCACTCAATAGGAGTATATGGGGTGTTTAGGGTAGACTAGCACCTCTAAAATGAGTCCTTTCAGGACTACTTATCCATTTTTGGTATCCATCTCTTACCTCATTCTCACCTGTGGCTCCAAGAAGCTGTAACATGTGCAGTGGACAATCCCTGGTAAACTGTCTCGGCAGGTTGAAGGTAGCTGACAGGCCTCAAATCTGTTGACGAGTTAGGGGGATGTTTACCCCAAACATGTGAACACTTCCTGTGGTGACATCGGCAGATGAGAACAATTTTTTGAGTGACCAAAAAGGTGGCTTAAAGCGTGGTAAGACATTGAAAATGCCAAGGTCATCCACTACATCCTGGGCTACCACCATCCTGGGCTAATTCTGTCTTTTGCCTTGTTACTGGATTTTGATGACTCTGGAATAGAGATTGAGGCTGATGATTTGTGCAACTCTGTCTCACTTAACTCCACTACATGAATGAGTTGAGATATCATACTGTGATGCTATTGGTCCTTATTGAAATAGAGAAACAGTAAGAGTTATGTGATCCTGAAAAAGTCACTTAACCCTTGTTTCAGTTCCTCATCTGTAAAATGGGGACACATTGGAGAAAGAAATGGCAAACCACTCCAGTAACTTTGCCATGAAAACCCATGGACATGTCTATATGGTCATGAAGAATCGGACATGACTGAACCATTACCGCCACCACAATAGTGGACAAGGACCTGGCCATTGTATTGAAGTGAAATACAGTCCGAGATGAGAAATATTTGTCCTGATTTTATGATTTTATTGTGTGGCAGCACGAGAGGACTTTAACTTCATTGTGTAGTTTTTCTTAATTCATTCAACAACCTCATACATATTTAATTTTGGAATTAATTAACACCCTCCTTCCATCCCCCAAACCACAAAAGAAGCTCTCTCCTGAGTGCCTTGTTTAATTTCCATATTCTTCTCTACAAAATAGTGCGAAACATTGAACTGTAAATATTAAGCGCTCTTTTTACAAAGAGCTGATGCCCTCTCAGAATCTCCTCAGAGCAAAGAGGAAACTTAATTATCGCATTGGACTTCAAACCAGGAGACATGAAAAGGAAATAAATGCTGGTGTTCTGAATGCACTCCTTTTCGGAGTTTCAGAAAAGCATATGCTCTGATGAATGCTGGCCTATTGAACCTGATTCCTAGGACTCACATTTCACAAGGACTTGAAAGCAGAGGTGTAGAGAGGTAGTGGGAAGAGGAAAAATAGAAGAAAAAAAAAAGAGGAGGAGTCAGGTTGCTGAGGAAGCCATCAAGATTCTCTCTAAGCAGGAAGTGCAAACAATATCCTTCACATCAATGGAACTTCTTATCATAGACTGCCTCACAAATGCCTTGTTTTGTTTGGAGGATTTATAAAATGTGAATAAGACTAGAGATTTAAGTGGAAGGCATAGTTTAAAATCCTAGGTAAAGGTAAAAACCTTTCTGACAGGGAAACAACCAAGTCTCTCAAAGATTACTGTTTAAGAAAATATAGTTTCATTTGAGGTATCTTAAATACAGTGGAAAAGGTTCTGAATTTAGAGTCAGAGGATATGAGTTCAAATCCTTGCTCCTCTACTTACTCTGTGATCCTGGGCAAGTAACTTGTCCTCTCTAGATCTCTGTTTTCTCAACTGTGAAATGAATGTATAGACTAGATGACCTCCATTTTTGCTCTACCTTGATTATTCTATAAATTAGATTAACTTATCCATTATATTTTTGTTCATTTTATGCCTCAGTGAAGGCAAAAAACTAAATTATCTGCTAACCAAACTTCTGGAAATGAGCCTTTCCTTAGCAAGGCTTCTCTGTAAGCAGCATACACAGTATGTCCACAGTCGCAATAGGTTTCTATCTTGGTAGGTCCTGTCAGAATTTGTGCTCCAGTGGTAGCGATTTTAGGAATCTAGAATAATTTCTCTGTCATATTAAGTAAGTTAAATGTGCTCATTTTCAGGACTCATTTTAATGCACCACTTTCTTTAGATAGAAAATTTACATTTAGAAAGGTGACCAATGATTAAATGGTTCAGCATCTGGACAGTTTCCTAGGGGCTTCAAGGTAGGACAATATTTCGGACCTCTTATATTTGAAGGAACAACAGGGAGGTAGCTACATGGTTTCTGTACTTGGCAGAGGGTACTACTCTAAAGAGAGAACATGCTAGAATTGTTGGGTGATTCTCCCTCTACATTTGGCTGCAGGATGGACAGTCAGTGTGATATGGTACCATATCTGGTGTCAAGAAGACCTAGGTTACTACTTAGGCGACCATGGATGAGTCACTTCTCTGATTAAGCAACAGTGAAGATTTTGCTAGGTTTTATAGGCAACGTTTTGTATCGAAAAGAAATATGTTACAGAATAGAATGTAATAAGGATGAAGGAAGACATCCAAAGTGCCTTTAGAAAATTTGAGATAGAAGTTATAACTCTCAATTGGGGGTGGAATAGAGAAGAATTCTGGGAGAATGTGGGGCCTGATCTAATCTGTAAAGAAGAAGAGAGATTTTAATTAGGGCAGATAAGGAGGATTTATGTTCCAGGTGTAGGGTCAAATTCATGAATATACATGGGTAGGAGAGAACAGGAAAAGATGAGGAAACATCTAGTTGACAAGTTCTAGATTGACTCAAATATAGAATTCAGGAAGCAGATTAGCCAATAACAGTGACATTCTAAATTAGAGTAAGACTATAGAGGGATCAGACTCAGAGAGATTTAGAAAGTTACAGATCAGAATTAGGTTTAAGGGTTTATAATTTAATCTTATCCTGCCTTCACTTCCAGTTCCTTCTGAAAGGAGCCTTTTATTATGGAAAGAACTTGGTTCCATCTATTATGGATATTGAACTTGGAATGAGGAAGACCCAAACTCTAATCCCACCTCAGACTCTTGTTAGTGATGTGACTTGGGCAAGTCATTCAATTTTTCTCACAGTTTCTTCATATCAAAAGGAGACAATACTGGCATATATCTCACAATATTTTTGAAAGTCTCATATGAGATAATAAATGTAAAGTGCTTGCAAACCTTAAAGCACTATATAAACATTAGCCGTTGTTGTTAAGTAAACTCTTTGAAGATACGGTTTTTTTTTTAAAAATCTTATTACACAGAATATGAGTCTATATGAATTGTGTCCACTTTAAATCTTGTGAAATTAACACATTTTCTCAATAAATACTCTGTATTCATTCACATTAATGGTAATATAAATAACAGTTCCTAACTTATTAAAACAGTGCATTGAAATATTGTCTTTTAGTTAGCAAGCTGATACAGCATATTTTCAACAATCCCCTTTGGTAGTGAGGTTCAGTACCTGAGTTCTAATTCAGAGCAATGTCACTGCATAACAATAAATTACATCAAAATAAATGTGGTTTATCACAGCATAAACATACTGTATTCTTTTAAAAAATTAATTCATTCCTCCAGCTATCCCTTACTGAGCAACTTATGCCTGAAAAAGAAAGCCCTCTATACATAACTTTATAGGGAGGGCAAAACAAATTCTTGCATAGTTCATGTCTGAAAATGTGTGTTCTCTCTGCATTTTAAGTTCATTCCCTCATCAAGAGCCGAGTAGTGTCATCCTCATTCTTTTGGATTTGTGGTTTATCATTACATTGATCAGAGTTCTAAAATCTTTCCAAGTTGTTCTTCTCTGTAATGTTATCTTTGCATAGTTCTTCTAATTCTGCTCTCTTCACTGTATATCAGGTAGTAAGAGGTCTTCCCAGTTTTCTTCTGAAACTATCAATTTCACCATTTCTTATAAAACAATTACATTTCCTTACATATCCACACATCACAATTCATTTATCTATTTCCCAATAGATGGGCACACCTTTAGTTTGCAATTCTTGGCTACCATGAAAAGAGTCTCATTAATATTTTTGTACATATAGCTCCTTTTGAAAGGGACTGTTTTACTGTAGAAAGTGATGAACGAAAGGACTTCAGTGAATGTTTTACTTATTCACTTTGTTTACTGCATGCTTTAGAATCTGGGGTTGGGCATAGAAGAGTTAAGATTTAAATCAGAAATTCAGCCCATGAACCAACTTAATGGCACTTTTGTTCTTTGTACGAGTTCATGACCACCTGTGCAGGGAAAAGTTTCTCAGAAGTCTAGCCAAGGCTACAAAGAGCTGGCTCCTATCTCTGTGAGAATGGGCCCAGGGTCAGCCATGAAGCGGGTCAGATTCTTTCCTCATTTCCTTTTCTCCATGCTTTGTCCTTTTAATCAATGACAGTGCTCAAAAATCCCAAAGCATAGATCTGGAATTGAAGGTAACAGATGATACCTTATTTCCCCACCTTGGTAAGTTCCCCCCACCCCAAATCAAGGGAGTATCCCTAAAACGTGGGCCTTTTCCTTTGCAAAAGGGAAAATTTGGGAAACCTTTTTTTGGTGCTGCTTTTATAACCTCCACCCAATCTGGGCAGTGACTTGGAGAACCACAGTACTCCGTCATGTCTCTAACCTCCTTGAGGATAGTCCATTACCACACATCCTTAAATAAATCTCAATTGGACATGCAAATCTTGTGCATGGGTTTCTTTTTCTCTTTCTTAACATGGAATGGCCACAGAATCACTTACATGAAGTTGCCTTTATCTCTATAGGTAGAAATTGAAACAGATGGGGAAACAGATCAATTCTTCTCATTTAAAAACTCATAGAATTCACACAAATAGCTCTCATTCAAATCACTATAATGAGTGACCCTAATTTAGTAAGTGGCATAACCAGAACTTGAACCCAAATCTTCTGCCTTCAAGCCTAGGGCTTTTTAGTATTTCACAGTTGCCTCATTAGTATTATCTATCTTCCTAGCCAATAAATCAGAAAAGCACATAGCAGTAGGATTTGAGGTACTGCTCAACATAGAAAGCTACTATCAGGGATATTGAATCTTCTATTCTGCACTCTGCTAGCACTCCTTCCTTCTCTCTGCCAAGGCTCAGCTGGGCAAGAATATTTTCATTTCTGGGTACTGAGTTTTGCTTCCACTTCTTTTCTCAGTCAGAAGGCAGGCAGAGCATGAGAGCATGCAATCATCTTGGAAAAGGCCTGAGATGGGACTTTGTCAATATAATTCTAGCCATGCATTGAATGGGTCAAGGAGCTCAGCAGTGGATTTGTCCCACCAGGCTCCTAGCAGTAGAGACGCAAAAGTCTGAGATAGGAAAGACAGAGATAGACAGAGAGATGAGTTATTGGCTGCTCAAAATCTATGGTTTTGTGATCTTTTTCTTTTGGGGTTGTATGGGCTTTGAGCTTGGTATAGCTCATAAATAGAAATTAGTTTTCTAAACTTGGGTTAATCCTTGGCAGACTTTTCCTTCATGTCTTAAAACTACTAAATGATTGGCAGTCTTTGCTTAGAAGAGGCCTTGAGCCTGGGCCAGAGGGCATTGTCCTGAATGCTTTGGGAAGCAGGAATAATTAGAATAGCTCAGTAGAGAAGCCAATGATTTTTCTCAATACAGAACTTAAACTTACTTCTTCGGTTTTTCAGCTTATGTTTTCTGCAAGTAGCCAAGTAAATTTTAATAATGCTGGATATCAGAACACAAAAGGAACCAGGGAAAGAGGAGTATTGTGTACAATTTGCTTGTGTTTTGTATGAGATGGCTTGCACCTGGACATCTCCCCAACTGACTGTAGTTTATCTCCTCCCCTTTACCAGGTGTAATTTCAGAATCTTTTTTTTTTTTAACCTGAGGCATGAAACTAAGAGATCACTGCTAATGGCTTTCTGCCCAGGTTATTTATGAACCAGACTTTTGTGGATTTCCATTGACTGAATTGAGAGCTGACTCTCATATCTTCCATGTTCTCCAAATTCCAGCATGAAATCTTTGTTACCCAAGGGCAGAAGCTGGCTGCATTAACTCCTGAGGTTTCTAACTTTGATGCTAAAATTTATTTGACCTTAAAAGACCCTCTTACCAAATTGCAATTTTTCCTATTTGATGGTATTTTGAATACTTTGTTCTCCAATTGCCCATAAGATGGCATTATAATTTTGGGAGACTTAAACTCCCACCTTGCCAATGATTTTGCCATAGCTTTTGCTATAGGCATCCTTATGCTATGTCTGGAATGCTAGACTTGGAATCAGGCAGATCTAGGTTTGAAACCCCACCTCTGGAATGCGCTTCCTGTTTGACAATAATAGTCACCTGATCTCTCAGAGACTGAGCTTTCACATCTGTAAAATGGGGATAATGATACCTATAGTACCTATATTGAGAAGAATTATGGTTATAATGGATAGAGAGCTGGCCTCAGGGGTTGAAAGACCTGGGTCCAAATTCTGCTTCCAAAACACACTGGCTGGTTATTGCAGGCAAGTCACTTAACATCTCAGTACGTTAGGCAAAAGACTATATGCTGAAAATGGAATGAAGCAGACTATTTTCTCTTCTGTTTTGTTTTGTTTTCTTTCTCATGGTTTCTCCCATTTGTTTTAATTCTTTTATGCAACATGACTAATGGTAATAGAAATGTATGTGTAGAACCCATATAAGAGCGCATGCCATCTTGGGGAGGGCATGGGGAGGGAAGGGGAGAAAATTTGGAACTTATGGAAGTGATGGTTGAAAACTGAAAACATAAAAATTAATAAATTCAGGCAAAAAAAGAAAAAAAGACTATATGTTGCAGACAAGGTGCTGATCTGAATAATAGAGGGAGATTTTCCTATGTTATTGAAATCACAAATTCTAATCTAGCTTTATCCCCTGGTACTTACCTCACAGAGTTATTATGGGGACCCAAATGAGAGCCATTATTAATTATTTTCCATGGTCCATCTAATTAAATTCAATAAGCATTTCTTGAGGGTTTACCTTGTACCAGACATGATAGTAGACCAATCATTTTGGCAATAACTATTTTAGCCATGAAAGAGACCATATGGTTAATTTCATTTATCAAAATATTAAGCGGAAAATACCTGGAAAATGGTTTGGGTTTTGGAAGGTTTTGGAAGATAGTGGAGTGAGAGTTAGCAACCTTTGGTTCAGCTCCCCCCAAACCTCTTCCACAATGACCTAAAAAATGTGCCAAACAATTCTGAGTAGGAAAGTCAATAAATAAATTACAGTGAGTCATTTTTCCAGCCTGGAGAAGCTTAGGAAGATTGACAGAGAGGCTTGCAGACCTTGGGGTGAGGGTTAGCCAGGAGCACAATGAAAGTGTCACCAGGATATGATAGCAGTAGTAGTAGTAGGGATTAACCCCCCCCCCCATCCAATAATAGTAAAGAGACTGAACAGGCAGAAAAAGATCTGAAGGGACATCTATACTAGAACTAGGAACAGGAATGGGTGCCATTTAGCATCTCTGTCACTCATTACCCAGCTCCAGGTCACAGTTCCAGGATATAGAGGAGTAGTCATGGTCAAAAGAGAATTTAGATAAGAAAAAGAGTGTAGATTGGGAGAATAGTGAACAGACCTTTTCCTGAATCAATCTACTTTGGAAGCGCTAAAAGTTTACAGGATCCATGACTCAGCTGTGATAGCAATAGGATGTAAAAGACAAAAGCTCAGGCTAGTCATCCCCTCCCAGTGGTGAGCAGATTCCAAGTCTAACACATTGTTAAATGGCAACCATTGGAATAAGTCAAGGTGGGGTGATGGGACAATTCACATATGTTTATAAATCATCCTATTGCTCTTTATTTATGCCAAATATAGGTATTCTAGACTTTGTTAAAATGGATTATCTCCTCCCAAAGGTTATTCTGACATTCAATATATATTTTAGACTTTGAGTCTTCACAAATAGAACTAGAATAGGTAATCAATTCC
>CM053770.1:365085673-365108813 GCA_028658325.1 Potorous gilbertii | reverse complement strand
GTCTGAAAGATTGTTTTCTAATGATATAGCTCATAAGCCCCCACTGGTGTTTCCTTTTCCTATTGATTATCAGTTGATATCAATTAATTAGAGAAAAGATCTATTAGACCCTTATTTGATTCCAATCAGTATTAATCAGTTCAGTATTATTCCATAGGGGTAATGATTGTTAGCAATTATTAATGATATACTTATCTGCTAATATACAGTTAGTCTATTCAGTCAACTAATATTAATATAAGAATAACATATAGTAATATATACTTTACATATATCATGTAGGGATAATTAGGTAATCACTACTTCAGTTACTAGTTATAAAGTTCACTTGCCTAACTGCAAGAATGTTGATGACCAGAAGCAGGGATGGGATGTCTTGACATGATATGGAAAGTTTTCCAGCATATTTTGGTACCTCCCAACTAGCCTTTCCTGCCCAAAATAAGGAGGGTACCATGTTATGACCATTTAGTGGAGATGATCCTTGCCTTGCCCACCCTGAGCCCACCCATGCTGATGCATTATTTCTGGCCCTCCTGAAGGGTCAAAAACAAGGTCTATCAAACAATGACTGTATTTTATTTTGCCTTTTTTGAGAGTCTGAGTGCCAAGCCCTATAAAAGAAAGGCCCTGTGAAAAGGAGGTGTCTCAGATCATGAGAAAGATCTGAAGTCCCATTCATTGAAGGGATCTGATCCTTTTAATAAATAGTAAATGTCTCAGAGCTTTGCCTCAGTGGTTTTTCTTGCAGATTGGATAATTTTGGGCCTTACATTAATACGCCAGACAGCTGGTTTCTAGAAAGGGGTCATGACTAAGATGGTATAGTAGGAACAATTGGCATAATATATTTATTTCCTCCAAAATCTTGTGATTAACTATCCCACCAATACACAATTTCCCATGTTACTTTCTCAAATCAAGAACATCTGAGTTCAAATCCAGGCTCAAATACTTAGCAAGAGTATGACCCTGGGCAGATGCCTTAACTTTTGTCTGCCTCAGTTTCCTCAGCTATAAAATAGGAATTGTAATAGCCCTCCCTCATAGGGTTATTATGAGACTCAAATGAGATAATTTCTTTTAAGTGTTTAGTATAGTGTCTGGCTTATAATGGGCACTCAATAAAAGTTTGTTCCTTTTTCTCCCCCCAGGGAAAGTGTGTTACAGCTTTGAGCATACATGTTAAAGGGAATACAGGAGCTCCTGGAAGTCCTTTTTCTGCAGTCTTCCAAATACCCCCTTTTGGAATGGTGTGACTTTCTGCTGGTTTCCTTATGAGTCCTAAATCTGCCTTTTCTCAGTTTTTCTATGTCCTGAGCCTCCCATAGCAAATACAGCCACTAGTCTCTGCTGTTCTATAGGTGGTGCTAGGACAAGTCCAAATCCTCTTACCCTCCAAAGTTAACAAGACTGTCCTCTGGGCAAGAAGAGTGATAAAGTGTCCCTCTCTTTTCACTCCACCCCAAGCAATTCCCTCTCAGGGGATGGCAGGACTGAATGCCTGACTTCCAAACTGGTTTGCTGTTTTACAAGAAACCCACAGGTCATGACTGAATTTCTTTATGCAATCCTGTATACTCCTTGTGTAGTGTCATTCCACATCATCCACTGGTTTTCAAGGACTTCACAAATCTGGTTTAATGTCCTCTGATTGAATAAAGGCATTCTCATCCTAGTTAAAATCATCTCTTTAAGGAAAGGGAAATAGAACACCTACTATGCCCCAGAAACCATGATAAACACTTTACAAATACTAGCTTATTTAACCCTCACAACAACTCTGCAAGATAGATTCAGTCATTATTCCCATGTTATGAATGAGGAAACTGAAGTTAGCGTGACTTGCCTAAAGTCAGACAACTGGTAAGTATCTGAGGTTGGATTTGAACTCCGGTCTTCCTGACTCCAGGTCCAGTGTTTTATCCACTCTGCCCTGAACTGCCTAAGGAAGCTGGGATGTTTGACTACTTGACTCAGTAGGGATCTTTGTTCACCTCTGATTCATAAACCCATTGTTTCAATGTAGAAGTCTGAGTGACCCCCTAATTTTCAGAGTAATAGAGTGGACTGAAAGGCAAGAGCAAGCATGATAAGCAACTGCTATCATTCCTGAAATTGGCTTCTCCCATCCAGGAACTCTCTTCCCTAAAGTCTGAGGCCTGTCCATCATTTTGGCCCAGTCCTTTCACTGTGTGCAAGATGAAGTATAAGCAAGACTGTGGGTTAGAGGGCTCTGAGTCTCCAATAGCAACTAATTTCCTCTCTCCCCTTCCTCTCATCCTTTTAGAGCAGAGCGAGAAAAGGTAAACATTCCTGACTTGACAAGAAAAAGGGAAAAAATGTCTTATATAGTGACATTTTTACCCACATATTGACTTGGAAAAAAAAATACTCTTTTCAAAATTTGAACATAAAAAACTCACTAAACAAACAGTAATATGCAGTGGGGGTAAGGGGTGGGGGGAGAGATTCAAAGGAATACTTTTATTAAAAGCATATAAGATCAAGGCCCAAAGTGAACTAGTTCAGTCCTACACACCAAGAGGAGATCAAATAAAGATAAGAAAAATTAAAGCAGAAAAATAATCTTGCAAGATTGAATGTTGACTGTTCCACCCTGTTAAATTTTGAAAGAAAAGAAACAATTATCAATTCCCTTGAAGCATAGCCTGCCCTGAGGCTAGCTGTTCTAAAGAGGAAAGTTAAAGCTAACAGCTTCCTCATAGCTTCACCAGCCACTGCTCACATGTGATTCTCTGGTCTGGTTATAAATTTAAATACCTACAAAATTCAGAGAGTAAACAATAGCACTGGCCCCTAGGGGGATATGCACATCAGAATGAAATCTAGTTCTCACATAAAATATATTTGCTAGGAATTCATGGATATAGAGAATGTGTCAGTGAAATTTCTAATCAGCCAAGGCACAGGCTACAGGGTTTGTACTATTTTATGCTCTAAGGAAATGAAGAAATGTGATCCATGCGAGCAAAAAGAAAATAAACCTTCCAGGAAGCCATGCATAATTTGGTTTCCTGGGGACAACTATAAACCTAAACATTAAAACATGCACTATTTAATGCCTGAAAATAATTGGGGTTGGGGATGGTGGTAGGAATTATCTACGATCAAAAAAATTTTAAGAGAAAGCATTTTTTACAATCTATTATTTCACAGCAGCCGTCTTACCAAGAACACGTTTGACTACTTGACTTGACTCAGTGGATATTTTAACTATTTCAAGGGAGTAGGGAGGATGTTTAATTTTTTTCTTTAAAGCAAGCTTGTTGAGGTTTTTTTTTTAATTCATAGCGGACAAGAGATATTTGCGGTTCCCAGAATTTGAGCTAAGAAGCACCTTAGAGATCACCTAGTCCAACCCCCACATATTTTGCAAATCAGACAACAGAAGCCTTGATAGGCTAGGTAATTTATCCGAGCTCACGTAGGTAATTAGTGAAAGAGCTAGCTAGCATTATGAACAGAATCATTTGGGCTTCTGTGCTCTCCCTTCTTATGCTGTTATATCTCCAAAGAGAAAACCAAAGGAGGCACAAATACACTGAAAATAAAAGTGGTTGGTTATGAACATGTATTAGTGTTGACAGTTTGGGGACTATTTCTGTCAGAATTGCCATGATAAAATATATACCTGTCCCCTTAAGAAAATGAAATGAAGACCCAAGTAGGATCAGAAAAAAATGTCTACAGTATTTGTTGTGATTGACAAGAAAGAAGCAGTTGGTCTTGAATGGCAACAGCTATCCATGCTGCCTCCTTCTATCCTTCAAAAGCAAATTCATATCTATTTCATACAGTGAAAAGATGCCCACCTAAACCAGGGCACCGATTCTAATCAAAAGCTTGTTAGCTATGGGACCACCCCTCAAGAATATTTGTAGAGGGAATTCCTTCGTAGAACTAGTACTTGGAATAGATGATCTCTTCATTCAGTATTTCAACAAATATTTATACCTACTGATAGGGGCAGCTAGGTGGTGCAGTGGATGGAGCACCAGTGCAAGAGTCGGGAGGACCTGAGTTCAAATCTCACCTCAGACACTTGACACTCACTAGCTGTGTGACCTTGGGCAAGTCACTTAATCCCAATTGCCTCATTCTGGGTCACCTCCAGTCAGCCTGAAGAATATCTGGACCCTGGATTCAGATGGCTCTGGAGGAGAAATGAGGCTGGTGACCTGCCCAGCCCTCCCTCACTCAAAACAAAGTCAAGTACAAGTCATGTCATCATTTCTCTGATAGCATGGTCTACTTCAGCAACGAAGGACGAACACACACATACCTACTGAGGGCACTGTGGTAGCAACTGGGGGTGATACAAAGTCATCATCTCTACTCGAATGGAACTCACAGTCTAGGAGTACATAAAATATAAACACTAATAGCCTTAATAGAAAATACTTACAATTCCAAGATTCTGGGGTTTTATTAACCAGGATGCCAATTTACATCATATTACCTTGTTATAAGATTTAAAATGGCATCAAAACATGGATTCAGTTGTTTAAGAGAGCTTTACAAAATGGAAAGAAAAGAGGGATAGACTTGGAGTCCAGAAGAATGGATTCAAATCTTGCATCTGATATTTACTAGGTGTGAGTTTTTTTGTAGGGTCTGTTTTCTCCTCCTATAAAATAGGGATTAATGATATACATGTTACCTAACTTACTAAGACTCAAACCAATCAATCTACATTTATTAAGCACCTACTAAGTGCCAGGCACCATGCTAAGCTCTGTGTATACAAAAAGATCTTCTCTGACCTCAAGGAGCTTATAATCTAATGAGAGAAATGATTATTTCCTACTCTTATATCAATAACCATTTATTGCATTAGGACTAAGGTTTTCCACCCTTCTATTTCTTTATTCCCTGTAGGCTATTCAGTCAGCCTTTGAAGGGCAGAGGTGATAAGATGAAATCTTAGGATTTCACTAGGAAAACTCATATCTGATCAAAAGGTAAAGAAATTTTTGTTTAGATGAATTACTGGCCTCTATTACAGAAGCATACACAAAGTATATACATACTAAACATAAGAAGTGGGTAACTAGCCAGTTTTACAAATAGGGACAACTAGATGGCAAAGTGGATAAAGATGGGCCTTTAGTCAGAAGGGCCTGATTTCAAATCCGACTTCAGGCACTACAACTAATTCTCACTATGGACATGGAGAAGAGAGAAAAAGAGGAAAGGAAGGAGAAGTAGGATTGTGTACCAATGGAGGGAGGTGGTGGGCACATGGGTTCAAGGATACAGGGAAGCCAGGGACAGAGAAGGGAGATTAGGAGGAGGAACAGGTTGGGACAAGACCAGACTCTTGGAGGCCTGGGCAGAACCAAGGGACAGGCAACAAGGCGGGACTGGGGACAGACCTGCCATACAGAGTCTATGGACAGAGAAGGCAGATATGTGGGTGGGCAGAGCAGGGCACAGGTCTCTCTCACCACTGGATGTCTCAAGGCAAGCCCCTGGTCTAGCAACTTGGCCTCTGAACCTCTGTTCTGCTGCGTTTACTTCGAGTCTTTTTTGAAAGAGCTGTGGTTTTTTGAGTTGATTGGTTCTGGGTTCTTGTTTTTGGTGGAGTTGGTGTGTGGCAGTATTAAATGATTTCAAATTGCTGGGTTTTGTCTTGGTTTGGTTTTATGTCTTAGATTTTATGTTTTTTACAGATTTTCTTGGTCTCTTTCCTCTCTGAAAAGCTTTTTTTCCCTCTCACTTGTCACCAACTTAGGCTGCCAAACACAGAGCCTGTGGTGAGAGGCTATAGCTAGATCAATGCAAATCTATCTCCACAAAGGGAAAAATCACATCCTGATTATGGTGACTGGAGTTACCTTTTAGACAAAGAGGTGTGGCAGGATATGTATGCTAGCCAGGGCTCCATCCAACAGCGTTCATGCAAAAGAGCTTGAACAAAATACAAAAGACAAAGAACAACCTTGTTAAGAGTAGGAACATCTGAGCAAAGTAAATTTTAATGAAATCCAATCTAATGTTTGAGTAAATGCCTGTGTTGTGTGGTGTTTTTTTTTTTATTTTCATTTTTGTTTTTTTAAGCCAGGCTGTTTGCCTGAAGGTCATCATCACACAGTAACTCTCAGATTAATTTGTCTCATTCACTAGGTGAACAGAGAAAGTGTCAGTTATCTGGTCTTTGTAGACAGAACTGTTTTGTTTGTGGATTTTTTGGAGGGGGAGGGGAGTTGGCTTTCTTTTCTTGTTCTCATATCTATCAGTCATTCTTAATTAAATTCACGTTTCTGAAAGGTGAAAGTGTCTGGCTTGGTCCTGCATTTCTTCTCTTGAGATCCCTTTCTCTGAGATTTTAAAAATATAAATGAGAAGCTTCCACATATAGAAACTGAGAGCAGTGGTGTCAAATTTAAAGAGAAATACTGTCCAGAAGGATCACTTCTTGTTCTTGTGGCATTTTTCAGTTGCGTCTAACTTTTCATGACCCCATTTGGGATTTTCTTAGTGGTTTTTCATTTTTTTTCTCCTGCTCATTTTACATGTTTACAACAGGGTTAGGTGACTTGCCCAGAGTCACACAGCTAGTAAGTGTCTGAGACCAGATTTGGACTCAGGAAGATGAATTGTCCTAACTCCAAGTCCAACACATTGAACCTTTAAAAGGTAATGTTATCTCTTTTTTATTGTACTTTTAATTTATTTTGCTAAATTTTCCCAGTTACATTTTAATCTGCTTCTGCCACACTCAGATATGTTGCATGCAGCTAACCAGACAATGTGTTCAACACCTCTGATGCCTCTCATCCAGTCCAAAGGTTTCAGCTTCCTTTTGTGTTATGTTTCCCTCCCATCAGATTGTAAGTTCCTTGAGGGCAGATCCTGTCTCTTTTTCATATTTGTAGCCTCAGCATTTAGCACAGTGATTATGTATTAGCAAGTACCCTGGCATACTCAGGAGGGTCTGCTTGTACACGTTCCTAAATCTGCTTTTCTAAAAGGAAAACAACTTTTGAGGGGTCAGGAATCACTTTAATCAAGTACATAGATCATTCACTTAGTTCAGGGAGAAAAGTCAGCACCATGAACTTCAGAGAAAATACAAATGAAAAAATAAGGATCAACAGACAGGGCTTCCAACTGTCTGACCATAGACAATGCATAGACCAACAGATAGATCCAACTGTCTGACCATACATACATCATTACTAAAGAGAAGCACCAACATCTAGATTTTCAAGGGTTGGGGCTCCTTAGAATCTTAGAATCTACCCAGAATCTCCTTTGGCTAAATAAACACTTCCCTGAGTAAGCCCTAAAGTAAAACCTCACCTCAGAGTATTTATATACACTTTTCAGAGCCAAAGGGTATCACAGCCTTTGAGAACTAGTGCCTTATTAGCAATTAGCAAAAAGTGTGGGCCTTCTTACAAAACAAATCTCCCCTAATCAAGCTTCCCTTAATAGGAAGGCCCATTAATGGGTGGGAAAGATCTTTAATTCTCTTTAACATAATTGACATAGCAGATACTTTATAGCTGTTTACTGAATTGAGTCAAATCTGATATGGTGGAGAGAGTATTGGATTTGCAATTAAAGGACCTGGATTCAAATCCTCATTCTGCCACTTTGTGTGTAGTCAAACACTTTCACCACTTTGGGGCTCAGATTCCCTATCTGCAAAATGAAAAGATTCAATTAGAATCCTGAGTTATCTTCTAGCTTTAAATGCATGACCCTGTTGTTAGCAATTTGAAAATACTTTGTGCCAACTCACACATAGATAGCAGTTCCTTACAGTTTACAAAACACTTTCACATTCATTATCTCCTTTCATCCTTCCTAAGAGAAATCACAAAATATGTTAGAACTGGAAGACACCATAGAAATTACTTATTCTATGTCCCTCATTTTACAGATGAAAAAACTGAGGATCTGAAATGTCAAATAAAATACATTTTTACACATTAGAAAAAAAATTTAATTTATACTCCAGGGCCTAGGGTTGAGTTCCAGGACTTCTAGCATGAGGCAGCTAGGTGGCACAGTGGATACAGTCAGAAAGTCTTGCCTCAGACATGTAATTAGCTGTGAGAAAGTCACTTAATTTATTGTTGCCTCAGTATACTCATCTGTAAAATGGGAAAATAATAGAACCTACCTCTCAGGGTTGTTGTGAGGATCTAATGAGATAACGTGTACAGAGCATCTGGCACATAGTAAGCACGATACAAATACTAACATTTAATAGTATGACCTTACTATTTTTTTTGGTTTTTTATTTTTATTTATAAAATACATCAATTTTTATTTATAAAATGAAGGAGCTAGCCCTCAATAGGGCTCCAAAGTTCCTTCTAGTATTAAATCCTATCACTGAACTAAGATATCATACATAGAGCTGAGAAGTGGCAGAACCATCATTTGAGGGCATTTAAACACTTCTTCCACTACCCCACATTGTTCACAAGAACATTATGGATTATTACTATTATTTATTATATAGCTAATTATTATTAATTCTAAGTATTCTTACAAATGAAGAAACTGAGGCCTGGAAGGATTAAATAACTTCCTAAAGGTCACACAAGTAGTAAGGTGCTTTTAGGACTCTAACTCAAGGAAAATTCAGGTAAATATTTAACAACTGACTCTAGGGAGTGGAGGAGGGGTTGTTTTATGTCCATTTGTTAATTATTAGAGAAAGATCTCTCATCTAGGGAACCAGAAGTCAGTGTGTCAATCAGTGAACACTAACTAAGGATCTACTATGTGATATTCTTCATTCTTAATATATTCTCCATCACTTTCTCAAGTTTAGATAGTCAACAAAACAATAAATCAAATTATTGCCTCTTACGTAAAGTCAAAATTCCTTGCCATGGCAGTCAAGGCTCTTCACTTCTGGTTCCAGTCTACTTCATCAGGCTTACTATACATCATTCACCTTCACACACTCTTCATGCTACCAAAGCTGGCCTAGCTGTTCCTTTATACATCATTTCATCTCCTCTCTCCCCACCTTTGCACAGGCTATGCCCTATTCCTGGAGTGCTCTCCCTCCCCATCTCCTCTTATTGGGACTTTCAGTTCCTTTCAAGATAATTCAAATGCCCTCTCCTCTGCAAGACCTTTTATGATCCTTCTCCCCAGTTATTAGTGCTTACTTCTGCCTCATTTTCTATATATTTAGCATTTCCTTATCTGTGTACATATTATTTCTCCCTCATTGAATGCAAAGTCATTTTTGTTTTTGAAACCCACAAACTAGTGCATAGAAGTACATAGTGCCTGCCACTATGTACAGAAGATGTTAAATACGTGCTTATTGAATTGAATTGATTTCTTCTGATCTTAATTGGAACTGGGGGAATGAACATGGGGAGAACATTTTCTGGGAAGACTAGACCTGTGATTTCATTGGCATAAGAAACTCTCGATGAGAAAATTTTCTGTACCAATGAAGATCAGAACCTGCTCTCTGTTACTTGTGAATGAAAGATGAAAAGGAAGGAAGCATTTATTAAGTGCTTACTGTGTGTGTTACACTACAATGAGTATTATAGTTAAAAATATCAAAAGACAGCCCCTGTCCTGAAAGAGCTTACATATTTATGGAGAAGACAACACATAAAGAGGAGTTGAAAAGGGGGGAAAGATCCAAGTTTCAGGAGGAAAGGGAAGAAGAACAGGACAAATGACCAAGATTTGGGCTCCATTCATACTTTGGAAATGATGAGAATTGGAAGTGAAGGCCTGGTTCTGGGCAAGATAAGGCATAAGTTTACCTACCATATCCTAGGATGATACCAGGACTAGAGTCTAAGCTTTCAGTAAGAGGAGAGTAAGGATGATAAAGAAAATGGGCAAAGGACTGAAAGTATGGTTAGGAAGTGGTAGCCAGGAAGTTTATCAGCCTGATAATCTTAGAGAGTTGCCTGGGGCACTGAGAGGTTAAATGATTTGTCCTGGACCATTCCAGAAGTACAGATTACAAGCATCACTTGAATACAAGTCTTCCTAACTCAACAGGCTATCTAGTCACTACTTTCCTGTTGCCTCTAGGAGGGATGGGAGTACAGGTCATGAATTGAAGTTGTTACCAAATTACCTAGAAAGTTGAGTTCAGATGTGGCCTAGAACAAGTGAGAAGTCATAACTACCCCACAGTGTAGAAGAGTCATGTGAGGTCATTTTCTAAAAAGAAAGCTAGCCCTCCCTGAGTCAAGGGCATATAAAAAGATGTATCTCCTGTCTCAGTGTATAGCAGAAGGAAATCTATGGGGAATTAGAAGTGTGGTCTTGGATGACATCATGGTTTATTGTAATGTCTTAAAATAATTGCTTTTTAAAAGCAATTGTACAAACCCCTGGTTGTTACTAAATGGGGTCAACAAGAACACAGGTGTTTGGTTGGTTGTTGTCCTTCATTCTCAAAGAAGACCAAAATGACATCTTTATGCGAGAGTCAAGTTTCAGTGTGTACAACTGTGGCTTATCAGACTGATATGAGCTCGAATGTTCTACCACAGATCAGGCACTGTGTTCTAGAATTGATCAACACAAATTTAAGTGCCTACTATTTTCCAAGCAGTGTGGATTAAAAGAAGAAATTCCTGCCCTCAGAGAATTTACATCTTATAGGGACACCTATACAAATAAGTAAATAAATATATGTAGTCATTTCAGACTACAGAGGAGGCACTAGCCACTGGAGAGAATCAGGAAAAGTTTCATGTAGAAGGTAACACTTTAGCTAACCCTGGAAGGGACCTCAAGATTCTAAGAGGCAGAGTTGAAGCGGGAGACACTAGGAAGCCAGGTAATACAGTGGATAAAGCACAGGACTTAGAGTCAGGAAGACCTGAGTTCAGCTTCCATCTCAGATACTTACTAGCTGTAAGTTAATCATTTCTCATCTTCAATTTCCTTACCTATGAAATGCGGATAATGATAGAACCTACTTCAGAAGATTGTTTGAAGGATCAAATGAGATAACATATGGAAAAGGGTTTGCAACCTTTAAAGTGTTATATAAATGTTTATTATTATTTTAATATTCCAGCCATGAGGAACAGCCCATAGGAAGGCAAGAAGTCAGGAGAATGCAGGCAGAGGAACTGTGTAATTAGTCTGGAAACATTGGCTAGAATCATGTGGAGGGCTTTGAGCCATCTCTAAGTCAAATGTGAAGGAGAGAGTTTTTAAGATCAACCAGTAGTATTCTGGAGGAGCAGCCAATAGATTAGGATTGACAACCAGCAGATTCTAAAAACGTTGCGAATGCCCAGGACACCTGAAGCAATGGTAAAAGATTCCAGGCTGAGTAATTTCCTCATTGTACAGTTTCAAAACCCCCTCTTTCTTCTGTGACACCTTTTGAAGGGGAGCAGCCTGGGCACAGAAAGGAAGAAGGAGTTAAAACTGGTTTTAGCCAAGAAACTTCTTTAATGGGGAGAGAAGATCGATTTACCTACCAGCAGGTGATATGATAGGATTGGAATGTCAGAAATTTTTGATAAGGGTTATTGCAAACCTGGCCCCCCAGGTTCCCAAGGGAATTAGGCTGGGAAAGAGAGCTATGTTTGAATGCTCCGAGGCAAGTCTGACTCCTCTTTTGTTTTGTTTTTTTAACAAAAACTTAAAAATCATCAACAAGCATAAATATTTTGTCAACCAGAAAAAAACTGCATATGAAACTGATGTTTTCTTTCTTTTTTTACATCTCTATTACAACCCACCAACTTTTCCCTCTGAAATCCTACCTTTTTTTAAAAAAAAAGTATAGTCATGCAAAACTCATCAAAATACTGGTCATATCTGAAAGTGTGCCTAAGTTGGCACCTCTAGTTCATCGTTTTTGCCATAAGGTGAGTGGCATGTTTCATTATCAGGACTGACTCTTTGTGAAGGATTAAGCAGGTCACTTTGCCTTCTTTCTGGTTCATCCATCTGTTACAAAGAGATGATAGTATCTCAGAGGCGGCTATTTTGCTGCCCAGTGTTTATAAAATATGTGAACCTTGAAGAATAATATAAACTTGAAATGGACCTGCTAGACCGCATACTTCAATATTTCAAGGACATGTAATTTCATCAGTGTAGGTACTCCCTCCACTGATACAGATCAAAGCCCTTCTATAAATTAAGGAGTAAGTCTTCTAGAGTGACTCCCCCCACCAAAGAAAAAGAAAGTATCACCCTGTGGCCAGCAAGGTGATGAAACTCTCTAAACAGATAAACTGGTCTTGTCATAACAGGCATACTATCCATCACTTACAGCTTTCTAGTCAGAATTCCTGTGGGTCAAGGGTCACCTCTATGCCATGATGAGGGATCAGTAAAATAACAATAACAATTAAAAATTTATAAACATTTTAAGGTCTGCAAAATAGCCTTATGCATATTATTTTATTTGGTCTTCATCATAATCATGGAAGGTAGAAACTATAATTATCCCCATTTTACAAATGAGGGAACTGAGACTTGAGCTAATGTGCATCTGAGGTAAGAGTCAAACGCAGGTCTTCTTGATTCAAAGCAAAAGATCTCTGTTTTACCACCTGGCTGCCTCCTAGGACATCAGTCAAGACCAGAGTACACATAGATAAGAAAAATGAGAAAAAAAATTCTCTTCTCCAAACCTCACTTCTTTCCACTCTACAAGGAACTACCTGTATTCAACAAGGTGGGAGTAGGGAGAAAACAGCATTTTCTTGTCTTCAGTTTGGTATCCAGATCTCAGATATGATGGACAAAGTGGGACACAAAGCTGAATGTTATGTCCAGAATCAAGAAGACAGGAAAAGGGGAGGGCTCATAGAGAAGAGAGGTTATTCTTTGATAGAGCTACAGATCTGTTCTGTTTGGAAGGTTCAATGCAAGAAAGGGTCATATAACTAGAAAGTACGTGTGTCTTCATCCTTCATTGTGGAAGAAGACCATGCCATCAGAGAAACAATGACATGACTTGCACTTGACTTTGTTTTGAGTGAGGGAGGGCTATGAAGGTCACCAGCCTCACTTCTCCTCTAGAGTTATCTGAATCCAGTGACCAGATAGATATTCATCAGGATGACTGGAGATGACCCAGGATGAGGCAATCAGGGTTAAGTGACTTGCCCAAGGTGACACAGCTAGTGAGTGTCAACTGTCTGAGGTAAGATTTGAACTCAGGTCCTCCTGACTCCTGCACTGGTACTCTATCCACTACACCATCTACCTGGACATCAGAAAGTATGTAGTAACACCCAGAGAAGGAAAGAATGATCAGCAACTTGGAACCCACTTGGAAATTCTTCAAGGAAGAGGAAATGGAGGACACCTTATTTAATGAGTAAATATGATTCTCAATGAACAAAGGGGAGGGGTGGCATGAAAAAGCTACATCAGAATAGAAAAAGGAAGCAAAAAAAAGTTTAAAAAATGAAGAGAAGTTCAAAGAGGAGCTTATAGAAGTCAGTGAATACATTATTTGCCTTGGAGTCAGGAAGACCTGAGTTCAAATCCTACCTTAGATACTTCCTAATTGTATGGCCCTGGATAAATCATTTAACGTCTCTCAGTCTCAGTTCCTTTCCCTGTTAAAAGGGGATAATAAATAGTGTCTACTTTATAGGACTGTTGTGTGATAAAATACAGTAACATGTAAACTGCTTTGCAAATTTTAAAGCACTATGTAAAGTCTAGCTATGATGATGATGATGATGATGATGAAGAGACAGGTGAAATAGATAGAATACTAGATTTGGAATCAGAGGGCCAGAGCTCAGTTTTGGACAAGTACATCCCTGGGCATCTGGAAAATGAGGGGATTAGACGACATGAACTCTAAGATCTCTTACAGCACTAAATCCAATCATCATCCTATGATCTGCCCATTATAGTATAGGCTAGTTAGCCCAGGAACTCATGCCTATCACTTATGGCTCCTTTAGGACTGTCTTAGGATAAGATTTAGGACTCCATACTCTGTGAGTTTGTTTTCATTGACCTTATTCTACTCAGTTGCTAGTAAAAGGCTTCTTAAAAATGCAAACCTCCATCTTGGGAGCATTTCAGAGAACAGAAGGGTCATCAGGACCAACACTAGACGAGAACTGGCATGAGCAGCGGAGATCCAGGAGTCACCATCCCAACAGCTTTGGGAGACCAGCATAGATGTATGAGTATACATACAGGAAAGTCGTCTCCCACATGGGACAGCTTTGCTCACAGGGACTTGGCCTAAGAGATTAAAGGGAAAATAGCAGTATATGCTACATCCCCAATCCTCATAGAATCCCCCTGTCCTTTTCCAAGTTGAATACAGGGGATACAATGGCAGTTGTTTTTTGTCCTTCATTCTTGAAGAGAACCATGACATCAGGGAGGTGATGCCGTGACATGCAAGTGAATTGGATTTAAGTGAGGGAGGGCTGTGCAAAGTCACCAGCCTCACTTTCTCTTCCAGAGCCATCTAGGTCCAGTGGTGAGATATAAATCAGGACTGGAAATGGCCCTAGATGCAATAGGAAAGCACAATGGGATACAGACTGGGAAGGGAAGCAAGTGAAAGAACCCCAAGGTGACAGAAAAAACAGGCAGAGTCAAATGGCTGGAGGTAAGATGAGAATGAAGAGCATTTTCAGAAGGCGTGAGGAAGTGGGAAAATTGTAAAGTGAGTTATCAGCCAGAGTCTGAGAAGGTATTCTAGTAGGCATTAGCAACCAACATATATCTTTCTTTCATACCCTCAGCAAATATGTTACGGGACCCATATTCAAAATCTACGTCCACTATTTACTGTGATTATGGTCTAGGACAAGTCACTTAACTCCCCTGGGCCTCAGTTTCCTCATCCGTAAAATAAGGGAGTTGAACTAGAAGCTAAGGTCCCTTCCAGATCTACGATTCTATTATCTCCATAACTCCCTGTGTGGAGATTAGTCCTTGTTCAGTGAGCAGTAATTAACAACTCATATTTCTTTATCAATATAAGGCTGACAAATTTCTTTTCTACAACAACCATCTAAGATAAATAGCACAGATGAGTTCCTTTTAGCCAATGAGATTGAGACTGAGAGCAGTCACAGCTAGGAAGTTGCAGAGCTTGTGTTCAAGACTGTCTTTTGACACCAAGCCCAGAATTGTTTCCTCTCTCTCAATTACGCAATTAAGAAGTTAACTGAGTCAGCTGGCATTCTTTCTTTCTATACCTCATAATTAACTCAAGCCTAAATCACAGAGTTTTATTCATCAAATTTTACAGCTATTTGTAAACAATCTCTTTTTGCAAATTCCTTATAATTTTCAGTGTTGCAATGTCAAAGACCCATAATCTTCTGATTAGGAATGGGCTAGGGGGAAGGAAGAAGGAATAACAAATGAAAAACTTCATGGAAGTCACAGCTAGCTCATTCCTGCAACTAGAGCAATTGATATGGGACTGTTGGTGTCATGCAGACAATTTCTGATAGCCTTGTAGCATAGTCATCACTAGATGTGTAGTATATTTTTTTACCATATCTGGGCAGACCTAGATAATTAGCATGGAGCAATAAGGATTTTGCCCAAAGTCATCAAAATTCAGAGAGAGAAGGTAGCATTTTAAGGCCTTCAGAAGTATAAACAAATGAGCTTGGAATTTAGTTTTCAAGATTAGAGAGAGGGACAAGATCAGTGATTCCTTTAATATAGGGAATTTCCTAATTAAGAAACTTTCTATTCACCCCCAAAGAGAGAACTGATTGATGAACTCTGAATGCACATGGAAGTATACTTTTTTAAACCCTATTTTTCTATTTTATTTTGTTAGTTTTCTTTTGCAACATGGCTAATATGGAAATGTTTTACATAATTTCATATGTATAATCAATATCAAATTGCTTGCTTTCTCAAGGAGGGAGAAAAATTTTTAAATGATTGTTAAAAAATGTTTCACATGCAATTGGAAAGTATTTAACAAAATAACCAAAAAAAATTTTTTAAAGAAAATCAGTGGTAGAGCTAGGATAGCCACAATCAATTGAATTGTAGCACTGTTTCTTCTATCGTGCTATCATCAGTCTAGTAGAGAAATGGATCTGCAGTATAATAACAACGATGATATTAATAAAATAACTGCAATAATAACATTCACCTAGAGAGTACTTTAGGGTTTGCAAAACACTTTATATCTATTAACCCATTTGATCTTCACAAAAATCCTTTGAGTTAGGTGTTATCATTATTTGAATATTACAATTAAAGAAATTGAGACAGATAAATTAAGTGACTTGCCCACATCCACACAGCTATGAGAACCCCAGTCTTCTTGACTCCAAGTCCCAAACATAGCTGGAATAGCAAATATGGTTGGAAAAACTCATTGAAATAAGGAAAAGATTACTGAAAGGTAAAGGTCACTGCAGTTCACAAGAAGATATTATACTGACAAAACTATAACTAGTAATTTTGGCACCTGGGGCAAGTTTACAAACTATTTCTTGAGCTAACAGTTCTGTGCCAATGAAGATTGGCAACTCATCCGTACCTTATAGTCTCAGAGAGTTGCCTGATAAACTAGGGGTGAAGTGTTTGTCACCTAGGTAGTAGGTATTGTAGTCAGCACTTGAACCTTGGTCTGCCTGATTTCAAGACTGACACTCTGTTCTATGACATACCATCTCTCAATTACTCCTAATTTCCTTTTTGCAAATGAAGGACAACAACCAATTATTCTAACAAGAGATGCAACATAGCAAAGTAGCTAAAAAGCTGTCCTTAAAACCAGGAAAATATGAGTTCCGTTCTTACCTTTGACACACGTTGTGTCAGTGACTCTTTAACCTATCAGTGCACAAGGCAAAATTATAAGTTTCAGAGAACGTATTCTTCTTTGAGTAGTTATTTAATGTGAGGTAATTTTCCCCATTCTCTCTCTCTCTTACCTTTTCTCCCAGGGCATCTCTCCCACCTGTCTTTTTTTTTTGGCATTATCTCAACATTGTCAACTCACTCCTGTACCTTCTTTCTACGTAGAATCCTTCTAACTCCCCTAATAATGGTGAAATACTTAGAAGATACATGTATCATCTTCCCATATAGAAAGGTAAATAGTTTTACCTTATTGAGTCCCTTATGATTTCTCTTTCATGTTTATCTTTTTATGCTTCTCTTGAGTCTTATATTTCAAAGTCAGATTTTCTATTCAGTTTGTATCTTTTCTTCAGGAATGTTTGAAGGTCCTCTATTTCATTAAATATCCTTTTTATTTCCCTTCAAGGATTAGTTAAGTTATTCTTGGTTGTAATCCTAGCTCCTTTGCTGTTTTTCCAACCTCCTGTGTTGGCTTGGGCTGGAAGAACACCTTATTCTGAATTTTTGTTAGCTCTGCCCATGCAAAATTTAATTTGAGGCATTATTTTAAAGTTATTTAGATGGGAATGTTGGGAGAGTTTGACCAAGCACTTTCTCTCCTCTGACAGCTTGCTCTACTATTAATTTCTGCGTGGCCCTGGGCAACTAACGTTACTTCTCAAGATTTCATTTTCCTTACCTGAAGACTATAGAGGAAGAACTAGATGATCTCAAAGATTCATTAATTTTTTGACTCTGTTTTTCATGATGAATCTAAAAACCAGAAAGATGACTCTTTTGTAGTTTTGTGATTATTTTTTTAAAGGATATAACCAGGGGAGATGTGAGGCTCAAATGAGATAATTGATGTAAAGCATTTAAAGCACCACATAAATGTCAGTTATTATGGTTGCTATTAACCTGGAATCTAGCCTAGTGATGATATAATTTTATAAGCCTTCTACTATACTCCTGCTGAGTTCATGCAATGTTTACAGAGCAGTACAGAGGTCTGCTGGTAAATGTTTAATAATTTGACTCTCAGCACACAGTTTTTAATTTAATCTGCATTATTAACACTTTCTTAAGCCTATACAATCATAAAAACAATTAATCCATGATTTACAACATTTGCTGATTTTTCGAGATATAAATGCTCACATTGAAAATGAACTAATGGAGCTCTTCCAAACATATTAGAACTAGCTCTAGCACACCTTCAAAAAACATCAAGGGGGTTAGATAATGTGAATTTGTAATCGACTCAAGCAGAAAATATAGAATGACTACAATAGTAAAATTTTTAAAGAGTTTTAAAATAAAGTCAAATACTCAATAACTGTAATGACATATCTTAGGCTCAGAGAAGAAGTGGGAGACTAGATGCATAAAGTTGCAATCATTGTTAGATCCTGGAGTATCAATTAGTTTTGATTAACGTTCTGTCTTTTGTTACAAAGGAGGTCTTAGGGTGGGAAAGGATGATGGTTGGAGCAGGGGACACATATCTAGAAATTACTGTGGTTTTTTAAAAATAAAATAATAAAACTTCTTTTCTTTAAAAAAATAGTAAATGTTATTTCAAAACTCTAGGGAAGATGTAATGAAGGTCTGAACTATTATGATGACAAAGATTACTTCAGAATTATAGGTTATTAGAACTGACAAAGACCTTACAGGTCCAAAATGCCAAAAGGTAAGTTGTTTTCAAAGGTTTGAGTCTTAAAGAAACAAAAGGCATAAGTTTTTCTTTACCTTTGGGAGGGGCGGGGTAAATTTAGGCATAACGCTATACATCTATGCCTCAGTCTCTCCATTTAAAAGCAGAAATACTGAGGGATCGGCTGTCCTTAACCCTCCCACCAATACTATAAGTGTTAATTATGAAGCAAACTATAAACATGGTGTCAAAAGTCACTAAAGGAAACACCAGTTCCATTATAGTCCAGAATAGAATGAGAAACAAAAGACGTGTTCTTACATCCTAAAGAGCAGCCAGTGGGTAGTCCTTTTAAATAAATTATAAATAATTCCATTTGCATAACAGCTACCCGACACGAGAACAATAAAACATTGAACAAAACGCATTTTAAAAGCTCAGTCATCAGTGATAATAAACAAAATGCATTAAAATAACATGAGGGAAAGTCACTCCACCTCTCACGTTTCCTCATCTGTGAAATAAGAAGGTTGGACCTGAAAAGACAAAGTCCTTTCTTGGACCAGTACTGACTCCAGTAATTTGGAAGCATAGACCTATAGCTGGAAGGTACCTCAAAGGCCATCTGGTCCAACCCCCTCATTTTACAGATGTGGAAACTGAGACCCGAGAAAGATAAGTGACTTACTCAAGGATGTGCTAGGCATCAGTTTCAGCAGGAGCACGTGCTGCCAGACCCTCTGGCTCCACAGCCAATGAGAAGTTTTTCTATAATCATTGATGGCTGTGACTCTTTAACTGCTTTTTCCAATGAATAAATAAGCATTTCTCGGTATCTTTTGACTACTGAAAGGTATCAGTCATCCTTATAGTTTTCTTTTCCTGTGATTAAATCTCACCTTGACCACTAGATGGTGCTCCAAACCTGTGAAAGCAGTACTACAATACTAGGTCTGGCTACATAAAGAACCTTGTTTTCAATGGTACGGGGAATATTTTAAATGTTTTCCCTCTAGTATTTGCATTTTTAAAAAAGCAAAAACACAGGAGAGATGGAAGTGGCCATCTTTAAAAAGAGAGGTGTGGCCATCTTTAGAAAGACAGCATCTTTCTTCTCCTGAGGAAAAATAATGTGCAACCCTAGAACAGACAACCAAAGCTATTTTCAGGGATCAATAACTTGCAATCTCCCTTTGTGGAGGGTGTGATTACCGACTCACAGCAGTGACTGAGGTCAGAGGGCTTGGCACGATGGGATTTTGTTTCAGTTGAGAGCTTTGTTTGATTGTAAGAGGCCGTTTGCCTCTCCAATTTATAAGGAAAGAGGAAAAAGAAGAAAAATCAGTCTATATATCTACAATGCTAGCTCTTCATCTCCATCTCTATCTCATATGTATTTCTATTTCTAGCTCCTTATCTTTCCATCTCTACTCCTTTCTGCCTCCATCTTTATCTGTTTTCTCTTACTCCATTTCTCCCTCTAAATGACCATCTGTATCTTTCCCTCTTTCTCTCCTTAAATATATGTATATATGTGTATATATTTCTATCCTTACCCTCTCTACCTGTAGTTCTTTCTCTGTCTCTAGCTCTATCTTTAGCTCAATCTCTTCATCTTCATTTTCCTCCCTTCCTCTTTTTTCTCTATGTATTTGTTTTCATTTTTATCTATAGCCCATTTCCATAACATCCCCCTCTCAAAGCATATGCCTGACCAGGAAGCCAAAGTCCAGGCTTACAATTAGAGACCAGCAACACACCCCTAGGGAAATCAGATACCAAATGTCCATCAGAACACTAATTATTTCCCTGATTGGAATAAGGCCCCTTGAATTATTTCCCTCTTTGACAAGTCCCTGAAAGGTTAGGAAAGCACTGCAAAGCAGAGTAATGAGGTTTTCATTATCTATAGAGACTGTGCTAACAGCCCCTTTACAAAGAGAAAAGTAACACAGGGTGTATCTGCACTAGCCCTAAGCTGAAAGACTTTTTTCCTATCCAGCTTTATTAGCATTTTTCCCATGTGCAGATTCTTTTACAAACCACAGCTTTTAAAAATGAATATTTAACAGCAAAATGTACTGACATGGCTGTATAAAGACTCAAGGGAATTTAAGTGAGCTCTTAGGGAGCTAGAAACAGAGCTATTCAAGGAACTCATTACTGCAGGAAGCATCTGAATTACCAGCCATTTTTCTGCAGGCCGTTGCTGAGTTGACAAAGAAATATCACCCTACTACTGAAAAATAGTCACTAGCTCCTTGTTTCATCTAAGATCAAATACAAAATCCTCCACAATCTGGATCTCCTCTATCATCCAAATCCAGTTTCATATTATTCCCTTTCATATATTCTCTTCTGTTATAGTCAGATTGGTCAACTCCTTGTTCATAGCATCCCACCTCCCATCTCTGTGCCTTTGCACATGATCAGAATGAACTCCCTCCTTACCTCTGCCTCTTAGAATCCTAGCTCTCCTCAAAATACAGCTCAGATGCCTACTACAGATGCTTTCCTAAATAACCATTGCTAACATTTTCCCTCCTGAAATTATTTTGGTATATACATATATAGAGAGATAAATATATACATACATACATATAAATATATTATATGTATATCAAATATGTACACCAAATATGTGTATATATGTGTGTGTGTGTTTATATACCATAGATAGATAGATAGATAGATAGATAGACAGATAGACAGATAGATAGCACTCTTACTTCTCTAGGTACATATTATGTACCCCAACCTCCGTACATTATAAGCACCTTGAGGGTAGGGATTTTTTCATTTTTATATTTCTATCCCCATAGCATAGTACTTTACAAACCAAGTATTTTACATAGTACTTAATAAATGTTTCCTGAATTAAATTCAACTAAGTTTGCTAATATTGATCTGTAGCTCTGTCCCATTTCCAAGGCAACTGAGTACCCCAAGTCACAGACTTGGCAACTAAGAGGGAGAAAAAAATATATGTATATGTATATATTGAGAGATAGAGACAGAAAAAGATGGAGAGACAGTATACACAAGGTTCTCTACTACAAAGACAGAGGGCAAAGCAAGGAAATTCTCATTTCACTCTCAAACTTTCTGACTTCTCTCTCTTTAAGAAACTTTATTCATACCATCTAAAAAAATCAGCTCTTGATTTCTCATAGGAAGTCTATCTGGCTTTACACTGGACACAGTGGAGAGAGACTTTTTCTGCTGCAGAGATGGCATTAAGACTCTCTCAAAAGTATAAAAAAAGTAGTATCTGCAAAGTCCTCTACCTATCCTTCTCTCCCTCCCTCCCTCCCTCTCTCTCTCTCTCCCTCCCTCTCTCTCTGTCTCTCTCTCTCTCTCTCTTTTTCTCTTTTTCTCTCTCTCTTTCTCTCTTTCTCCTGCTCTCCCCCCTTGTTTGACCAAGCCTAACAACGGATTGATTCTACAGCTGAGACATCTTGTCCTTCAGGCAAGAGCGACTCATACATCAGCTATCCTGTATCCCAAAATGAACTTGGTAGGGGTAATATTTTCTCAATACCACTTTAAATCCACTCATTCCAGGAATCAACTAGGTATGGAAAAGGAAAAGTATATTCCCAGTTTAAGAGATTATTGTACTTCAGTTTCTATTCTATCTTCTCAGTAAATATCCCTTTGTAAAAGCTAATTAATGCTAGCTCGTAAATGGATATTGGAAAGATTGTAACTGGCTGATTAATATCAGATAACATACCAGATGGCCCCATAAGTAACTTCCAAACCAAACAGGGTTACCTATAGAATACTTTTAAAAATTATTTATTTATTTATTTTTTGTCTTAAACATTCATTTCCACAAGATTGAGTTTCAAATTTTCTCCCCATCTCTCCCCTTTCCCCAGTCAAAGACACCATACATTCTGATTACTCCTTTCGACAATCTGTGCCCTCCTTTCTATCATACACACTCCTTCCCTTATGCCCATCTCCTCCATTTTCTTGTAGGGCAAGATGAATTTCTATACCCCATTACCAATATATCTTATTTCCCAATTGCATGTAAAAACTATTTTTAACATTCATTTTTAAAACTTTGAGTTCCAACTTCTCTGTCTTCCTCCCTCCCCATCCATGCCCACTGAGAAGGCAAGCAATTCAATATAGGTTATACATGTGCAGTTATGCAAAAGACTTGCATTAAAGTCATGTTGTAAAAGACTAACTATATTTCCCTTCCTCCTATCCTGCCCCCCATTTATTCTATTCTCTCTTTTGACCTTGCCCCTCCTCAAAAGTGTTTACTACTAATTACCCCTTGCTCCCTTTTGCCCTCCCTTCTATCATTCCCCCCGACAACCCATCTATTCTTACCTATTTTCCTGTAGTGTAAGATAGATTTTCATACCAGATTGAGCGTGCATATTATTCCCTCCTTAAGTCAAATGTGATGAGAGTAAGCTTCACTTTTTCCCTCTCATTTCTCCCTTTTTTCACCTCCATTGAAAAAACTTTTTCTTGCCTCTTTTATGAGAGACAATTTGCCCCATTCCATTTCTCCTACCAATATGTTCCTCTCTCATCCCTTAATTTTATTTTTATTTTTTTAGATATCATCCCTTCCTACTCAACTCACCCTGTGCCCTCTGTGTGTGTGTGTGTGTGTGTGTGTGTGTGTGTGTGTGT